>CAWUFW010015531.1:0-356835 GCA_963921515.1 Calotriton arnoldi
TGGTTGTGTCCCTGTCCCTGTGTGCGACGCATGCATGGCGCTGCAGTTGGCCTCTGCGTTGTGCGCATGTGTGGCGGCGTCATCGGCGCTTTGGGGCCGTGACGGGGTGGTTGGTTCCTAGTCCCAGGTGGTGTGTACACATGTGTTCTGCGATGTTAGGATTTGGCCTGTGTGTCATATGTGGATGCAATGGTGGATGTGTAGTGTGCACGCGCTGGTGGGGGTTGTCCGCTTTTTCCGCCCTTGCACTGTGTGCGCTGTTTGCGTGCACTTGTTGTGTGTGTGCCTACCTGCGTCTCCGCGGTACGTTGCGTCCTTGGTGGTGCATCAGCAGAAGCATGGGAAGGGCCTGCAGTGCTGGATTCATGCCCGGGGTGCCGCTTCTTCGTTGTCCGTGCTCTGCGTCCGTGTTTCCGCCTCTCTTTCACGTGCGGTGTCTCTTTGCCGTGGGAGCCGTTTGTTTGCGGCATCGTAATTTATGCGCCGGGCGGGACGTGTTTCGTCGGACGGTGTGTGTCAGTTGTGCTGCGCCGCTACGTGTGCGGGCGCACTTTGATGGCGGACGGTGTTGCTGGCTTGCCGGCGGTGTTTGGCCTGCTTTTCGCATCGTAATTTGGCGGGCGTGTGGGCTGCGGCATGCGGGCGGTAACTGGTGGTTTTTGCATCCGCCAGCACGGCGGTAGTGCTTCCGCCCGCCATCGTAATGGGCCCCTAAGCCTCTAAACTTTTTTCCTATACACTCAAGGGAGCTCCTTTTGATTTTTTTATTTGAAACATCTCAATAGAATCACTAACGATTTTTTTAGAATGCAGGGGATGGATGACGTAGTGTTCATAAATTTGTTCTGATCTGAATCAGTCCAATTTTTCAGTCTGTCCACTTGATGCTAATGTCTCAGTAACAGTAACAGTAAGTTACATTTTCAGCAACATCAACATTTTTAAAGTAAACATTATTTTTGCTAGGTATAATGTTGCTTTTTTGACCTTATTAACATCTAATAATTCTTGCCATACTTTTCTACTCTTTGTTGGAACACCATTTACTAAAATAATAAGTGGTTCTACAATGTCTTTATCTACCACTATAGTTTCAATATTCTGTTTACAATCTAAAGGTGAATACACAACTCTTCCTTTTAGTCTTTTCTGGAGCTCAATTGGAGGTCATTTTCCTGCCTTTGGCTCCATATGAACTATGGCTTGGCATGGATATATACACTGTATTTGAACTGATGCATAAACATTTAGGGCCTGATTCCGACTTCAGCGGTCCGCGAACTGTCGTACCCATGGTTGGGGTCCGACCACCGCGAACTCGGCAGTCCAACCATTGTATTACGAGATTGTCGGATTGCCTTTGCAAAGACTGTGTGCGAGCCGCTGACACCGCCAGCCATCTGCAGACTGTCGCAGCTGGGGACGGGGAAAAGCAGCTGCCATATGGCGGTACTGAGGAGTTGCACTGTCATCTGTATTACGAGCTGGTTTTCCGATGAGCTGACCATGGTGGTGGGAGCGCCGGCTTCAGGTCAGCAAAAAGGAAGGATTTGAGGTGCATACTCACCCCTCTCCTATTCTCCCTGTCAGAGTTGGTTGTGGATCCCTTTTTCCAGGTCCCCCCTTTCCAACAGCATCTTCACCCTGAAAAATACAACCCTGTTTAATGTGAAATACAGGTAAGTCAGTTTTGTACCAAATACCCATTGACTTGACTGGCCATAAGTGGGCCAGACTTCGACAATGGGCAGGTAATATTTTTCCACATGTAACATGCTTATGTGTACATTCAACACATGTGAAGTCAAAATGTACACACAGGCATCAGCACGACCACCGCAGGCACACAGCAGGCCCATCGGTCAACTCGTAATACAGCGGTCTGTAAACCGCCAGCACTGGGGTCTTCTGGAGACCACGGCCGATGCATTTAGGCAGTTGGACCACTGAACTCGCAATCAGGCCCTATATACTTTAAGCTCCTCTGTCACAGACACCAATTCTAACTTAGTATATATGGCTCTAGTTGGCATTTTATTATACTCTAACTTATCAAAGCAGTACTTACATTTAACCTGCTGTGTGGACAAGTCAAACCTTTCCTCCACAAATAAATATGCACCAATTTCTTGCTACATATCATTGTTCTTTTTTTTAGCTTTAGAGTACACAACTGCATTGCGAATGTGCATTTTGTAGTGAGTGCTTCGACAATAAATACAAACACAGTTTGGTTTCTCTGAGCAAACTGTGTTAAAAGTTGCAGTCTGTTGTGCAAAATTTTCAGTAGTAATTTCTGTATCCTCGTCTTCTACACCCCCAGTAACCAACTCTACATTTTCCCTAGACTCCTCTTCTGGACCAAACAACTGAAACTGAATATCTTCACAAACTTTTTCTACCTCTGCTACTATACCATACAATAAAACTCTATTCATCTCTCCTAAACATAAGGCAGGAGTTTTTACATAGTAAAGTCTTCAAACCATTTTGGTATTTTGGAGTGGTAAACAGCAAACATCCTGAAATGATGACAGGTGCTTCTGCAAATTTACCTTGAAAGATATGCCAATGGCTATACCTGTAAATTACTATATTTTCCCACTTTGCATGGATCTAATCCGTGCAAAATTACAATTTTCTATTTGAGACTTCTGGATGGAAAGTCACATAACATTTTTGAAACTGGTCTTTGTGGTGAGCAGTTACCAGAGCGCAGAAGCAGCTTGCTGACGAGGCACACCTGAGCACGAAGGCGGAGACAGCCGTGGAGCGGGAGCAGGAGCGAATTCGGTGGGAGCGTCTGAGGATCGCAGCAGGCTGTAAGCTGTACGCCCAGACCCAAAACCCGCTGTAAATCTGCCAGGCCAATAAAAACAAAACTATAACGAAGAGTCCGGTGCGCTGCCTTAGGTGCGCTTACCGGATGACAATTAACTCCGTGCCCATCCAGGCAGAATCCAGGCAGAAGGCTGAAATCTGGGGCCAGGGCGGTACACCGAAGTGAACGTGGGAGACGCCGAGGGAGGCGCCAAGCTGCTGTTCCGTGCTCCTGACCCCCCGTCGACCTTCAGCGGTGGTCGGACGGGGGATAAAGTATTTTTGCTCCCCATAGAGCAGGGACTTCCCCATAGAGTGGGCGCAGGGATGCATTGTGATGCCCTAATACTTTAAGTGCCTGCGCCTGCACCTGGAGCAGCGTCTGTACTTGGACCAACTTAAGACCAGCACGGGGGAGGACCACACTGTAGAGCATTGTTCTGGTGAGTCCCTGTAACTGGCAGACTTTACATTATAGCGGGAAAGCGGCAAACAACAGCAAAATAGCAAGAGTGACTATCATCAGTTGGAGCTCATTATTATACGCTCTTTACCACTTTAATTCGTCTTGTGGACAGCTGGTGAAGAAAGCAAGAGTCTGAGGGAGGAGGGTATAGTGCCCCTTGGTGGAGCGTTGCCAGGCCCTCGAGGAGTCGGCTCAGTTAGGTCTGGGTGCGGTTTGTGGGGTGCTTTGGCATGCGCAGCCTCTCTCAGCTGTTTGACATATTTAGAGCAAATAAGGGGCGAAGGCTTGTACAGTAAAAGGAGCCTAGAAAGTGCTTTTTGGTATATTCATCATAGGTCCAGCAACCTTTAAGGTCCTTGTGGACTCTGAGGATAACGTCACCAAGGCTGCGAAGGAAGCGATTGAGAAGAACTAAAAGCACAGGATTTAAGGGAAATGCCCCCAAAAGTGAAACCTCGTGGGGTCAAAAAGGTTCCGAAAGCTGTTGCACCAAGAAAGGGTAAAAAGGGCCAGCAACAAAAGGCACTGGAGAGCATCAGTATGGACCCTTTGGATGAAACATCGACATCAAATAGACATGATATTCCGCTACTCCCAGTAGAAGAAGTGAGCGGGACTTCTCTAGGGCAATCTATAAAAAAAATTGTGGGGAAATATTTTAAAAGGAATCTTGATGTATGTGAATATTCCCCGCAGTTGGGGGGAACTCAAGATAGAGACAGTATGAGTAGCCAAAGAACTACAATGGGTGTAACAATGGGTGTAAAAAATGACTCTTTACGTCCACTAGATTTGGACCAAGGGGGGATAAATGAAGGGGAAATGTTTGGGCTGGAACCCAGATTATCATCATCGCCCTGTCTCTCCTGTAGTGGAAGGGAAAGGGATAGCCCTAGAGTAGATAAAGTACCACAACAGGTAGTTAATAGTCAGGAGAAGAAGGGAATCGTAACTCCCCAGCAAAGCTTTATCTCCCCAGATACTTTACAATCATCCTTGGAACTCGCATGATAGCGTCTTCGGAATCATCATTATTAGCGGTAATGTTTTTAATGCAAAAAACTCTCCAAGCAATATTAGAAGCCTTAGTTGAGAATAATGGACAAGGGGAAACCCATAAAGCTCAATTACAACAGATTGCAGAGGAGTTAAAACAAATTAATAATTGCATGCCAAATATAGTACGCCCAGTAGTGGAGACAAGGGAGCAGGAGGTATATGTACCTTTATGTACCGATGAGAACAAAGCTACACAGGTGAACGAAGCTATACAGATTGAAAACCCCCCGACAGTATATATCTCAAAGTGCCCTATGCTGGTAATAAAGAGGAGGGCATATAAGAGATCTAAAAGGTATAGACCCGAGCATAAGAGCAGAAAGATCAGAAATAAGTCGCAGAAAATGCTGGAAAAGACAAGGGAGGTACATCAAAGCCAGAGTAAAAAACAGGGTGTAGTAATATTAGGGCAAGAGAGACCACTGATAGATGAGATCACAAATAAAAAGGGATCAGGGAAGAATCAGAATAGAAAAGTTATGAGTACAGTAAAGAGGATAAATACCCTGTGTGGAAGCATGCAAACCCAAGGTCTTGCAATCGAGAAGAAAATAGAAAGAACGGGGAGCAGGGTGGGGGGTGAACCAGCGGGCATAAGAATAAGGGGAGAGCCCCCCTTAGATCGAACAGGATGGATAAGAGCTGGCCCACAGCCTGAGTCCACTCCTATAGTTAGGAGATGCGCTAGGATGTATGATAACAGTGAGGACCTATGGGTATTTATGGAACCATGGGGACAAAGGGTAGGGAAAAAGCGGCAAAGGAAAATAAAACCCCTAAATCATGCAAACCTATTGCAAATACTGGTTAAATGCCCTACATTGGGGGAGGTCACATCTGAAGATATAAGGCAAATAGGCTTTGTAACAAATTTAGAAGGAAACGAGGTAACAAAGGTGCTTTTCTACTCTGAATTTGTAAAACAGTCGGTGGTAAAGGCAGAGAGAGACCTGGAAAAGGAGGGAATACGACTTGTGCATGTCAATGAACTTGGGAAAGAAGGGAATAATTCTGGGAGCTCTGGGACCCTTATTTACCATGCAGGGCTATGCCCAGAGCAAATACAGTATGATGCATTAGGTGCCCAATATAGAAGAATTTGCACAGATAAAGATCAAGGAGGGCTAAAAGTAATAATAGCAAATACCGCATATGAGCCAATGTTGAGTAATCGATTTGACCTCCTAGCCGAATCCCCAAATAGTTGGGAGGGCAATATGACCGATGTGTTGAGTGAATTGGACTAGGACTTAGGGTACTCGCACAGCCTACGGACACTGTCTTGGAATATTGGGGGCTATAAGAGACAGCTAGCACAAGACACTTTTAGAGAAATGCTGGGTAATTATGACATCTTGTGTCTGCAGGAGTCCTGGTTGTGTGAGGTACCCGATCCAATAGATGTTTTTTTTATGGTAACCAACTAGGCAGTACGAATGAACTTAGGCCGACATTCGGGGGGCTTAATTACACTGGTATCAGTAAAAAGAGCTAACAAAATAATCAAGTTAAAAGTGAAATGTAGGTGGTTACTAGCTTGTCAGGTAGAACTCTACAGTGGGATCTGGGCAAAAAGACAAATTATTGTGATCAATGTATATATTCAGCAAGGAATAATAGTAGATTATGAAGTACAACTGTGCTTGTTAGAGAAAGATTTGGAATCTATTTGAATAACGAAAGCAGCATATTTGATAATGATCTTAGGAGACTTTAACCATAAACCAGGGGCATATTAGCAAGACCGGCGATAAAATTATCGCCATTTTAGCGGCAGGAAACTGCCGCTAAAACGGCGATAATGGGCTTGCTAATATGCGTTATAGAATTCAATAGAAGCCCAGGTTAGATGTCCTGCACATCTAACCTGGGCTTCTATTGAATTCTATAACGCATATTAGCAAGCCCATTATCGCCGCTTTAGCGGCAGTTTCCTGCCGCTAAAACGGCGATAATTTTATCGCCGGTCTTGCTAATATGCCCCTAGATCCGTTCCTTAGTGATAAACCGTTTAAGGAGCTTTTAGCCATTTCACAGATTCCTCAAGCAAATTTTTTTGGAGTAGGTAGCGCCGCACGAGACAAATATTTAGTAAAGTTCCTTGAATCCATAGGATTATTCTGTGCCAATGGGCGGACGAATTCCGACTGTCCAGCAAAGAAGACCTTTCGTATAGGGAATCAGAATTGCCCAATTGATTATGCTTTTATAAATGCATGGCATTTTAAGGACGTTGAACAATTTGAGGTTTTGCAGAGTGAAGGCAGTGACTATTGGCCTTTAGAATTGTTAATTAAGATGGAACAGGAGTCGGAAAGAGAAAGAGTGATCCCCTTACAGATTGAACATCCTAGACGCATAACCACCTGTATAACCGAGGAAAGCCTGCAATTGGTTAATAACTTGTTTATTGATTATACGGTTGTTGGTAATTTACCGCAAAAGAATTTTTTTAACATGGTATGAGCAGACGATCGAGCAGGTGGTAAATTGCCTAAAAATAAAAGTAAAAGTAGGACTCACCCATAAGACAAAAGAAAGTATAAATAGTTGGTTTAACAATGAGTGTAGGAATTTGAAACTGAGGGTACGGAAATGGGAAAGACAGTTAAGGAAAAAACCAGATAAGGGGACAATGGAGAGCCTCCGAGTGGCGAAACTGGAATACAAAAAATAAAACGAGAGAAAGGAAATTAGAATATAAGTCCAAAAATTGGCAAACAATTTTAGAAATAATAAACACAAATAATATAAGGTTCTTCTGGCAATTGGTAAAAGAGGGAAATGTACAAGGGGAAATGTGGTGCTTGGTGGGCGAAGATGATTGGGTTATTCATTTGAGTAATTTGTATAAGGGCAAAGATTTGAAGAAGACCCTGGAATTAAGACCCGAGGAGTAAGAACAATTAAAGCCGCACTTCTCTTTTCAAAATATAAAAAAAAGATTAAATCTTTAAAGCTAACTAAAGCCGTAGGACCAGACAACCTACCTGCAATCATTTTAAAAAATAGTACTGATTGGTGGTAAAGCTTCTTAAAAGTGACCTTCCAACAAATTCTTGTTGCTGGGATTTTCCCAGAAAGTTGGAAGGGGGCAACTGTTAGGCCAATTTATAAAAAGGAGGATGCTATGTTGCCCCAGAATTATCGCCTCATAAGCTTACTGGATGTGGGGGAGAAGGTCTTTTATAAAACATTGTTAGGGATAGTGAAGTTCTGGGCAGAACAGCATAACCTGATACCAATAGAACAAGGGGGGTTCAAAGAGGGGCACTCGACTGTTGATCACTGCCTTAGTTTAAGGGCATTGGCAAAAAAGGCAATGGAAGTGCACGGCAGCTTGTTTTGCTGTTTTGTTGCTTTCCGAGCCGCATTTGATTTGGTAGATCGTAGTACACTGTGGAGTATGCTGGCAAAGCTCGGAATCAACAAGGCAGTACTTTCACTAATCCAGGAAATGCATTCAAAGAATTGGGCTAGGGTAATTTTGGACAACCTTGGAACTTTATCTAAGAAAATTCAGATAATGAATGGCCTGAGGCAGGGCTGTGTTTTAGCCCCTTTGTTATTTTCTTTGTTTCTATCCGACCTGCCAATTACGCTGAGCAAAGCTGGAGGTCTAAGCCCTAAGATGGGGGGAACCCATATATCATGTCTGCTATATGCGGATGATTTAGTGATAACAGACATGACAGAGTTAGGCTTACAAAAAAAACTGGATACCTTTTATGAACACTGTAAAAAGAAAAGCCTCACAGTTAATTTAGAAAAGACCAACATAATGGTACTGGGGAAAAGAAAGAGCTCCTTCTACTGGAAACTGGGGGATGTTAGAATTGAAGAAGTAGATAAATATAAATATTTGGGCATGTGGTTTGATAGTAAGTTAAATTGGAAGGACCACATACAGTCATTAAAAGCGAAGGCCCTTTCTGCAGTATGGGGCCTTAAACAATTTAAACAGATGTATGGAGGCCCCTCGCTGCGACCAATACTATCAGCTTTTAATGCATTGGTTTGACCACAATTTCAGTATGGTGTCAAGGTTTCATTCATGGGGGGCAAATCGGATTGGAACTTAGAGGAGGGGAAATGCGTGAAGCAGTTTCTTGCTCTCCCATCGACAACTATGTTACAGGCTGTGTGAGTAGAATGTCATCTTACAGCCTGGAACTATCGGGGAATGCACACAACATTTAACTTCTGGAAAAGAATGAATTGAGAAGGCCCTCCCAAAATAGCATACCTCTGTAAGAAAGAAATAGAGACCAGTGATTTTAACTGGGCGGTCCATGCAAGGAATAAACTAGACAAGTTATGTGCTAAACTTACTCTAGAACGAGACCAATGGAAATCAGGGCAGCAGATCCCTAAGCGGGAGTAACAGGCCATTATTAATATGAAGGCCCAAGAAGAAGATTAATGTTACTTGGAGAGCAAATCGTCTGCCCGTTTTCTGATAAATGGGTGGGCCAATGATCATATCTTCCCCTATATAGAAGCTATGCCTAACCCAAAGCTCAGAAATGTAATATTGAAATTTAGGGTTGGCCTGAACCCATGTAACATCAATTGGAAGATAAAATCCTTCATGTCGAATGACCAATGTCTGTGCTCCTGTGGCCTACAAGTAAAATGTAGTAGTCAACATATCTTGATGGATTGTTTGTGGTTTTTAGAAGAATGGAAAACAAATTTTAAACCTATTTTTATTGTCTATAAAACTTTCAGTAGGGACCAAGCACTTAGCTTATTGATGAATATGAGATTTTTAAAGGTGGCATGTGCAATAGGAAGATTTTTAATTGCAATACAGGAGTCATTGAAGGAAATGGTAATATAGTTTGAAATGAACACGTGGTAGAAATTCGATCTTACCCATGATCTGTGGATTATCCTTGATTCTGTATAAATGTATAGCTAATGTATAAGCGATCCCTTTCTGCTTTGGTGATGAATTAAGAGTTTTATATAGGTGGGTGTCCAATTGTATATTTTAGTAGGTTTTTACTGTGTATTATATTGTTTTTATTGTCAAACTGTTGGGACAACTCATATTTTAATTGTTTGTAATGTGCTATTTTTTATGGCTAGATATGCCAGATAAAAATATATATATAATAATAAAAATAAAAAACATTTTAATAAATCCATTGACTCCTGACAAACACTGCAAATAGGACTACAGCTCCCTCTGTATACTGGGGACTGTGTACACCTTCCTTGCACCTATTCAGCTACCACTTACTCCACATTCCTATGTACCATCTCCTCTTTTACAACAGGATTACCATCTTTTACTTCATAACAGTTAATTCAACTGCATGCACTAGTGTGTTCTCTTGCAAATAGCTTTCTTCATTTAAATAAGGTTCTGTACTCGAGGTATGCTTCCATTCACCTTTAAAATTGTAGCAAAAATGTGTTTTATTAATAAGACTTTTCTAACAGCTCTTTTTTCATACACAGCACTGTTTTATCTAGGGTCTTCATTCCATTCAATATTAATATAAATACTTTCCTCTTCAGAGCAAATGCTTTCTCAACAACTCTCAATGTGCTCCTTTTGCTTAAATGCAGCACTTCTCCTCTTTTACGTCTTCCTTCTTTTCATCACATTTTGTATTACTCTAGTCTGAAACATTTTAGCTCTTTACTCCTTAAACTGTTTCTGTCTCCCATGACAAAGTCCCTGATTTCTGATAGCATGCTCTGCTTTCAGAAACACATACTCCTTCCATTTTTCCAATTGATGGGTAAATTCAGTTTTTAGATAAGACTGTAGTCACATTTTGCATTGTACAACATAGGTTTTTGAGAAACTGCTTAGTACTCATTCCAGCTTCTCTTTTTTTCCTCTGCATACTCTCCTCCTTATAATGTTTGTCTTTCTCAGTATGCAGTTCATAATACTGTTTTCTTTGTTTCTCTCATCTTTCTCTCTTTTCAGGCATTGTTAATCTTGTTTCTCAAATAAAATCAGATGTCTGTAAAAAAAAAAAAACAATAAACATCTACAACAAAGAACTTTATTTGTATTACTTATTTACTGACTAACTGGTTATTCTTTTGTCTAGCATTTATAACCAGTTATACAAGACATACTTTCCTTTAATTTTTTTCTCTGCTTCCAATAGTACACAGATATAACTCTCTATCCATCTACCCTCTTGAATATATGTATTATAGATACGCTAAGTATAACTGAGGGTTCACTAACATAATATTGATGCCACAATTATAGACCTACAAAATTATCAACACATTAAAATTATTCACAATAATATCGAGATCCTATACTTAATTTAAAAAATACACTTATATTGAAAAAAAATATCTAATGCAACATATATCAGGAAAAAAAAATATTGTCACTTATAACTAACAATAGACCATGTCAAAAATATCGAAACCAACAATATCGATGACATAAATATCGTTAAACTGAATAACATCAATCAATAAAAAATGCCAAAAACACAAATTATTAATTAACAAACATAAAAACAATATAAACCCATAATAATTACTACATTTTCTGAACGTAATATAATATTTTCTTGATCAAAAAAAATACATTTCACGGGGGCGTGACTAAAGCGCCACCTGAGATGGCGGCTCTTTAGAGAAGCTTTAAGCCGCCACCGCAATTCTAGCTAAACTATCCGTAAAATAATCCTCCCCTTCTCAGGTCTTTTATCCAGCTGAAAGGGCACACTGAAAGGGGTGCGGAGGTGGTGTGATGCTATTAGGAACAGTACATTGACTATCGACTCCATTTTGTTTAACTGACTCCATTTGCTGTGCTCTCACACAGTTGCAGGGTGGGGATGGGATGTTTTTGCTCTTCACTTGTTTTCGCTCCACACCGTGCAGAGTAAACTAAAACATGTTGTGTGGGATACATGCTTGGTACCTTTCACAGGGCAGAGATTGTTGTTGCCAGAGAAATGTGTGGAATGTACACCTCTGTCTCGAAGTCAAAATACAGGGGCCTGGCCAGCTTCTGTCTTGACCCTGACACAGACACTGACACCAGTACGGTCAGCTTGGTTTTGGTAACAGAAGAAAAGGGGCGAGGTTTCTAGAAACGTTTCCTTAGGTTGAGTGAAAGATATTAAAGGTAGAAAATCTTGGTGCTAAATCAGAAGTTCACACGTTTGGGTGGACGCACTGTCACAGGGAAAATCTTCAGTAGCTCTCAATTGAGACTTCTGGCTAACCGTCAAGGGCTTCCCGGTTGATCTGTCCAGAATGATGAGTGAATCTTACTCGGTGAGGGGTTCTTTTTATCCACTGTATGTACATATTTCCTGAGTTTCTTTGCTCCGTGTGTATATTTTATATGTTTCTTTCCTTTATGCATATGTTATCTGTAGTTGGCTCCTTTTGATTGATATTTGGGAATCTGCATTAACCAATACATATTTTTGCATTGCCTTTAAAAGTGTTGAATTAATAAATAAATGCACATGTATCATTTTAAATGCACCTGAATCTGTTTCCTTGCCTCATCATGAGAGTGCTGAGTTCCTTTTGTACGTGAGTTATTTAAAGGTGCAGCAGTACATTTGCCTCACCAAGAGTGCTGAGTTTAATTGTGTCCTATTGTTTCAAATCAGAAGCAATACAGGTGGCTTACTTGTCCCTCTCCTGTCAGCCAACGTTCATCAATGGAACTCAAAGGACGGTCGGGCCGGAGGCCAGGGAGGCCTGTGCGGAGCTGTGGCTGGTGCCCTGACCGGGCCGCAAGTGAGCGGTGCCTGGTATCCTGACCGTGGCTGTGGGCTATGGATGTGCAGCGAACAGCCCGGCCCTGAGGCAAGGGGGTCCTCGGGCTGGTAGGTCCCCTAGTGGACACTGAAAAGGAGGAGATGAGAGTGACGGCCATGCCCGATGCTGGGGCTACTAAGGATTGCGGCTTGAGCGAGGCCGGTGATCGCGGCCTGCGGAGAATGATAGGGGCCTTGCTGAGATCACCAGAGGTGCTGCGGAGTCCGGAGTGGGAACGCAGCTGCCATGGGTCCTTCCGGCACCCGACTGGACATCCCACCTTGAGGGAGAACAGCACATAGCCATTACGGGTGCCCTTGGAGATTGGATAAGTGGGGCGAGGCGGCTCTGCGACCAGCGCCCACGAAGATGAGTGGCGGTAGGAGGTCTGCTCCCCTATGTTTAACATCCGGCTGGGCACCCCCTGGCCTTGGACTGCCCGGACCATTGGGTGATCGCAGTGAGGTGCACTGGCAATGCATGCTATCATGCAGTGATAGAAGTGGCGGACTACCCAGGATACCCACAAAAGAAGAAAGAAGGCCCTGAAAGGCCAGGCACATCCAACAAGAGGGCAGGAAGGTAGGAAAGGTGTGTGCCATATCAAATGTGAACCAGCCTGACAGTTGCATGATTAAACCTGTTTGCTGTTGAAGGAAGTGACCCGATTCGGGTCACTTGGGTCACACAAGACCACCTCTCAGCCTTCCATACCAAATGAAGAGTCTGTTGGACAATAGACAATACAAACCAATATCTGATTATTCAGAGTATGCTCAGAGCCCTGTCTGCCCAGTCTCTAAGAAGTGCTGTAGAGGGACTGACATCAGCAAGCATAACGATACATTAAATACACTTCAAAACCAATGAAAGCACACCCACCATGGAATTTTCCAGAGAGATGCAGCTGGACAGTAAATTACAAAGGAGTAAGTTTCGATTCTGAGGCCGGGCACACGCTATCTACTATTCAAGGTCACTCTGACTGTGCCCGCCACTAGACAAGTGGGAGAAGGCTTACTTCTAAAAGGAAAGGTATGTGCTAATAAGAACAATGCATTCATTAGTGTGGCAGAACTCAGCTCCGAAGAAACATAACCTAGAGAAGGCCATTTCTCGCAAATGGCAAAGAATTAGTTTCGATCACGATACAAAATGGCGCCTATACAAAAAATGGCACAGCGAATGCTAACTTACATAAAACCATGCGAAAACATAATTTTTATTCCAACACTGTCTGACATCTATGCGTGGTGAGTTGCCGCATCATCCACTATACCCGGGGACCTGGCATCTGGTGTTGGAGCCCACTGAAAGGTACCTGTAGATCCTAGTCGTCCTGTGCAGTGGTCCGTGAAGTCAATATCTTGAAGAGGCAATAGGGGTGAAAGTGGACACTAGTTAAGGCTCGTTTGTCTGAGATAGGCCCACCCCCCGTCATGGGGGGTGGGCATTTATAAGTATGCCATAACTAAGTCTTCGGCGGCTGGATCAGAGCACCTGACTAGGTAGAGTCTCCCAAGCCTACCCTCAGTGCCATTATGGCAGCCGTAGCTGATTTGAAGGGAATGATTGAACCAAAATTAGATGCTGTTACCACTGATGAGAATCTACTTAGGGCTGACTTCTATAAAATGTCAGAAAAGATCGCCGCAGCTGAAACCAATATAGCACAATTATAACAATCATCCAAACGGCTGGAGGAACAAGTGGACCATCTGACCAAGCAACACTCTGTTATGGCAGCTAAGCTGGAGTACCAGGAGGGGCGAGCACAAAGAAACAACATACAAGTGGTGGGGATCCTGGAGGGGGCAGAGGGGCCCAATGTTGATCTCTTCCTGGAGGACTTAATACTTAACCACTTGCGCCCTTAACACTTGTCTACCTTCTTCACAATTGAGCAAGCACACAGGGCACCGAGCTCCAAACCTAAACCCGGAGCTCCCCCTTGTACGATCATAGCCCAGACCTTGAACTACAGGGACAGGGACACTATCCTGCAGGTGGCACGCTCACATGTCGACCTTCAGTATGAAAAGACAGTGGTTCACTTCTTCCCTGGTTTCATGTTAAAGGTTCAATGCCAGCGCTGGAGTAACGAGGCCGTAAAGAGAGAACTACGCACCATGGGACTCAAATATATGATGTTATTTCCGCATGACTCAGGGTGGTGGCTGATGGAAAAACATGGCATTTCAATTCACTAGAGGAAAGCTGGAAATTGCTGGATGGCAGGCGAGTGGTTGACCATCGATCACCTCAACATGCTCAGAGAGGTTGTGCTCTTGGATGAGCAGGAGAGGAGCGTTCAACCAGAGATGATCGTCAGGAAGAGGATGGGACCCAGGATGGAGGGTGAATAACAATATCAACGGCTGAGATTTATGGACGTTATCCAAGACTATTGGTCCTGTGCCAGACATAGACGCTGAGTACAAGCTATGTCCGTTCATGATTGAGGCCTTGCACTGGAGACAACAGGCCCTTGAGCAGGGCAGGATGTGAATTGCTCGAGCAGGGGAATCACAGATTATGCTGTAAACAATAGCGACTTGAGTTGTGTTCGAGGACCACGGGGTCAGAGCTGGCTCACCCTGGAATGACCTAAGTTAGCACTGGGGTGACATACACCCTGCAAGTTGGGGTGGTGGGTGGTGTTAAACCCATTGATCAGGGTAGCAGGGAGGGGGGAGTTACGAAACTGAGAATGTCACAGTCAAGTTGTTGTATTTTACCTTACAGGTTTTATTCAGCTCAGACAACGCAAGCGCATAGGACAGATACCAACACCAACTCAGGGATGGGGGGCCCACTCTTTCTGTTCATCCATGAGCCCATGGAACCATTCCACAGACTTCTACACAACACTTACTCAAGATTAAGGAACCAAACAATACACACTCGCTAGGACCCCACGGTAGGGCTGTACTAAAAATTATGACCTGGAACATCAATGGCTTAGGAAACAAAATTGAACAAAATTGAACATACAATAGTCCTACTATACATTAAAAGGCATGCTCCCTACATGATCCTTATACAAGAAACCCATTTGAAGGGAAATCAATACAAAGCACTGGACCGCTACGGCTATGTGCAACTTGCTCATGCTGGTTATACGACTGGTTCCAGAGGGGTGGGCAATATTAGTCCAAGCTTCTACCCCATTTATTCCTAGCCAAAAGTGGCACAACCCCCTGGGCAGATATGTTTCAGTGACTGGCGTATGGGAGGGAATGATGTTGGATTTGTACTCGATTTATGTCCCCCCTAGCTCCACGGCGACAGTCTGCCAGCATCGAGTACTTTATTGTTGGACCTGCCAAGGGGCATATTGGTGTTGGGGGGAGACATGAACGTGGTTATGGAACCAGAGAGGGACAGAGTCTTGAATTTCCGTGAAAGGGGTGAGTGCGGAACCTGTGAGGGACTTTGTGGAGGCAATAGGTTTGCTGCACTTGTAGCAAAACCACAAACCGGCTCTGAAACATTATACTTACTACTCTGCAGCACACTGTAGCTACTCCTGACTGGAGCACATCCTCATACATTACTCTCACGCAAGTCTATACAGTTCTGTGGCCCACAGGGAGCATGGTATTTCAAACCACAGTAGAGGTGCTGCCACAGGGCCCTCAGGCGGATGGCACTCTCCCCCATAGGTTAGACTCCTAGTTCTTCAAGGATGACACTTTTAAGTAGAAGAACAGAGACTGGACAGAATTATATTTTAAAGAGAACAAGGGGATGGTTTCATCGGCTTGCTCTCTGTGTGAAGTCTATAAAACAGTCATACTTAGACATGCCAAAGCAATGATAGGGCTCAGGAGGAAGGAGCAAAGACTGAAGTATGACAATCCCAAATGGGAAATTGGTTATTTAGAGGTCGAGGCACTGGCTGATAGGACTCCGACTCTTCTATCCCCCACCAAATATGACTGAAGCAACAGGAAGTGAGGGACTTGGCAGAATACAGAGCCAGGGTGCAGTCACTAGTAACGCAGAGAAGACTGTACGAAGTAGTAGATAAGGCTAGTAAAATGATAGCATGGCTTGAGCAGAGGGACTGAATAGAAATTTGGTCCAGGAAATACAGGAACTAGAAAGGACTGTGCACATGACTGGAGGAGCGATAGTGGGAGTATTCGCTAATTACTATGAACAGTTATACACGCCTGTCTCGGTGCGATCCGCTGAGGATTGCGCTGGGCTCCTATGAGACATCTCTCTCCCGTACTGTCAATTGAGGATAGAAATGCATTGGATCAAGATTTAACAGTGGGAGAAATTTAGGGAGCCATCAGAGAACTACATTCTGGTAAGGCTGCGGGCCCTAACAGTCTCCCAGTAGAACTCTATGAAGGGGTGGCGGGCATGGTGGCGCAACATTTGCTTAATATGATCCAGACAGCCTGCCCGAGGACCAACACATGGCTACCATTGTGGTCATACAGAAGCAGGGCAAGCCCCCGGATATGTGTAGCTCTTATTGGCTCCATCTGGACGTGAAGGTTCTGGCTAAGCCCCAGGTGTCCAGACTCTGCACAGTATTCTGTTCTGTGGTTCACCCAGATCAGTTGGGCTTCATGTCTCATAGAAGCACCAGATTGAATCTCAGATGCCTGTATGGGGTACTGCATATGGTTCGGGAGAGGTAGGGAGTGGAGGCTGTGCTACTTTCATTAGACACGTGTATGGCATTTGATACCTTTAAATGGCCATACATGTTCTCGGTGTTAGAAAGGATGGGCTTTGGCCCAGAATTATGAGATGGGCCAGACTTCTATATCGTGACCCGCTGGCGTGGGTTCGTGTCAATGTCACGGTATCTTGATTGTTTACATTAAGAAGGCAGGGTTGCCTGTTGTCCTCAATGAACTTCGCTCTGGCAATTGAACCCTTGGCAGCATGGATTTGGCAGGATCCCCTAATATATAGCATCAAGGGGACAGGAGACTGGGAAAAGCCTGTCTCGCTCAATGCTGACGATATGTTACTCTTTGCCACCCAACAATATCACACAGTGGCTAGGCTGCTCCACATGTTCTTGCTATTTGGTAGCTACTCAGGTTACCAGATCAGCTGGGATAAGTCTCTTCTGCTTCTTTTATCGGGGAGCACCCCCCCAAGACTGGCTAGAGACATGCCCCTGATGGTGAAGACTAAGTTTAGGTACCTTGGTATCCTTGTCTCTATGACACCTAGCGATTTCATAGTAGACAACCTCCTACCAACAAATTGAGAGACTTAGGGGTCGATTCCGATCTCGGCCGGTAGGGCACCGAATCGGATTCGGCTTAACCGGATCCGATTCGGAGCCCTATTTCCCGACCGATTCGTTCGTGCGTCCGGGCGAGCGAGTACGATGCGTGCGCTCACGAAATCGCCGACCGACTCGTTCGCAGGACCCGATCGCTCCGACCGACTCGCACAGGGACGACGCGCACCGCGCAATGGAGACGTTCCCCGGCCGGGTAAGTACGATGCGCACCTCGACCGCTCCGACCGACTCGCGCAGTCTGGCTCCAAGGAGCTGTCGGAGCCGCACTTTGGGGGTCCGTGTCGGACCCCCCTGGAAGCGTAGCCGCGCTAGTCGCACACAGGGGGGACCCATGGGTCCCCCCTACACGTGCATGTATGGCACGACCCGCATCGACGCGAACACGCTGTAGGGGGCGCCCTTGTTCGCGTCATGCCCATTGAGTCAATGGGAGCCCGTGTACACGTCGTACGACTGGCTCCCATTGACTTCAATGGGAGTCCGACCGAATCGAGTCCGATAGCATACGTGCGCATCATACTCGTTCGGTCGGACTGCTAGAGTCCGATTCGGTCGGAAATCTCTCCGGGTCCAGCTCGGCCGGGGAGATTTCCGGCCTGATTCGGAATCGGCCCCTTAGAAGCGATGTGTCAAACTGGAGGCAGTCCTGTTTAAAATGATGGCCCTGACTCATTCTCTCTATGTTCTACAAAACACGCACTATAAAGTCCCTCTTGAATTTTTCCAGAAAGTGGACGGGGAGCTGCGTAAACTCCTCTGGGATGAGGGAAGCTCTCAAATTGCATTGTGTAAGTTACAGAGAGTTGTCTACAATGGGGATTTGGCAGCCCCAGATATTAGGAGGTATTGTTAGGCAGCGCAGTTGACAACGGTAATTGCTTGGGTGTATGCAGACAGGGAGGACCCGCCTATCGAGTGACCGCCAGGCGATGGGTGAGCGAGGTTACCCGGCAGCGCTCTATCGCAGGAGGATATTGCTACAATTGCCACCACACATCCAGACGGTTGTAGGAATATGGTATGAGGTCAATTGTTTCCTGCAATGTGAAGGCAAACTCACGGAGAAAACCCCCCTCTGGGACAGCGACCTACTGGGAGAGGTGGGAAACCTAAAGGGATTCCATAAATATGAACTCCTGGGGATAGACAAACTGGGAGACATTTAGAGGAACAAGGCTATAATTACCTTTGAGGACTTGAAGGTTGAGTATAGCATGGATGATAAAGAGTTATTTCACTATTTGCAATTGGGTCACGCGTTACAGGGTCATATAACAGAGGGAGAACAGCTGATGGAATACACACCCATATAGGATAGGCTCTTACTGGATCCAATGGTGTAAAGGCCACATCCCTCACATATATAAAGATCATGAAAAACTCACCTGACCACTTCGGGACACTGCGAGAGGCCTGTGAAACATATTTGACTGCTGGAGGGCGATGACTGGACTGCGGCGCCCAAAGGTTGTTGTGCCAGAATATCGAATTTAAAATATCGAGTGACAATCATATCGAGTGAAGAATATCATGATAGCAAAATATCGAGGTAAGTAATATTGATGTTTAAAATATCTAAATAGGTTTAGTTTAAAATATCGATTTTAGAAATATTGATGTTAAAAATATAGTAGTATAGAATATTGATTCTTTTTAAAATGCTATTTAATATTTTTATGTGTTATTTATTTTATAAAACATTTATGTAATTTTAATTATTTTTAAAGTAATTTTTGTGTTGTATCATAATTATAATCTTAATAATAATATATATTTTTTGTAAAATATACTTTTTAGTAGCGGGATGTTAGTTTATAGGGGCTAAGGATGGGGATTAATTTAAATTTTTTTACTTTTTAATATATATACAATTTTGAATGGTAATAGTTTTAGCAGCAGGACATTGGGTTTATAAGGGTGGGAGGTATTTTAAAAATATTTTAATATTTAATGTAACTTTTTAAGGAATTTTAATTATGTATTTAATATTTTTAGAATATAAAACAATTTAGGAATGGGATATTGGAATTTGAGGGGTTGAGGATATAATTTAATAATTTTGTATTCAAATGTTTTGTTTTTTAGGTATTAATTTAAAAAGAATGAAGAGTATTTTTTTTATAATTTAAGATTATTTAATAAAATGTGTAGAATTTAGAAATGTTTAGTAGTTGGATGTAGTTTTTGGAGGTGATATTGTTGGGTAGCGTGTGAATATTTTGAAAAAATTATTGATTTTTTTTTATAGGATATTCAAAAAATGTTAGAAAACTATCAGATTTTGAAAAAAGAATTGGCTTAAAGTTTTTGTATTTTTTAAAATTTTTAATTTTATGGGTAAATGTTGAAAAATTGTACGTATATTTTTGGTTTTGATACATTTGAGGGACATAGTTTTTGTTTTATTTTAATATAAAGAATGATTCAATTTTTTTATGTTTATAGATTAATTTTGGTAGTGTTTATTTTATTGTGGAATTTGTTGTGGATTTTTTAACAAATTTTATATAATATTTTAATATTAAGAAGCTATAATTTCCGATTTTTAATTTTGGAAAATGTTTAATTTTTTAATCTTTTAAAATGTTATTTTATTAAAAAAAGAATGTTTTTATTATTATAATATGTTTTGTTTTTTTGCAATATGTTTTTAATTTTTTGTTTAACATTTTTTTGTGTTGACAGTGTGTTTATTTTTATTTAAGGTTTGTAAAATTTTTATATAGAAATTGGAAAAAAAATTGGGTAATTTTAGTTTTGAATATTTTTTAAAATGTTTGTAATATTTATTTGTAATTTGTTCTTGTATTTTGTTTATATATGTTAAAAATGTATCATTTAACTTTGAAAATATAATGAATATAATCGCTTTTTTGTGTTTGCCTATTAATTTTGTTTTATTGTAGTATGAGTAGTTAATTTTTAGTTTTTGTTGTTTAGTGCTCTCCCTGATTTTAGTAACAGTGAGGCCTTTGCTGAAATTGAGAATTATCATTCAAACTATTTTATGATATTAAGGCCCTCATTCTGAGTTGCACAGTACTAGGATCATGTCAAATTTTCATGTACATACACAGTTATTGTGAGGTAAATCAGGCACTGCCGGGCGGAGTGGGGGTAAAGAGAGGTGAGGAGTATGGGAGGGTAGGATAAGGTAATTTCTGGCGGGGGCTCTATGCTGCCTGAGCAGAGCATTGTATGCTCTTCTCATCAGAAAACATAATTATAATAAGGATTGGTTGCTGCAGCTAAAGCCTCATGTGATTTTACAGTAGTGAAAATGATTACCCACTCATAATCAGGTGGAGTGGAATCCCATGGAGTAATTCCACTCCCCTGACGTAATAAGAGCCTATATGGGCTTGGAATGACCAGATAGTGCCACTTTTTTTTATCATCATTGCTCCTTTCAGTGGAGACTGTGTGGATTCCATAGATTTTTGTTACATGGATTTAAAGCTAACAGGAATGTAATTGTAAACAGGATTGGGAACCTGAATCAACTTTAAATATGCATCTTGAGAGTGTGAGTAAATACCAGGGCAACTGTTGCACGTTTGAGCATTATGTTCAGAATAAACTGGTGACTGGTTGCATATTTATTTAGCTTGTTTTTAAACTAACTAATTGTGGCTAAATAAACTTTAAGAATGGGTGAAGTCGGGGCGTGGCCAAGATGGTGGCAAGAGCGGTCGTACTGGTTTGAGCTCCGCTTCAAGCCCGCCGCAACAATCCTGAGAAACGGTGCCCACACGCAGCAAACCATAATATTTTGGCACCGGAGACTCCCTGGGACCGTTCCCGCTGCACGCTGTGGCTGCTGCTGGGGGCTGAGAGCGGGGGAGCTGTGTGGTGATTTCATGAACGCGGAGCCCGCACAGCCTGGGGCTCCGATCGGACGAGAGCTGCTCCGGCGCCCGCGTTAATCACGGCGCTGCTTTCCCTCGCTGGTGACGCCGGCCCCCCCTGCCCTGCCCTGCCCTGGCCCCGCTGGTGAGCAGTGCATACTTACTGGGACTCGGCGTGGAAATCGAGTCCGTCTAATGGAGGGTTGCGGTCCCGCTGTTGAATGGCGCGGGGCGGATGACGCTACCCTGGCCTGAAACACCCTGGAGGCCTCAGCGTGAACAGCGGGGATTGTGTGGAGAAGCGACGCAGGAGATGAGCGCAGATCAGGAATCCGGCCTCATCGGCCCCTCGATCGGCAGCGCGGAGCTGCTTGCTGTGATCTCCTAGGTGCTTGAGATCAACACTGCCGGGCCCGCTGGTGGCCCGAGGAAATTACTGAGATGGCGCAGAGAGGAGGCGTATAAAAGACCCTGCAGTGCTCCCTACGTTGGCCTGGTGTGAGTTACCTGCTAGTGCTGGAACAAGGTAATAAAAACTCTCTGTACAGGCGCCTGGGATACCGTTGTTGGGGGGAGATCAGATGTGCTGCGCGCACATGAAGGTGCTACACTTACCCACCCCCCCTTTTTTCTTCAGACTAGAGAACTGGTGCCGACATCGGGAGGGAATTATCCTTGGCCCGCCATCTGCTCCTCCGTCTGTGTGGTTCGGCCTGGCTGCAGACACACGGTGAAGGTCCTGAGACATCACTGCTGGCCTGCCCGCATTACAGAGCCGGCCGCCTGGAGAGTATTCTTGTGGAACTGATAGAGAAGTGGTGGGACCCTTACTTGGCTCCTGTCGGTGGAGGCGAGCCGCATGACCATCACCTCACAGAGCGCCATAACTACAGGCTCTCCATCGTCTCTTTCAGGTGGGGCACTCACAGGACAGGCCCGCCACTACAGGGGCGGGGCACTACCTTGGTCCCCTACGACATCTCCTTCACACACATTGGAGAGGCCGGAAGCAAGACCCCTCAGTGGCGATCCACATAAGTACCCGGACCCTTGTACTAAGCCCATCGATACACCCGGACCCATTCAGTGACATAATGGGCAAACCTAGGACGGAGAAGCCCCAGACCCAGCCACCTGAGACGGAATCGGTACCCCCGCGAGAGAGGGCTGCGGAACATCCGGGGTCCTCCACCTCCATGGACCGGCACGATCACTCGCATAGATTCGACGAGTTAATGGCTGTGATCCTGGATATAAAAACCACCCTGGGTACGAAGATCGACTCCCTGAGCATCGACATGGGTTATCTCCGGGAAGACCACAAGAGATTGAAGGGTAGGGTAGAGGAATCCGAATCTACATTGGCGTTGTTACGCCCCACGGTGACCGCAGCGACCACCCAGTTGCAGTCCCTCCAGCAAGAAGTTGAATATCTGAGGGAGCGTGTGGATGATCAGGAGGAGCGCTCACGCCGTAACAATATGCGTATTGTGGGACTTCCCGAGCGAATGGAGGGCCCCAATATGGAACTTTATCTGGAAGAATGGTTCTCGCACGACATAATACAAGGCAAAATATCCAAGTTCTTCTATATAGAACGTGCCCACAGGGTCCCGGGGGGCCCCCCGCGACCTGGCGCTCTCCCCAGGCCGGTGGTGGCGAGGCTGTTCAATTACAGAGATAGAGACCACATTCTGCAGGTCACACGGACCCGGGGCCCATGGCAGGTCGATAACTTCACGGTCCACATTTACCCTGACTACACTTTGCAGGTGCAGCGCCCTCGCTCCTTATATCTGGAGGTCAAGAAGTGCCTAAGAGACAATGACATCCAATACTCACTCCAATATCCGGCACGCCTCCGTATTCGCCACAAAGAGGGCACGGTGTTCTGCAGGACACCCGAGGAGGTGTGGGCATGGGTGGAGCAGCAGGGCTTGGGCCACGGGCCGCCGGCGCCCTCCACTGACACTGGCCCGGCCTGGAAACTGGCTGCCCCTCGCAGGGGCCGCGGCACGAGACGGAGCCGCCGACCGACAAAAGCCCAGCTGGCACAAGAACGGGCTCAGGCCATACAGACAGTGGAACATATGGACAGCCCTGCATCCTCCCACAGATTGGATTTGGACTCTGATGCGACAATGGACCGAACATTGCCTCTCACTCCGCAGACTGCAAACGCCTTGGGGTGAACACTTTGGGACTATCAAGACTCTGCATACGCACCTATGCAAGCTGCCAGGTCGAGTCACGTGTGGCGGCACACCGAAGCCGCCCCACCCAGCGAGCGATAAGTAGCTGATACAGCACCACAAAAATTATTTTTTATTGTTACTTAAATTGTTACATTTATACGTTTGAATAGCATTTAAGTGTGAATGGTCTATTGCCCGTTGGCAAGTCGGCCTGGGGTGGGATGTAGGAGAAACTTTTTCTTTAATTTGTTGAATGAGTCGATCTTCTTTACCATTATTGTATTGACGCAGGAGATGTGGGTTACCAAAGCCTTTGCATTTTCTCTTCATATAAGCGCTATGTACGTGGGGATGCGGGGGTGGGGTGGACTGAGTGGTGGGGGGTTGTATTGCGGGACATGCTCTCTTCAACGATGGGGGAGAAATGTCGGAGAATTATAGATTGTTGACTTGGAATTTGAGGGGTTTGGCGGGATGCGCTAAACGGCACAAAGTATACCAGTACCTACGAACACACAAGATTACGTTTGCAATGCTCCAGGAAACGCATCTCACCACACAAACACTTGCATCGCTTAGTAAGCGCTGGAGGGGCACGGTCATAGGCACTGCATATTCGGGATATGCTAGGGGCGCGCTGATATGGGTGGCTCCGGGGACCCCGTTCCGGATTACACGCTCCAGGGTAGATACACAGGGCAGATACGTTGTCATGGAGGGTCAATTAAACGGGTCTCCACTGGCGCTAGTCTCTTTATACGCTCCAAATTCGGGCAAATCCCGGTTTTTACAAACACTTTCGCCATCCTTGCTAGTGGACCCCACGGCCCCCACATATTGGGGAGGGGACTTTAATGGGGTATTTGACCTGGACTTGGATCGCTCCCGCCCCCCTCTCCTGGGAGCACAGTCCATTAAGCTGGCACAATACATGAGGGACTGAATCACAAACATGCAAGTCCATGACGCATGGCGTAGTAAACACCCTCTGACATGTACATACTCGCATTATTCAGCAATGCACACATTATCCACTAGGATAGATGTTATATATTGTTCAGATAATGCCCTGCATAACGTCATTCGGGCGGACTATCTGCCGCGTACACTCTCAGACCATAACCCATTAGCGGTCAGCTTCTCCTGGGGTGCGAAAAGACCTGATTTATCGACTTGACGACTGCCATGTGCCGCGCTCGCCGGCTCATCATACCGGGCCACTCTATCGAACTCCATTGACTCATATTTCTCAACGAATGGCGGTACCGCCTCGTCTAGAGGTACTGAATGGGAGGCTTTTAAGGTGGTCCTTCGAGGCAATGCAATTAAAACTACATATGGGGTTCGTAAATCACTGACAGATGCACTCCAGACTCATGAGACAGAAATACAGAGATGTGAGCGTCTCATTCTCACTGACCCTCAGGTGGGCCTATCTTTGGCCTGCGCCCGACTGGCTTATAAGAGTGCAATGGACGATCTTTGCTCGTTGGACTACAAGACATATTTAGCGCGGCGACATGCAGAGGGGGACAAAGCAGGTGAGCTGCTAGCACGGTTACTGAAATCAGATGCCTCTCAACCCCCATTACTGCCATACGCACGTCCAACTGCGCCCTTGTGAATACACAGGAGGAGATTAACCAATCCTTCCTAGCATACTACACGACGTTGTATGCAGCTCCTGTCCTCCCAAAGCCTGCCCCTATACACGACTTTCTTGATGGGCTCCACCTCCCGCAAATTATACCAGCGCATTATGATGCCCTGGAAAGACCCATCACTGTGTCTGAGATAGAGGAGGCAATCGGGCAGTTAGCGACCAGAAAGTCGCCGGGGACAGATGGCTGGCCATCTGAATTCTACACCACGTACACTAATAAGTTGGCACCACGATTGGCTGACATGTATACTGAAGCCTTCGAAACAGGTGAGCTCCCGCCCACTTTGAGGGAGGCCACACTGGTGGTCTTACCGAAACCGGGTCGAGACCCTCTCTTAATGGCCTCATATCGCTCGCTATCAATGTTAAATGTAGACTATAAGATTCTTGGCAAGCTACTGGTGAACAGGTTGATCGCGACGGTCCCCTTGCTGGTCCATGAAGACCAGAATGGTTTTATACCAGGGAGGAACACAGGATTGAATCTGCGACGTTTATTTACATTGCTGGAATGGGAGAGGGGTAGAGAGGCAGAAATGCATTGGATAGCATCCCTTGATATCGAAAAGGCGTTCGATACATTGAGTTGGGACTATCTGCTGACGGAGTTGTCAAGGTTCGGTATCGGCCCTAATTTCGTGAAATGGATACGATTACTGAATCGTAGTCCACAGGCCAGGGTGAAAACGGGTCGAGTTTATTCCTCACTTTTCACGATAGCGCGAGGTACACAACAGGGTTGCCCCCTGTCGCCGATACTTTTTGTCCTGGCTATGAAATCGCTGGCGTGTAGGTTATGCCAACGGGTTGCAGAGTGGGGCCTGTTCGCAGACCACCGATGGCACATAGTGTCGCTATATGCGGACGCCGCCCTGATTTATTTACGTGGCCGGACTGAGATACTTCAGCAGATAATGGACCTGTTGGACGCTCATGCATCGGTCTCGGGGCTGCGGGTTAATTGGTCCAAATCTGTTGTGTTCCCGATGACACCAATGTCAATAGCCCAGAGACAGACCGCATCACAAACGGTACTGGGATGGGCGTTTGATACATTTAAATACTTGGGGATACAGATATACCACTCGGGGATGGATATTATCGATGGCAACTTAGGGCGTGCCATTTCTAGAGCCCGGTCGACTGGCGATATCCAAAATGCTGCTCCTTCCACGACTCTTATATTTCTTTTATGCACTACCCTATACCCTGCCACGAAAACTTTTTAGGGATCTGGAATCTCTTTTTATCTCTCTCATCTGGGGGCACTCTAGAGCCAGGGTGGCTTTACATAAATTGTATCTCCCGCTATCGGAGGGCTGTCTGGGCGCCCCGAACTATGAGCGTTATTACGCCGCAGCTCAGTTGCTATGGCCAATGAGATGGCTCGACAAGAGCAATCTTACAGAATTGATAGTTGAAGCCATCTCCTGGGATTGCCCTACACTTTTGGAATGGTTGTCGGGCGCCACAACACCAACCCTGAAACATCAGGGTAACATACTAATGATGGCGGCCAGACGCAGTTGGTCCAGATATGCGCTCCTTAAGGGTCGGACTGCCCCATACGCCTCCAGCTTGCCACTGGAAGTACTTCCTGACACACTCATTCGCCATGAACGCTCGGAGCTCGCCTCTTGGAGGGAGAGAGGGTTGGACACGTGGGGAGACATGTTCGTTGACTCACAACTGCAAACGTTTGAAGAGCTGGTAGATACATACGGGATACCGCAGGGTTCCTTTCTCCTATATGCCCTCCTTACTCACCACTTCTTACGAACATGGGGTAATGATCGGACAGAACCACCCATGTTGCACCTACTGCAAACGCTATTGACGCATGGTAAGGGCAGACATGTAGTAACGGCCATATATACTTCCATTAGACTAGATGATGAACCCGCGTTGACGGCGCTGCGAGAGTATTGGGAAGCAAAATTATCCACCACCATAACTGACAAACAATGGGCACAATGCCTTGGACATCCCAAAACGGTCTCAACAAATGCTAGGTTGAAATACACCCAAATTAACTACCTACACCATACATACCTTACGCCTCACAGGCTAGCCCGCATGTACCCAACATCCATTGATAGGTGCCCCAGATGCCATAACCCGGAGGCCACATTCACGCATATGGTATGGACTTGCATAAGTATACAACGATACTGGAGCGCAGCAGCAGTCATGCTCACAGAAGCAGTAGGGGCCCCAGTATCAATACAACCCATTCACTTCCTGCTCGGTGTCACAAAGCGCTCCGCGTCGTGTAAAGCTCTGAACAAATTTCTGGACCTAACTCTGGTACTCGCCAAACGTAAAATAGCCATGACGTGGAAAGCCCAAGCGGGCCCCAGCGTACACTCTTGGCTGTTGGATCTGAGGAGGGCACTGGTATCGGAGCACACGAATCAGCTAGCACAGGCCTCGGGGGCGCTGGCACCACCGCGAAGACCAGTTGCCCAATGGGGGGAATACCTGTTGTTGGTTGAGACCAAGTTAGCCGAAACGGACCCCCCCATAGGTGGGAGCCTTCCCCCTCCCCTCCCCCGCGCCAAGGCCCCCCCACCTCTCTCTTCACGACATGTTATATCATTCTCTTTTCCTCCTCATTCCATATCCTTGCCTGCTGCCCCCCCTCCCTGTGTCCCGTTCCCCCCCCTCGTTGCTCTCCCTGTTGATGCACCCACGATGGGTGATGCATTGCGCCCGCTTCTCCACGCCTGCAGCACCCTTTGACATGCTCTATGGTCTGGTACACCAGGCCCGGTACCCATAGGTAGAGTTCGACTCATCGATAGTTTTCTTTATAAATTGTTTTATATTGATGCCTGCCTGTGAAACTGAGACGGAATTGCATCGATTTTACACGTGAGACCATTTGCTTAACAGCAGTTCTGTATGCGATTTTGTAGGTAAAGGTACTTTAACATGCACGTGTGTAAAATGATAGATTATACGATGATTCATCCTTAAATGGTGACAGGAGTTCTCCAGGCATCCTACCCAAGTCTTTCGAGATAGTGTTTTTGTATCATCACTGTTAGACCTGGCATCCTTGGCGTGGGTCTCCTTTCCATTTTTTCACTATGCCTCCTCTGTTGTTGACATGTTTTTGCTGGTTTAGATGCTTTGGGCACTTTGCCACTGCTAATCAGTGCCAAAGTGCAAGTGCTCCCTATGATAAATTGATGTGTGGATTAGTGACTCCATGATTGGCTTATTTGATTTACTGTCAGACCCTAGTACAGTGCACCGCATGTGCCCAGGGCCTGTAAATCAAATGCTGATGCTGGGCTTGCAGCACTGGTTGTGCCACCCACCGGAGCAGCTTGGAAAGCGTGTCTCAGGCCTGCCATTGAAGAGCCTGTGTGCAGTCTGGTACTGCCATGTCGACTTGGTAAGTGCACCCACTTACCAGTCCCCAAACCTTCCCTTTCCTGCATATTAGTCACCCCTAAAGTAGGCCCTAGGGCAGGGTGCATTGTATGTGTAAGGTAGGACATGCCCTGGTGTGTGTGGCATGTCCTGATAGTGAATTACAGCCAATTTCGTTTTTCACTATTGCAAGGCTACCTGTCCCCATAGGCCAGAATGGGCAGTTTGATGATAACATCTTTTAATCCTAACTGACCCAGGGAACATTGTAGAAAAACGAATTTAATATGCCTGAACTCAGAATGATAAAATACATCTTTTAGTGAAGTTGGTTTTAGCATTCTGTGTTTGAAAATACCACTTTTAGAAAGTAGGTATTTTCTTGCCTAACCATCCAGCCTGCCTCTGCTAGCTTGTGTATTGTATGTCTGGGTTTGTGAGTGACAGCGGCTGGGGCTGGGGGGCTCCAGGAGACAGGGTGAGTCAGCACAGGGCTGAATAGACCTATCTGCATGTAGAGTGGTGGGAGGAGTAGCACCTGGGCCTGAATAGGGCTGTGCCTGCCTTCCACTATGCTGGCTCCACCTCCTGGGGTGCGTCTGATGTCCCTGGCCCACATTGACAAAGGAAGAAGGTGTGCACTGGCAGAATGTACCCAGAACTGGTTTGGACTAGGTACAGGACCCTCTGCCTTCAGAGGACAAAGGATTTGCTAGTATAAATATTGGGACCCAGACCCCAAGATTTTGGATCACTTCTGGGAAACAAGAAGAACCTTTGCTGAGGAGAGGAACCAGAGAAACTGAAGGAGGAGACTATCCCTATGATGTGTGCTGTTTGAGGTATTGGCCTGCAGTGGTTGCCTGATTGCCAAAGAAAGGAGAAAGGAACTTTGTGCTTACTTTCATCATCTTGCAGAAAATCTCCAAGGGCTTGAAGATTGAGCTTGCGTCCCGCTGAAGTCTCAGGGATACAAGACTTCACCAACCAGCTCCCCTGAATTCCCTTGCTGGGAATTTGAAGTGCCTACTGTTGTGTTGGGCCCTCTGAGAGACTGCGTGTCGCTGAGAGCTGGAAGCGCGACTCACGAAGAAGAAGCGTGTCGCCGCCGCAGCAGCTGTCGTCGCATCGCCGAGAAAGCATGCCACCTCTGCCGCCATTGCATCACTGAAGCGCCTCGCATCACCGGAGAAGAGGGTCGCCGTCGCAGCAGATGCCGTCGCATCATCGGAGAAGCGTGTTGCAGGGCCTGTCGCGGCTCAGAAGATTCACCGAGTCGCCGCACGGCCGTCGGGCGTGCACGCATCGCCCCCTTCGTTGTCGCATCAAGAAGAAGACGCCATTTTGTTTCATTGCACTGGGTTGTCATCGCATCGAGGTGCTGCTGGTCGCATCGCCACAGAAGCGCAGTAAGAAACCGACGCATCACCTCCCCATGCAGTGAAGAACCGACGCAACACCTCCTCTCCGGAAACTAACCGACGCATCACCGTCCCCTACGCAGCAGTAGGGAACCGACGCATCACCTCCCCCGGAGCAAGGAACCGACACATCACCGTTCTTGCGTGTAAGGAACCAACGCATCACCTTCCCTGCAACTCTTTTGTTTGTATCGCGTTAAGCATCCAAAGGTACATTGAACGTAGAGTGTCGCATTTACCACCTGCATTTGAACTGAACTATTTTCTACCATTGACAGTCATATTTTTCATAGTGTATTGTGGATTTTTGTCGTTTTGGGTCTTGTGTTAAGTCTATATAAAAATACTTATTTTTATAATACAACCTGTGTGGTGTCCATCTGTAGTGTTGTCACTGTGTTACTGTATGTGTTCACAAATACTTTACACACTGCCTCTGAGATAAGCCTGCCTGCTTGTGCCAAGCTACCAAGGGGGTGAGCAGGGGTTATTTTAGTAGTGTATCCCCCTTACCCTAACTAGAAGCAAGGGTCCCTATTTGGACAAAGGCACCTACCTCTGCCAACTAGAGACCCCCAGTTCTAACAATCCCTATACCAAAAAGTAAACTGTTGTAATGTGGAAGTTACCAATGCTTTGTTGCGGAAAATCAATAAAAATCATTATAATTTTTTTTTTTTTTTAAAGAATGGGTGAAGTCATCCCCCACTGATATTACACTATTTACAATTAGACTGTAAGTTGAACAATGACCACACATCTTATGGGGTGTACACTATTCTAATTCTTTATTTAACCAAACTAAAACTGTTTTTCATAATCATCCATCTTTTGTATTTTACAGTGTATGTTTGTTTATCTGACCATATTACATGGCCTACTCACATCCCTTACCTCACAGGAAATCTGAAGGAAGGTAAGTTGTACAGTGCATTTATGTATTTGCTTACATCCTGGTTGAGTTCACCACCATTTAATATATAGTGATACACATGTTTAGACGATATTTCAATTAGCAGAAGCTTGGACTCTACCCAGTTTGCCGGGTTCGGTTTTAATGGTCAAACAACTTATCCTCAACATTTGGTCTTTGAGAGGGTCCCTCTCTTAATTCCTTCTTTCTGTAATGGGTGACCTGCATCCTTTGGGAGTCAAGATGTATTTCTCAATTACTAGAGTTTACTACCTTTTTCCAACAGCCTCATTTAAACTGTCCAACACAACACCTTGGATAGTAGGATGATTATTTCTTAGACACGTTGAAACAGTCCATCCCAGACACTCTCACTAGTTTTGTGTGAAATTCACTCAAAGTAAAATAGAGAACTCATTGAGGATAAGGGACCATGTTGAAACCTGGTTCTTCTCTATTGCTCTTCCGATCCAGTTACACAGAAATTACTTTAGAAACAGAAATGTATCTCATTTTGTAGTGGTAGCTTACCTTTGAGGAGCGCCTGATCCTTTATTGAGAGTCTTCTTCGAAAAGACAGGTTTGAGAGAGGCTATGGCTCTGATACCAAAAGTATCTGGAACCTTCAGAGTGGAAAAAGATAGAATTCACTCTTAATTTATCTGCCTTTCCTGCAGCCAGTTACGCATGAGCAGAGCCAATTAGAAGGGTCCTGTAGCCCATCTAGGAAGCTTATGTTTCAAACTACCGCTGTTGTAAATGGCTCTTTTTGCAGGGTTACCCCAAATACTTTGCCTTCCTCCTCCTATTTTTCTGACCTTTTTTGCTTTAGGACTCTGGGCACTTTACCAGGGCTAAAGTACATGTGCTCTCTCCTCCTAACATGGTATAATTGGTTTACACCTGTTTGGCATAATTGATCTTACAAGTCCCTTGTGAAGTGGTATACCATATACCCTTTTATGTTTTGCATCTCCTGGTAGTAACAAACACCATATTTCATTTTTACTACTGTGAGGCCTACTCCTCTAATGGGTTAGCTTTGGGAATTCCCTTATACACTTTTAAGTGGTAATTACTGATAAGAAAGGATAGCTTTTTCATGTTTGAGATGTTTAGACTGGCAATGATAAATCCTCCTTACTGGTGAAGTTGGATTTCACATTGCTGTTTAGGAAATTACACTTTTTTTGAAAGTGGACATTTCTCTGTGCTTATAACTGGGTCAGGGTTTGGGTCTGAGTTTGGGTGACAGCTACACTTTGTGCATTCTGTCTAGACAGCCACAAACACAGGACATCTGCATACTGATGGGTCTTCCTGGGCAGAGGGAAGGGGAGGTACTGACATGTACACTTCAATAGGTAGTGTCCTGCCCTCACACAAAGCACTGATCAACCCCCCCTGGTTAGCCTGGCAAACAGGACTCGGATAAAAGCAGACCTCTGCACTTCAAAGATTTCAAAGGCACTTTTGGATATAAGAACTGGGTCTCTGACCCCCTTCTAACCAGCCATTAATGGACCTGTATTCAGACATCGCTGGCTCTACATTTGCACATTGCCAGAGCACCTGCTGAGCTGCAGGAGGGACTGCCACTCTGCTTCTTCTCAGGTGTGTTGGCCCGCTGCTTACTGAGCTGCAGGAGGGACTGCTACTTTGCAACCTGCCTTACTGTGCTGGCCTGCTTCCTTATACCTTTCTTTTCTGCTGTGCTCCCAAGGTGTTTTCCAAGGGCTTGTTGGCTTGCCGCCTGTTTCGAGATCTCCTGCCTAATAATTTTCTTTTCTGCTGTTCTCCCAAGGTGCTTTCCAAGGGCTTGTTGGCTTGCCCCCTGTTTCAAGATATCTGAGCCATCAAAGATTTCATCCCCGTACCACTGCCATGGGACTCTTGCCACTTGTGAGTCTGGCAGCGGCACTCTGCCCAGGAGCAGACATTGAATGCTCCTTGCTTGTTTCCAACGATCAGTGCATGTCTGAATGCTTCATGTGTTCAACAATCATCGCGTGTCTGAGCGATTCATGTTTGCCAGGATCACACTCTCTGAGGGTGGAAAGTCACCACTGCACAAAGCGAAGGCCTCCTCAGTGCAGGCCTGCAGGGTTGCCCCAGCAGCATAGAAGCCTTTAACAATGCCCATCGCGCACCATCATCCCGTGGGCCAGGCCTGGCCACCAGAAGGAACCTCGCAACTGTGCTGCACTGCCTGATCACAACGGCCCCCTTGAGACGCCCTGGTTCCAGCAGCACTTCCCTGCCTGAACATATCTGACTGCCGAGTCTGCCCCGATGGATCGAGGACAACTCAGCGTGGCCCCTTAAGATGCCGGCCAGGACCAAGGTACTGTAGCTGTGAAACAGGACCTGCAAGGCCCCATCCTCCAACTGGCACACTTGGGGGCAGCTCTGATCCGGCACCGTCCCTAGGGACTAGTGGGGCATCTCTTCCTTCAGTGCCCACATAAGATTTAGGGGCCGATTCTGATGCAGGTTGGAAAAGCTTCCCGACCGAATCGGTTGGGAAATGGTGTCCGACCCACTCGGATCGGGAAAGTCCGACCGGCGGAGTAGGATGCATCCGGATGCTTCCAGATACGATTTGGTTGAACTCCCATTGACTTCAATGGGAACATTTGTTCCTAACCGCATCAGAATTGGGCCCTCGGTCGGGAAGACACGTTCCCGATCCGATTTGGAAGGAGCAAATGCCGTTAGGAGGCCTTCCTAACCGCATCAGAATCAGGCCGGGTCGGGAAGCTTTTCCAACCCGCATCAGAATCGGGCCCTAAGTTGTTGGCCCCCCTTGCCTGGTTGATCGAGAGGGTGACTGAAGCACTGCGAACTGTGGAGTATTCCGTCAGTGCTCACACTTTGAGAACGTGCTTGCGTTACCATAAAGCCTCTAAATGAACTGAATGTAATTTCAAAGCTGTGTTTCATTCATGCAATTCATGTAAATGTAAAGCATCTAAGAGAAGCGAATGCATTTTCAAACACTGTGTGCCCTCCAGGCATTTAATGTGATTTATATTGTTGTGGCCTTATTTTTTCAGAATACAAAAACACATTACTATAAACCCATGTGGAGTCTTTTTGGTGGTCTATTCTTTAAATTATTGTGTGTAGGTGCTGGACAAATACTTTACACCTTGCTTCTGTTGATAAGCCTGCCTGCTCTGCACCAAGCTACCAAAGGGTGAGCACAGGGTATCTTCTTTGTGTATGTAGCTTACCCTGACTAGAGTGGTGGGTTCAACCTGGCCAGGGTGTATACCTTAGCCAACCAGAAACCCCATTTCTAACATCTGCTAACAACGATTAACTATCACAAGAAGTGGTACCAATGGGTCTGGCATATTCCCACGAGTGTGAGTCCTTACCGATGCTGATCCTAGAAGGAGTCCCCAGCTAGATCTATTAGGTAAGAACTAGCTGGGGCTATGCCCAATAAAGATTTTCTCCTTCAGATCAATTGCTGTCTGATCTCTTAGTTGTCTCCTTCCTCTTTTGCCTCCTAACACCAAATCTCCCCTCCCTCTTTTTCTCACTCTCTGACTCTCTCGCTCTTTTTTTTCTTCTCTATCTCCCTCAGCCAAGAACCAATTTACATGAGCATGAATATTGCCTCATGACATCACAGAGTTGCCCTTTGTAGCAATTGAGACACTGAAATATTGTACTTCCAACAAAATCATCTACATGCAAACCTCCACTCAAACAAAAGAGGAATATAGTTGAAATATTGTATATGAACTGAACAACATCGACCTGTACTTAAATATACATAAACAAGCTAACAAGGAGTTACATTTGTCAGAGCTTTGATTAGTTCTTATTTTAATGTCATCCCCTAGGCTACGATTTTTTTTTTGGGCTGCATACTGTCTCGGTTTCAGTTTGTTGTTTGTGAGTAACCAGTGGTAGTCCGCCATGGGGGGGAGGACACCATTTATCAAATTAAGAAACAAATTCAACCAAGTTTAAGATATCCTAAACCCTCTGGCAAAGTACAGGCTTAGGCAACTTACCAACAAGAGTAACCAAATCCAGCAGACTGTAATGCACAAACCTCCTATGCATGGCTTGAGGATATTACATACAGGGCAACAATCATTCTTGTGAAACTAAAGCATTATTCTTTGTATTTGTGACTTATGAGACTGCTTTACCCTTGAATGGACACACACAAGAAATCCACAATATATATTTAAAAGGCTTCATTAAAATTCGATATCCTAATCTAGTTCAGATGGAATGGACAGGTGTAAATATATAAATAAACAAAACAGTGGTAATGTAAGTAATTAATAAATAATGTATTAAAAAGAACTGCAACAGTGTGGTACGTGTTCATTGAATTCAAACATTAAATGATGAAGCCATTCTTTGGTAACCAGTTCCTCCCTGCTAGTCCCTCACTAAACCTTCTTAGCACCATCTTGCCCATCTGAGTTTCTTAGGTGGCCTTTAGCCTGCATGCCTTTGCTGAATAATAGAATTGTTTTCAGTTAGCCTCTGTGCTTTGAAAACGTCACTCTCTGCCTCAGTTATGGCATCCCCAAGCTGAAAAAAGTACAACTGAAAAGGGCCTGGCTCCAAGCGGCTAATGGCTTTCACTCAAGATGTTGCAGTATGCAGCTTGAACAATGCTTCTAGGAAAACTGAAGATGTCTCTCAATCAATATATGTCTGTGCCAGACTTAAATACCCTTTTCATAATAATATGCAAGGTCAGGCCTTGTGATCAAGGATGTAAAATGCAAAAATTAGCATATGAATTATGTGCACTTTTACAGTTTTAGGCAATTTATAAACCAGAGTAAAGGAATCTGGCGGACTGTAAGGCACCTCCTATGCATGACTTGAGGATAATTCATGCAGGGCACCGATCAGCCTTGTGAGATTAGAGGTTTATTTTTTGTAATAGTGAGTGTGAAACTGCTTTCCGCTCTAACGGACACACACAAGAAATCCACAGTATATATTTAAAGGAATTTATTAAAAATAGGTTACCTAATCTATACAGATGAACTCTCTAGTACAGATGTCTGGGATTGAATATATATGGCTGTGCCAGACTTAAATACCGTTCTCAGATTAATATGAAAAGGCCAGAACTTGCGATGAAGAATGTAAAATGTAAAAATTAGCACATGAATTCTGCTGCACTTTTACAAAAATCGACAGCACATCATAAATTACCTTAATATATGTATATGAGACCAAAAATAAAGCTAATACAGCACACCAGTTCTAAGTTCAAATTGATCCCATGAATCAAACTGTATTATAAATATTTAGTTGTCAATACTATAATTCTTAAGTCCATATAGTCCTGTGATTTCTCGTGCCCGATATGCAGGACATGAAAGGTATTCCGAAAAAACTCTCTTTTCGTAGAAAACGTTTCTTTTTATTGATTTTCTTTTCAATGTTAATTCTCAGCAAACAAAGCAGCCAACACGTGTTTCGTCTGTACAAATGGGTACTGAGACTTTCTCAAGGCTAAAGTGGTCAAATTTGTCGCCGATGCTGCTATGGTCAAAAAGAGATCCACACAATCTTAGTGCAATAAATGAAGTTTGTGCTTTCAACAAAGAATGAAAATACTAAGGTGTGGATCAATAGTTGGGCAATTCTAAACTTTATTGACTACAATATATACTCGGCTTTTATATACTACAATGTATGTTTACCTTATTGCTGGGTCCGACTCCACGGGACAATAATTATTATTTTCAACTGCTACTATTGACCTTTTACGGTGGAATTCATGTGTACCTAAAGCATCTGTTATTAGCAGTTTGCCTTTAGGGTTTTGCTGGGGACTATCTGTGCCCTTTTAGAATTGCCCAACTATTGATCCACACCTTAGTATTTTCATTCTTTGTTGAAAGCACAAACTTCATTTATTGCACTAAGATTGTGTGGATCTCTTTTTGACCATAGCAGCATCGGCGACAAATTTGACCACTTTAGCCTTGAGAAAGTCTCAGTACCCATTTGTAAAGATGAAACACGTGTTGGCTGCTTTGTTTGCTGGGAATTAACATTGAAAAGAAAATCAATAAAAAGAAATGTTTTCTACGAAAAGAGAGTTTTTTCGGAATACCTTTCATGTCCTGCATATCGGGCACGAGAAATCACAGGACTATATGGACTTAAGAATTATAGTATTGAAAACTAAATATTTATAATACAGTTTGATTCATGGGATCAATTTGAACTTAGAACTGGTGTGCTGTATTAGCTTTATTTTTGGTCATGTATGTGCATGTTTCACATGCGAATTGCACCCTTGGGTAGTGGGTGACTTGAGCTAGCTAAGCACCCTGCTGTACTTACAGTTGTCTTGTTTAATATCCACGCCATTTACTGTCTTGTATATGTACACTTGTTTTTCATTGATGTGCGGTATTTCCCTTTTAGGGAACGCTACTACCTATTTTTGAAAATATGTATATGAGAAATGAATGCACTATCAACCTATAACAAATTTAAACATTATGGGGCCGATTATGATGTCAGTCGGGAAGCCTCCGACCGCAAGTCGGAAGCTTTAGGAGCGCGGCCCGAGGCTTTCCAACCGACACGGTCGGTTTGTGGTCCGACAGCAGAATTACGATATTGGTGGCCAGAATGTAAACTGGCCGGTCATTTCGATGCGGTTCAGACTGGCTCTCGGAGTCTTCCTGTCAGTCGGACCTGCACCGTAATCCCCTATGGAAGGCATTTCCGCTGTCGGGATTATTATGTCGGTTTCAGAGAGACTTTCCCTGCCAGCCTTTCCAGCATGGAAAGGCTCTCGGAAAGTGACTTTGAGGGCCCTTGCCTCAGCGGCCTACAGTTGGTAGCAGAGGGGGTACCTAGGGTGCCCCCCTGTAAATCCCTGCACTGTGTAGCAGGCACCATTGGGTGCCTGCCACAGTGTGCAGGGTTTTACACAAACCCCCATTTAGGGGCGTAACACAAGCTCCCATGAAGAAATGGGAGTATGCGACAGAACAGTGTTCAGTCGCATCGTATCAGGAGGTTGGAACCACCAACCGGAGGTCCAGAGACCGCAATGGTGTCGTCAGATGCAAATCCAACCGACATTGTAAAAACACCCTATATGTTGTACACATGTAATTAAAACAAAATGAAGCAACGGTTTTTAAATGAAAAATGTGCGCCCACATGCATAAATATATGAAATAAAGTGGGACACATAACCAGAGAGCACAAAGCACGTCAGGACACTGGATATTTGAAAAATATATATTGCACTATAATGATTTTATAAATGTATATGATTCATGTTTGTTATGGGCCCATTTAATCCAAAATAAACAATCATTGATGGTTATTATGATATTGATGACAAACAAAGCAGTGTATCTGAACAAAAGGTTTCAATATGTTCGGTCCTACCGAAAGGGTTAAAATCACAAGGTGATGAATTTGCAAAAGTATTGCTTTGAAATTTTCTAAAGGCATCAATTTGATTACTTTACAAATAGAGGATCGTGGACACGCTGAGTGCTCATTCACCATACGTATTTTGATCCTTGCTTTAATCTTGATTAGTAAGCGTATTTTAATGTAGACTCACCAGGAAGTAATTCTTTTTCGTTAATGTACTATCAATTATTCATCTGCCTTTTGCTTTCTTTAGACTTCATGTTTCCTCAGTGATTTACTTAACACCAATTCGTTTTTTTACATTTTTTGTATTTGAATTTTTTCTTTTTTACAGACAAATCCGGTTTTCAGTAAGAAGCTTCTACATGTTTCACTCATTTTGGGGATAGCTATGGGCCATATCAAGATGGGCCTCCTGGCTCAGCCAGAGCCTAGCCCTTGCTTTCATGTGCTTGCAGTGTGTACAGTGAATTCATTTAACCCAATAGTGCTTTGTTTTCAGACAGGGAAACACTGACCAAGGTTAGCCTCTGTTTTTTAAATATTTCATCTGAAAATAAAGCACTAATTCAGAGAAATATCAGGTTAAATGAATTTATTTACATGCTGCAGAGGCATAAAAACAGGCGCTGGGCTCTATGCTGCACCAGTGAAGCCCATTGTGATACTGCTCCCTTTAGCTTTTGAAGGGATTTGCATCCTGAAGTTGAAAAAGAAATAAAGGACACGTCCACAATCTTTAATAGGTTTTAAGACATGCAGTAGCTAATGTTGTAAGTACTTCTAGTAGAGCAGTCAGTGAGCAAGCATAGTTGTTAATGATGTACATTTATTATAGATGAGTTATCGCTATGAGACAGGAGAATCTGATTAATTGGCATTCTTTTAAGGTGCAGAGAATTTTGTTGAGACCCTTATGTTATCGATCAAGACATTGCATTTGGCTGGTGAAAGAAAATGGGACAGCAAAACAAATAACAATGCCTTTAATTAGCATGTTTAATCTGGTTTATCAGTGTATCAGAAAGGGTGCTTGATGCATTTGCGATTTTAATCTAATGTACACCTCACGTTTGAAATGCAGGCTGCAATCCAAGTTCAGTAACTGGCAATTTATTCTCAAGAGTGAGGTGTCGCTTCGTGGCATGGTTAAATTAGACCAGTTGGCAATGGGATTGATATTCCAAACGTAAAAACCTATTTATATTTTGATAATATTAACTCCCAGAATTACTGTGTTAGTGCATGTGTATGATGCTCTGTAGATACATGATTTTATTAAAACCAGGCACACAATACACTTTTGTCACCTGTGCACAGTGTTCGCGGAGTTAGTGCCTGCAAGCCGGAAACAGGCATCATTCTGGGTTCGTGGGTATCGTTCATAATAAATCTCGATGGTGGTGGACGAACTTAAAAATTAACAGGGAGAGGCTAGCCAGAGCCAAACCAAGGATCTTAGGGGCACATGCATCAAACTCTGAATTAGCGATTCCTTAATAGCGAATTTTAAAGAATCACTATTAAGAAATCGCTATCCAATGCATGAAAAATTTTGCAAATAATTAGTGAATCATTAAAAATCGCAATTGCAAATAGCAAATGCGTATTACCAAGTGGCGGCTCGCATAGGGCGTGCTGCAGGGTGGTGGGGCGGGGGAGGGGCAGGGTGGGAGGGTAGTAAACTCGAACGTATAACGGAACGGAGGAAAGTAATTATTACGTTCCTACGTTCCGTAGTATGTCCGAGTTTACCACCCCCCCATACACCCCTGGAGGACCTAGTCGAGTCCACACTCCAGCCTGAAGCTGGAGTGGGAGTGATGCAGTTGGATACCTCAGGAGCAGCCAGTACTTCACAAGGTAAGATGCATGCACATGTCCATTTAAAGATGTTTATTAATCTTGAAACATCACCCCAGTTCAGCTCTAGTGTTCAGAATCAAACTCCAGTCCACATTTTTCTTGCAACACCCAAATGCATTATGGGAGTAACAGGCGGGGAAGGCAATTTGGAAGGCAAATATGACAAGGGAGTAAAACACGTGAACACTGTGTGTCAGAAAGTAATTTAATGAAACAAAACAAATGCTGAATGTGACACAACATTCCTTTTAGAATGACTAAATATTGCACTCTTTAACATCACAGATGCAGCAGCAGATGAGTCGGAGGAAAGTGAAGGCGGAGACACACAGGAGAATCTGGCTGAGGCAGATGTGGAAACACCTGTGGCCCCCCAAAGCACCGACCCTGCACCCACTAGACGTAGGTTCCCAGTCCCACCACTGCAGCCCATGGAACTTGAGGAGGAGAGTAAACCAGCTCCACAGACCATCCAGCCTCGAGGTACAGCCACATCAACACCCCAGTCACAGGTCCGGCGCAGCACAAACCAGAGCCGGAGGCGGAGGTCAAGGGCACTGATGTCATCACAGGAGGACGAAAGTCCAAATGTCTGGGGTGGGTTGGAGAGCCAGATGCTGAGGGTGCAGCGCCTGCAGGCAAAACACATGAGATCGATGCAGGCACAACTCAGCAAAATGGCGAAAAACATGGCAGTAATGAGCGACTGTGTGAAAGAGCTGACAACAGCAGTGGTGGAAGGTAATAGGCAGTCCAATGAGGCCATGGAGGAGCTAAGCAGGGTGATGCAGGAGGACCAGTTGTCACAAAGAAGAAGGCATCGCCAATTGTTATTGCGCCTAGATGGCTACACAAAATCAAACAACCGCCTGAGCAACAGTACAGCACCGCTGTCCCGTCGGTCTGTGGCCATGCAGCTCGAAATGAGCCATTGTTGTGGGGATGTGGCCATGGCACTGGTCCAGGTTACTAATGCCGTAGAGCAATTCCAGACTGCTACTGCTGGGGGCAGCAATGTAACAGGGGAGAGGGGAGTGAGGAGGCGTCCAGCCTCAGTAGTCTGTTGGTGCCAGTCACTACATGCAGGAGACGCACCACTAGGAGCACAACACCTTCCGAAGCCTCCATGAGGGTCGAGAATGAGGCCAGCAAAAGGCGATTGGGAGTGCGTGGTCGAAAAAAATAGTGGTGCCTTGCCAGACTAACTCACAGATGGTGATGTAACCATTGACAATGCCATAGTAGTGACTGTCATACAAGTCTGATGATGAGGTATTGTTGTTTATGTTGTTTACAATCACTGTGCTAATTAGCACCTGGTATGTGTGCTTTAACACAACCACATAGTTGAATGAAAATACATGCAGTACAGTTCAAACATGCTGTGTCGTGTCTCATCATTACCCACCTCAAAAATAATGTTGTGTGATTTCTGCACGTCTCCTTCTCCCTTCTGCTAAGCTTGCCCCAGCTGCTGGTCATAGTTGTGGCACGGGATGGTTGTCCACCTCAGGCTCGCTGTCTGACAGTTCCAGGGGTATGCCACTCCTGGTAGCGATATTGTGAAAAATGGCACATGCAGCCACAATTCTGCAGCAGGTCTCGGGCCGGTACTGCAATGCTCCGCCAGTCCTGTGGAGGCAGCAAAAGCGACTTTTCATCAGCCCAAAGGTGCGCTCCATGACATTTCATGTGGCGATGTGCGCTGCATTATACCTCTGCTCATTTGGGGTGGTTGAGTTGAGGTATGGTGTCAATATGTAGTTGCAAATGGCGTATGCGCAGTCACCTACAGGGTAGTAAGCAAACGGTTAGTGACAGTTATGCATTGCCATTTGGCCATTGTGTGAGAGAAATCATAACATATGTTTACCAAGCAGATGTCCTTTTCCAAAATCACCCCTGAGCAGACGAGTGTGTATGCCACTGTGTCGAAATATATAGGAGTCATGTGTGCTTCCAGGGTATTGAGCCACAATGTCTGTTATGATATTGTTAGCATTGCAGACTACTTGGATATTAAGTGAATGATAGGATTTACGGTTCCTAAAAATGTATTCATTCACTGCTGGTGGACAAATGGCAACATGCGTACATTCTATGCTACCTATTACATGGGGAAACCGGGCTACCTGATAGAAGTCCAGTTTAGTCTTAAACAATTCTTGTGGGGTTGAGGGGAAGTTAATGTGGATGTGGATCCTTGTCATTATGGCATTCAGGAATGAATTTAAAAAACATGACAAGGAGCTTTGTGACACACCTCCAGCTACAGCTACTAAACTCTTAAAACTGCCTGACGCAAGTAGGTGCAGGCAACATAGGACCTGCACATGAGTGGGAATGGCATTGGTCCTACGAGTCTGGTGCTGCAGTAGGGGATCCAATTCTGCAATTAGATCAAGGATCATGGCACCATTTAGCCTATACTTGTCGTAGATTTCCTCATCTGTTTGTCCCAACAATGTGATGCGCACTCTGAAAATACGCTCCTGTATTCTCCTTCTTCGCTGAGCTGCTGCATGGAGCCTCATCCTCCTCACCATAACGTAGAGCGCTGCCATTGTGAAAGATTCTGAGGCCTCCTGGGTCCGTTTAAATAGTTTGCTAATGTTTATCACCTGTAGGGAATTCTTACACCTGGTTACCACCTGCCTGTGATATTCTGTAAATTGCGCTCTCAAAATAGCGAAATTGACAGAAATCGCTATTTGCGATTTTTCATGCATGGCTTTGCGATTCCTTATTTGCGATTCTCAAATAAGTATTCGCTAGATTGATGATCGCAAATAAGGAATCGCAAAATTGATGCAAATTTAGCGATTCCTTATTTTTGCGATTTTCATTTTTTTCGCAAATTGTGTTTCATGCATTGGGAATGGCTATTTTGCGGTCCCAAACGTGCTTTTTTTGCGATTCGCAACGTTTGCGATTGCAAATTAGCTTGATGCATGTGCCCCTAAGAGCCTGTTCACAAGCTAAGAGCCCTGAAAATGTTTGCTATATAAACCATATAACAAACATCACGTAAAATATGACACCCCTTTAACCATAAACCATTAATGAACAAAGAGGAAAGACAGTTGGCATGTAAACCCTGTTATGGCACAGATTAATATGGAGCAAAATTAGTCTACTAATTCAAACACAATAGGTTTTGTACAACTGGTATTCAGAACTAACATAATTGAAAGTGCTTTATTAAGTGATAATGAAGATAAAGGAGTTTTGCTCAAATAAAATATTTTTTTATGTTTAAGAGTAAGAGCCTGATTTTGATGCTGGTGGTACTACCATAATCCCGCCGCAGTGGGGGTCCCCAAGTACTCCGTCAAGCTGACAGTGGTGCGCTCGCCCTATTTAGAGGTATGCTGGCTGACTCTCTGTCCGCGTTGACAGAGTGAACACCGCCGTGTACGTGGTAGACTCCTCAGCTGGCAAATAGTATTCCTTCACCGTCAGGGCAGTGGGATTGTGCCAAGCTGATTTAGATTTCACAGTTGTGCTGGCGGTCATCTAGCGGCGGCCTGCTGATGGAGTGATTTCGTCACATTACGTAGTTAACATTGGACTATTACTATGCCTGCAGGATGGATGCTAGCATCACCCATAGGATGTGTATTGGGTAATTGTTTGCACCTGCATACCACACTATAAAACACACCCCAAACCAAACCATAACCCTTTGCCATTCCACAGCACCACAACCTTTAAAAGGCTAAATTTGGTCACAGAAATCAGGTTAATTTGCTGTTTTTCCCTGATTCTTCTCACTTTTTATTCTTTCATTTATTTTCTTGGGGTCAATTAATTTTTATTCATCCAATGTATTTGGATAATGCAAATGCACAAAAATCCAAGTTTCACTGAGGGAGAATTGTCAGTAATGGTGTATGAAATCAGAAGAGTAGAGCAGCAGTTCGTAGGAGCCCAAATCCAAAATAGAGCCCTATCTCAGAAAAGGAATATGTGGTCCAGAATAGTCGACAGAGTGAATGCTGTAGCAAACAACCTGCGCACACAGGAGGAAATAAGGAAGAGGTGGAACAACCTGTGGGGGAGACTGTGTTCCCTGTCCTCCAAGCGTCACTTGGAGGCCCAGAGGACTGGTGGTGGTTTGCCCAGAACCCCCTTACAACTCATTACCTGAGTGGAGAAGGTCTTGCAGATCCTACATCCTGAATGCTTGACAGGAATCCTTGGTGGACTGGAGACTGGCAAGTTACACTTTTCAATATGTCACTAAACATAAATGTCCTGTTTGCTTTGAAGTTTACTCTTGCTAATGTGTTGAGCACAATATATTTTACATAGAAACCTAAATATATCAGTGACATCTTGTTTGGCTTGTTCGTTTGAATGCATTTAGTTGTATTTAAGATAACAAATTTTAATAGCCATTACGTTTCACATGATGTTATGGTGCTTGTAAGTGTTTGTACTCCAAATAACAAATAACACATATGTCTTTCACATAGTTAATGTCTGTTCTTTTGCTACACAGATTTACACAAGGTTTGTTAAAGTCACAGTTTTGTAAGTGTTTTGAATATGTAATTGAAATAACTACAACTACCATAATGCCTTGTTTCAGTTTTGTGATAATATTGCTATTTACGTTTGCTCATTCTACCTTTTCTATAATATTTTCACTTATGTCAAAGTGTCATTTGTTAATCAATCTCTGTTTAATGCTCTTTTTTGAAAATTGTTTGTGTTTAATTTTGTACGTTGTCCTTTTCTTGTCATGTAATTGAATTGATGTCATTAGTTTCACAAGTACACATTTGCTGACCTTAAAAATTTAAGACATGTGAAATTGTATGCTGAATAAAAGTGGCTTATGTGAAAACTGAACTCTGCACTGTTAATATGATGACTAATGCCAAAAATCACTTTAAGTTGTATAAATATCATATTTTTTTTGCCTGCAAGGCCTTGGAATGGCACATTTCACATTTCCCCTCTCTAATTTGTTGTGTTGAATGGTTGGTACATTTCATGTATTCTTACGAATTTATCCTTTTTCATTTCAGGACATCTTCTTACTTGTTTCTTTGAAGAGTTTTTGTATGAAACATAAACTATTTGTGTACGTAATTACATTTCCACTGAAAGGTCTAATCATGATATTCAATTCCTTTTCCCTTTCAGGTTGCTACATTATATTTGCTAAAAACTCATTGAATGTGCAATCCAGACTTTTACAAAATATTATTTTTGTTACATTCCTTATAGGTCTAACAGCCAGAGCGCGTAACCAAACATCTGTGTCTCAGGATACCTCCACTCCAGCCCAAGATCAAGCCTCCAGGGAGGACTCCACTCCTGGAAGTCCATGTTAGAAATGGGGGTCTCTAGTTGGCAATGGTTTGCACCGTTGTCCAAGTAGAGACCCTTCTTACTAGTCAGAGTAAGGGGGATACACTTCTAAAATAACCCCTGCTCACCTCCTTGGTAGCTTGGCATGAGCAGACAGGCTTATCTCAGAGGCAGTGTGTAAAGCATTTGTGCACACATACAGTAATATAGTGAAAACACTACAACTGGACACTACACCAGTTTAGAAAAATAAGTAATCTTTATCTAAACCAAACAAGACCAAAATGACAAAAATCCACAATACAGTAATCAAAACATGACTTTTAAAAGGTAGAAACAGTTCTGTCCATAGCAAACTATACATGCGACACTTAAGTACCTTGGATGCGTCAAAATCATAAACAAAAACAGCTGCAGGGGAGGTGATGCATTGGTGCCTTACTGCCACGCAGGGGCGTTTATGCGTCGGTTCCTTACTGAAGGAGAGGTGATGCATCAGTTTCTTACTGTGTGGGAAGGTAATGCGTCGTATTCTTACTGTGGCCCCAATGTTCTCGTAGACTTGCCTCCCCGGTGCGATGCGTGGCGATCTGGGATGCGTCGGTTCTTGATGCGGTGGAGGCAACAGCGCTGCATTGGTCTCATCAGCCACGCTCCCACGATGCGTTGGTTTTTGCACCCTCACAGCAGGGCCTGTGCCAGAATCGGTTGGGTAATCTCGGACTTCGGAGATCGGTGCACGGGATTGGGTGTGCAGCAATTTCTCAAGCCGTGGGCAGGCACTGCGTCAATTTCTTCGGTGACGCTTGGAAAACAGGTGCGGATGCATTGCGCTTCTTGAAGATGCGTTTCTTTTCCAGCTCCCAACAGCAGGAACAACCCCCAGAGGCCCAATACAGCAACAGGCACCTCTTGGCAGGTCAGCACTCCCAGCAAGGAAGTTCAGGGGAGCTGGTGGTGTAGTCTTTGTATCAATGAGACTTCAAAACAGGAGGCAAGCTCTACTTCAAGTCCTTGGAGATCTTCCTCCAGCAGGAGACACAGCACACAGCAAAGTCTTTATCCTCTCCTTGGTAGAAACAGCTACTGCAGGCCAACCCCAAACAGCACACAGCAAAAGGGCAGTACTTCTTCTTCAGTTTCTCCAGCTCTATCCTTGACAAAGGTTCCTATTGAATTCCAGAAGCAATCTAAAAGTCTGGGGTCCGGGCCCCACTTTTTCTAGTCCATTTCTCTTTGTTCTCTGGTGTCAGAGAAGCTCTTTGCCCAGCCAAAACCAGTTTTGTCCTCTCTGGTGCAGCAGCCCGGCAGGAGGTGGAGACAGCATTGTGGAAGGCAGACCAGACCTATTCAGGTGAAAGGAAATCTCCTCCCCCTACTCTAAATGCAGCCAGGTCTATTCAGCCCAGCCCTGACTCACCCTCCCAAATGGCTGTCTGAACAGAAGGCACATCCCCATCACCCTGTCACTCTACAGCCAGACAGTCACAAAAATAGTAGAGCCACACCTGATGGCTAAGCAAAAAAATACCCAGCATATAAAAATCATCCTTACTAAAAGATGCATCTTTATATCTTGAGTTCAGGCATACCAAACTCCCTATTCCTATCTGGTTCCCATGGGCAGTTATACTTATAAGATGTTATACGTAAACTCCGTATTCTATCCTATGGGGCAGATAGCCTTTCAAAAGTGAAAAACGAAATTGGCAGTATTTCACTATTAGGACATACCACACACATCAGGACATGTCCTACCTTTCACATACACTGCACCCTGCCAACAGGGGTACCTTGGGCCTACCTTAGGGGTGACTCACATGTAAGAAATGAAGGTTAGGGTCTGGCAAGTGGGTGCAATTGCCAGGTCAACATGGCTGTACTCAACTGCACACAGACACTGCAGTGGCAGATCTGGGAACCTGTTACAAGGCTGCTTGCATGTGTGGCATGGCACAATCAATGCTGCAAGCCCACTAGCAGCATTTGATTTACAGGCCCTGGGCACACACAGTGCACTGTACTAGGGACTTAGTAGTTAATCAAATTAGCCAATTATGGAACCACTAATCCATGACAACAATTTACAGAGGGAGCACTTACACTTTGGCACTAAACAGCAGTGACAAAGAGCCCAAATCATCTAGACCAGCATCAACGAAGTCCAACACACAGTAAAAATACAGTAGGCAAAGGCATAAATTACAGGGGAAACCCATGCTGAGGATGCCAGGTCTAACAATCCGGATGAAGAGGAGCGGCCTGGTGTACCTGGTCTGCCTGGGCAGAAGGCTCCAGTGAGTCTTCCTTGCCCCATACCTACACCTCCTATTGCAGGGATTCTGCGGAGTCACGGAACTGTGCTTGGGATCATAAAAATTTAGTTGGCAGGGACTGAGTCATCCTACCACCTGAGTACCCATGAGCCCTGGATCGGCTAGCTTTAGTGTCTCACTTGCCCTCCTACTCATGCACAGAGGAACAAGTGATTAGACATCCCAGAACACAGCACTCTCGACCCTCTCAGGAATCGCAGTTGCAGGACACACCCTTTCACTCTCACACTCGTACTAGTCCACAATAAGATCAGACAGAGACATGAGAAAAGTTAACAAAATGTATTTCATCCATCGTGCTCTAGTATGCATTATACCTGCCACAATAAGTAAGAAAAGGCCTAACACAAATACGGTCAGCATAGTAAGTAGTCCATAAATCATAAAAAGAGCTGTCATGATATAAGACACTGTAGCCTAACCCCCTCCTCTTCTACAGAAGCAAAGTGATTATATATCAGAAGATCTCTGGGTGTTTGCAGCAGACCCTGTACCTTAGCATGCACAGATGAAAGTTCTACATCTCAGGTGCTGTCACAATCTCTTCCCTGGAACGATCCTTCTCCAAGTGTGTTCTTATCTATTCTGTACATAACTATGTTACAAAGTACGTGTTCCCAAAAAATAGCTGCATTCATGTTTTTTGTCTAGGTGCTGAGGCCTGACCAGAACAAAATAACAAGGGACATTGTTGTTTGACCTTGTCTACGGTGTGCAGACTAAACCCCAGGAAAGATCAGAATGCAAAAACAACTGCAGGTTCTGTGTGAAAGTGCAGTATGGCTCAAAGCAAAATACGTTTGTATAGTAACATGCGCAAAGCAGAGGGCAGTCTGCAACATGCTCATGCTAACATAGAGAAAATGATAATGACCCTGCACTGGACATATGGCACTCCCACCCCAGCTGTTACAACACCTCACAGACTGATACCTCCACTTTCAGTGTCCAAAGCAACATAACACCCATCTTGTGCATCTCCAGTCCTGGCTGGTGGTGAGACAACAACACCGCTACCTGCAGTTCAGCCAGGACCCAGTGGGACGGGGCACACTGGCTCAAGACAACAGGCTGGTGGGGTTAGGGGTCATGGGATGGATCCTGACTGACTGACTGACTGACTGACTGACTGACTGACTGACTGAAATATTTATAAAGCGCTCTTATGCCAGGGCGTCTTGGCGCTGAAGAAATAGCCACCCACCAAATTTAACAGGCCTAGGTCTTAGTGAAAAGCCATGTTTTAATCATTTTTCTAAAGAGATCCCTGCTTGGCTGCAGTCTCATGTGAGTTGGGAGAGAGTTCCACAACTTAGCAGCTTGGTAGGAGAACCCCTTACCGCCCCATCTGACTCTGCTTATAGTTGAGAGCTGGACCAATCCAGTGTTTGCTGACCTGAGGCAACGGACCGGTAGGTATCTTGGGAATAGAAGTTGGATGGCTGACGCCCCTCCTCCATAAAAGGCTTTATGGACTATACACAAGGCCTTAAAGTCTATTCTTCTGCGAACTGGTAGCCAATGGAGGCTTTTTATGCTTGCGGATGTTGGGTGATATTTAGGTAACTCTAACAATACTCGTGCAGCAGCATTTTGTAGAGACTGTAGTTTAGAGAGTTGTCTAACGCCAGCCCCCAGGTATAGCGCATTGCAGTAATCTATTCTGGACAGCACCAATGCGCCGACTACCGTTTTTCTTAATGAGAATGGAATGAATGGAAGAATCTTCCGTAATATTTTCAACGTGAAGAAGCATGCCGAAGTCACTTGGTTAATCTGGGAGGCAAGGGTTAGATCCTTATCCACCAAGAATCCCAAATTTCTAGCCTTCAGAGCAGTAACAGGGAGGATTCCTGCTTCAGGCGGCCACCAGAGTTCACTCCAGACAGAGGGTTTTTGCCCGAACTCTATGACCTCAGTTTTTTCTGTGTTTAGCTTTAAAAGTTTAAATTCATCCAGGCCATCAGAGCCCTTAGGCAGTTCCGGAACCTATCTGCTGTTAGGTCGAGATTTTGCGCAACTGACACCACTAATTGGGTGTCGTCCGCGTATGATACAAGAGAGAGACCATGGCTTTTTATTACTCTTGCCAGAGGGGCGACATATACATTGAACAGGGTGGGGGAAAGAGCAGAACCCTGGGGCACTCCACACGGAAGTGTAAACTTTCCCGACTGAAGTCCATCCCAGTGAATTGCCTGTTCCCGATTTGCCAGGTATGAGGCTAGAAGATCCAATGCCTTCTCCCCTATACCAACTTCTTTCAGCCTTTGTACCAACACCGTATGATTTACGGTGTCGAACGCTGCAGTTAGATCAAGTAATATCAGGATGGCCCTCCCGCCTCCGTCCATCACCTTTCTGATCTCCTCAGTGGCTATGATCAAGGCCGATTCAGTTGAATGTTGAGCTCGGAAACCATGTTGTGTGGGGTCTAGGACATTATTGTTGTCCAGGTATTCCGTCAGTTCTCTGTTTAGTGCTTTCTCGAGTATCTTGGAGGGGAACGGGAGGCATGAAATAGGTCTATAATTCTTGACCTCCAGGGGGTCAAGTGAAGTTTTTTTTAAAATGGGTCTAATACAGACTTTTTTCCAACACATTGGGAAAACCCCTGAGGTTATAATTGTATTTAATAGGGGGGTCAGATAGCCGCTGATCAGTTCTGGAGCTAAATGTATTATGGAAGGGGGGCAAGGGTCCAGAGGGGAGCCCGACTTAGTTTTCAATAATAGGCCCAATACTTGACTCTGTTCTAGCAATTGGAACCGTATCAAACTAGCTCCAGGGGCTATCTCCTCTGTTCCATCTAACCCGTTCTCCACGGGAATAGGTGCTGAGTTTGTAAGTTCGCTATACACTGTCTGTACTTTCTGCTGAAAAAAACCAGCCATATTATCCACTATTGCTTGATTTGGTGAAAACACCGTATCTCGTGGACATTTAGAAAGAATAGTGACAGTTTTAAACAATTCTTTGGAAGAGTTGGACGCTTCCTGAATTTTAGCCGTAAAATAATTTGATTTGGCTTGCTTTATAGAGGACTTATATTCCTCTAATGCTGAGTTATAGTGCCTCCTATGTTCCGCGCTATAATTTGATCTCCAAATTCGCTCCTGACGTCTGCATTTGATTTTCAGCTGTTTAAGCTCAATCGTATACCAGGGCGAGGAGACTTGTCTAGTCCTTAGGTGCTTAGAACCTTCCGGTGCCAGCTTATTTACTGCCTGGGTTAGCCAGGTTTCATAGTTTTTGGCTGCCACTTCTGAGTCCAGAACATCTGGTAGATTCTTTGACAGGGCTGAGATCAAGTCCTGTTCATGGATTGATTTCCAGGGGCGCGAACTCCCCTCGCGGAACTAGTCCTGCGGCCATTGCTAGTAGTTACCATCCGGACATTAAAATGGACTGCAGAATGGTCTGACCATGTTAATTGTTGAACTCGCGTCACTTCTGTAGAGGAGTTATTTGTGAAAAGTCCATCTAGCGTATGTCCCGCTATGTGCGTGGGTTCTGATACTAGCTGACTCAAGCCGTATCCGGCCATATTGTCTATCAAGCTAGCTGTGTCGGTATCATTATTTGATTCCAAGTGGAAATTAAAATCTCCAAGGACTGTAAAAGAGGTAGTGTCCAGGCAAGATTCTAGAAAAGTCTGCACAGATCTAGTAAAAGCGGCTCTCGTTCCAGGGGTCTATAAATAAGAGCGCCTGCGAAGAGCTCGCAGTTATTTCTTTTAATACTAAATGACATTGCCTCTGCTTCTAATGTAGGTTCATGCTTCGTTTTCACAGTAAAGTGAGACCGATAGATCAGCGCTAGACCTCCCAGTTTGGCGCCGACCCTGTCAACATGGGCTACAAGATAACCTGCAGGCACAGCGACTCTCCAGTCAGGGTCGGAGAGACTGTTTGCCCAAGTTTCTGTAAGGAATAACAGATCTGGGTTTTCAACCTGGATCAAACATTCTAGCTCATATTTATGTTTGATCATGGAGCGTGTGTTCAGTAAGATACAGCAGATATTACCAAGCTCATTTCGACCTGCTCCGTAAGAAGGTGCAGGTCGCTGAGGAAGTCCTGGTATTTCGTATAACTGCATGATCAAGGATGCTACCCTGTTTGGTAGTTGTCCCTTTACTAATGGGGAGATTGGTTTTCATTAAAAGACGTCCGGGTGTTAAGGCGCATGTATTACATTGCGTCGGGCTGCTATTCCGTGCGTCTAACCTTAGCATAGGTTGGGAGCAATCGTCAGGTCTTAGCGTGAGGAGTTCATTTCGGGTATAATTGTGATATCTGACCTTAACAGGACTCCTGGCGCTGGGCGCATTCCGGGCGCTGACGGGCGCAGACGGGCTTGCCTTTGGCGCGCCTTCGGCGCGCCGGTGGCGCGCCCGCTGCGCGCGCCCGCTGCGCGGTCGCAGCATCCGGTCTTTATAGGAAGTGGGAGTGAAGATTTAGGCGTCTAGAACGCTGACCCCAAGCACCGCAAACAGCGTGATGCCAACAGTATTAAAACACAGAGATTCCCTTTAAAAACACAATATTACACTGTTAAAAAGCAGTACAAGTTCCGATTTGAGCTAAAAATGATTTCTGGCAACCCCCCAGCTTTTGGTCTGTTACTGGTTACGTGGCTAATTACTGGATCCTGTGGGCCAGCATAGTGAGGCCAGTGGGGTCACTGTCACCCAGGCACCATTAACCAAGTCTTGGGAGCCCTCCAACAGTCCCAAGACATGATGGGCCAGGTCCTTACAGAGATCCAGGACATGAAGCAGTTGCAGACTGAGCACAATGTTCAGATGTAGAATCTGTCCTCCAATTTGGGCTCCCTCACTGGGGTCCTGAAGGACAATTACACCCATATGTGCATGGTTTTTCCTGCACTATCTTCTCATTTCTGTGGCCTATCTACATCTGGCCCTACTACATCTGCCACTTCCACATAAATGGAGGCCCTGTCATACGAGGCAACACCTGCTCCCGCCTCAATCCCTGCAACTCTGGATCCACCAGTCCCCTGCAGGAGCACACGTTCATCCGGATCACCAGGATAGCATGGGAAGACCACCGCCAAGAGATACTAAACCTAATTTTTCCCAGTGTATTTTGGACAGTAGACATCACCAATTTTGACTAAAATTACAGTTTCATTCAACATGAATGACATTTTTTTGTTTTTTGGTTTACACCCACTTTTACTTTATTTGCTTTTGTTCAATTAAAGCAAAAAAAAACAAAGTCCAAGACTGGTATTGTAGTTATTTTCAGTATCATTAAATTGTTTGCCTTCCATCATACATTTCAAAATATAAACAACCAAAGGATAGTTTATTCATAAATGAATTGCATGTAGGTAATGTTTCTCACTAATTTCTACCATGACAACAAAATACAAATACAAAAAATCAACAACTAGTATTTCATTAAATTTGAAACAGAGTGTTCTGTCAATTTTTATTAAACATAACAAACCATATATAAAACGAATACTCAGTACCATTTTTAAATTTCCAGTTCCACACCTTGCCACAATGGAAGAAGGGTATATAGTCAATAGAATAAACTTCAACAGGCAAAATATTATTGGATTATGTCATCAGATGGAGCCAGAACATCTGCTTCACAATAGGAACTGCACAACAATAACACCAATAGTCATAAATCCTGGCAGTACTCAATTTTGTGGCCACTGGATCAGTCAAATACACTGTTGTCGTATCTAGGGGAATGTCACAACCAACTTTAGGGGGTCTGCTACAAGAAGTTCTTTGTACAATGATGAGACACAACAACATATTCATACACTTAACACAAAAGGTGCATTTGGCCAAAGGAAAGGGGGATGACTATGCTTTCGCTGACTACCACATGTAGTTAGAGCAAATCAAGCAGCACATATTGGCTTGGTGTCAGCATTCAACAGAAAACAAGTCCAATGCAATCTTGAAAACGTCCATTCAATCACTTTGCAAGTTGTCTCAGGACCAGATATGTATACACCAAGTCTGTGTGTGTGTCTTCCACAGGAACAACTCGTGGTCCCTTTGCACTTTGAAACAGCACACGTTAACTGCAAATGTCACAACTTTGAAATGTCCAAATGAAGACATGGTGAAGATACCAAAATACATTAAAATAAAAGATGAGTAATGAAACATAATAAATTAGACACATTACAAAGTCATCTTTTTGTGGACAATGTTATGCTACAATCAGAGATAAGCAATGAAAATTAACACAAAAGTCAATGTGTCAAAACTGTGCTCAACAAAGACCTGTGGCCTGGATTTCCCTGAACTTGCCCTACCTAAAAAATGTCTAGCACATACTTTTTTCCTCATTACATCAATTTTTGGTTTAACAGTTAATGTGATAAAATGTAAGGAGATACTTACACTAATGTGAAGAAGTTGTCAATGACATCTGATTCCTGACGTAAGTCAGCTCCTTCATTCTCACCGCTATCATCTTCATCTGGCATTTCAGGATCTTCACCTGGTGGCTCTTCATGGTCCTTATCCCCTACAATGTAAGAGATGTTCTGTTGCAGGGCTATGTTGTGCAGCAGGCCATGGTGATTTGGCATACCTTATAGGGTGACTAGAGGAGGGCTCCACCAGTCTTGTCCAGACAGCGAAATCTAACCTTTAGGAGCCCAAATGCCCACCCCACTGCCTCTGTGTTCTTCCGTGGGTCTCATTGAATCAGACTTTCCCAGGCGTTGTTAAATTCCTCAGTGGTGCCAACAACCATGGTCAGGTAGGATAAGCTGAGTACCCTAAATGGAAAAAAGAGAAGAGCCAAGATATGTAACACCATCTCAGATGATTCACCTTGAAATTACACCAACAATATTATGTCAGATTGTACTTACCAACAAGCCAGGCCCTCTCACGTCCAAGTTGTGATATTTGCAGGGGTATGCTCATGTTCCGTACTACAAAGGAATCATGGGCTAATCCGGGGAAAAGTGCACAGACACTTGTGCTGTACAAATCAGCTAAGCAGTAAACTTGCACATTGATTGAATGGAAGTGCTTCCGATTCCGGTAGACTTGTTCACTGGTGTGTGGTGGCACTAAGGCAATATGTGTGCCATCAGTTGCTCCAACCACATGTGGTAGGCGACCCAAACCATTTGCAAAATCCTCATGTCATAGAAACTGGATGAAGCTGTTGATGTGCTTCATCACTGACGAAAAAACGTCTTGTAGCACACCACTGAATGTTGGTTGTGACATTCCACCAGATACTGCCTCAGTGTACTGGAATGATCCTGTGGCCACAAAATGAACTCCTGCCATGAGTTTGACAATTGGTGTAACACATGTGGGATTTCTTTTGTGCGCAGAAGATCTGGCTCCAACGGATGACATACATCCAGTATAGTTTTCCTATTCAATCTGAATTTTTAGATAATATCCCATTCTTCCATGACGGCAAGATCTGGAAATGGGTGGTACACTTGAGACTGTTGTCTCCTTATTCTACCTGGGTTAAAAAACACAGCACTGTAAGAGTTGTGAACATTTTTTTTTTAATTTCCCGCTTATGTTTTGTTTTATTATTAACAAAATTTAGTTTTGTGTAAAAAATATATATGGTTTTACAACATATTTTGAGTTAACATTTCTTGTGGTCATTTTTACTGCACAAGTGTCATTTTGTAGCTGTAAATATTTTAAATATGTAACAATGTGTAAATAATAAATTTCTAATGTAATATTTACACATTTTTTTTTCTTAATTTTTTTCAACCTAATTTCTGTCAATGGTGGTGTACACAACATCACGCAAGTATCACACATACATGTTTTTTGTTTTAAAAACATGAGTGTCCTTCAAAGAATATGTAAACAAAGTAGGCACGATTTTCAGTGGTGGCGACACACTTAAAAGTCGCAAACACACTATTTGACGTAAAATAGCGGGAACCTGACCTTGCCGTAGGACATTTGTAATCAGACATCCGCGGCAGAAGTTGACCGCCTAGTGGGTGTTTAACTCCACGACTGACACAGCCATAGGCTAACGTGTGTGAAAGCAACGTATGAAGGCCAATGGCTGTGTCCGTCTCCAATGAAGATCGCGTACATCGCATACATGTGCAAGGTCAGTTAAAAAAAAGCTCACTTGCCTCCTAACCCTGAATCCATCAAGACCTCCTCCACTTTTGCTGCTGTTTGTGACCTCTGGGAACAACAATGACAGGTCAAGCAAGTGAGAGGGCCACTGCCTTCTTGCCAGAGGAGCTGGAGTTGCTAGCACAGGAGGGCCACTTCCTCTATGGCCAACTCTATGGCTCACCAGAGGAACAGGTACATGTATGAAATTTATATGTGAATCAGTCTAACTGGTTTTTGTCCATTAACACAGGCTACAGTGTCCCTTTGAGTTCCTGAGTGTAGTGATTGATGTGAAGAGTCATATATTTTGTTCCCTAGATAGGACAATGATGTTGGGTATTTGTAAGCACTTCATAAGGTTAAAAAACAACAACATTAGTATGCATTGTGTGTTTAAAGCCCTAGATTCTATTTAGTGTTCATGTAGAAATATATCTATGTGTATGTTTGAATTATATGTGAAATGCAGAAATATCACATCATGTAAATTAGAAAACACATTGTATAGACTTTACAATTGTGCATATATATGTTTTCTGTACACAAAAATGAAAATGATGTTAGATATGTGTATCATCCCACTAATCACTCAGCCTAGATCAGGGACTCCAAACAGTTGATTGGTAACTGCTAGTAGCTCCCAGACCCTTTCAGAGTAGCACACAGACTTTAGGTCAGTTATTAGACAGGCACAAAGTTCATTTTTCATACAGAAGTTGACGGCAAGTTGTGTTCATTTGAAATTGTGATCATCAGGCCTCATATAGCAGGGCCCGACAATCAGCAGTGCTCATTCAGAATCATGGGCAGGCTGGGGCTGAGTCACAGGAACAAACAACTGAGGCACCGAGGTATATCTGTCATAAAAATATTTCCTTGTCAACTCAAATTTGGAGGTGTGTGCAAAAATATGACCTTGAATGATTTTAAATGGACAACATTTGAAATTGTGTGTTACCTAACTTCTTGGGCTAATACTTCCTTTCATTTTACTCCTATTTCACAGTATTTTTATGTCCAAACTGCAGGCCCATTACTCCCTGTGGCCAGTATTCACTGCACCATAGGCATTAATGCAAGAAACAGCCCGTTTTTACATGTGAACATTTTAAAGTGATAGTTTGGTAGAATATTTCTCTGCACTTTTAAATTCCACCAATTCAAAGGACATACAATTGTATGTCTGTGTCATCCTGTAATGGTGCCAAATATGGCAACTGTCACCCATAAAATTATATCCCATTAATACGTACACATATTCATACATCCCCACACATGGCAGCCATTTCATGGGAAACATCTGGAAAAACGACTCCGAACAACGAGTTCCGGAGTCATGCAAGCCAATGACTTAGCCTTACCCATGCATGTTAAGGCTAAGTCGGTCTAGTGTTCGGGATGGGCGGGGAGAGAGGAGATTCGGCCAGGAACAGGATGGGTAAGAAGGGTTCGGGGTAGTTTTTAGGGGTGGGAGGGGTTCTGGGTAGTTTTTAGGGGTGGGGGGTTTCGGGGTAGTTTTTAGGGGGTGGGAGGGGTTCAGGGTAGTTTTTAGGGGGTGGGGGGCTTGGGGTAGTTTTTAGGGGGTGGGAGGGGTATGGGATAGTTTTTAGGGGGTGGTGGTTTGGGATAGTTTTAAGGGGTTTGGGTTAATTTTTAGGGGGCGAGGGGTACGGGCTAGTTTTTAGGGGGTGGGAGTGGTTTGGGTTCGTTTTTAGGGGGTGGGAGGGATTTGGGTTAGATTTTAGGGGTGGGAGGGGTATGGGATCTTTTTTAGGGGTGGGGGGTAGTTTTTAGGGGGCGGGAGGGGTTTCGGTAGTTTTTATGGGGTGGGGGTTTGTGGTAGTTTTTAGGGGTGGGGGAGTTTTGGCTAGTTTTTAGGGGTGGGAGATTCAGGATAGTTTTTAGGGGTGGGGGGTATGGGAAAGTAATTAGGGGGTTGGGGGATCGGGGTAGTTTTAAAGAGGTTGGGGGTGTATTTTGGGCTCAGGGGGAGAGGGAGGGTGATTGTAAGATTAGCCACGGATGGCCATTTACCATGCATGCCTTTACCCCGAAATTTCGTGGTAAAGGAATGAGTGGTAAAAAAAATCATGGTTAAGACTCAGACGTTGTACCTGCGTTGTTAAGGTATTCGTTGTTGAGGAACTCGTTGTTCCAACATACAACCCCATTTCATAGTGCCCTAATTCATAGTATGTATTTCAAACCATAGTATCTGGCTCTATGGGCTTTAGGCATCCAGTCAATGAAGCTGGCCATGAGTGTGTCTGGTAACAAAGAGCAAGTTGTTTAGCCTTCAATAGTTCACAATGTTTTGCACTGATCTGAAGTAGCTGACACCACAGAAAATTTAGGAGCCCCCTGGGCTAGATGATGTCCCTGGCCTGGATTAATGAGTGTAGGGAATGATAATGGATGAGGATAGTCAACAGGTCACTATAAAAGTGTTTATTAATATAAATGGATTCCCCACTGCTAAGTGCTTGTGATGCCTGCTCTGCTGCTTGTCTTGGGAGTAGCTTGGGTTTTATATTTGACCCGGTTTTGTAAGTTAGGTGCTGGGAGGTGCTTGGCTCCCGTCCCAGCCGGCGGACTTCTTAGGTTGGTGCGCTGGTTTTAATTGGTTTATGGTTTCACTGTTATCAATATTATTTTGACTTTATTGCTTTAATTATTGTTTTATTTCCTGGTAGCTCCATTTGGGATGGGAGCCAGCCAGGTTGAACGGAGCGTTGGGGCTCCAGTTTGTGGTTTGTTGTGCCCTGGTTCTCTGCATTTAGCCACGCTCTCTTGGAGGTAGGCTATAAAAGCATGGCAGCTGCACGGATGCGCCACTGGCACACCAAAGGCATTCAAAAGGCAAGCTTGTCTGCGCCCGTCCATGGGGCCAGGCCTACAGTTAAAGAGAACTGCCACCATTCTTTGGATGTGTTATCCAGCGTGACCTCTTGTGGTAAGTGTAGCTTCACCTTTGATACATCGCCTATGGTGGAGCCTGAGAGAAGGATTGACCCCCACATCTCCAAGTCTGTATTTTGTTTTTTTATTAAATTGGCACTCTTTTCCTAAACACAAGTTTGAGATTGCAGATTTCCTGGTCAGTCACCAGCCAGCCACACAATTCCTTGTTGAAACCTGGCTTAATGCTCAGTCAGCCCCCGATATTCTAGAAGCCGTTCCTCAGGACTACGCTATCCTAAGGCTTGACAGACACAGTCAAAGGAGTGGAGGGCTGGCAGTTATTTTCAAATGGCACTTTCACAGCAGTCTTAGTGAAGTAAAGATTACAGGCTGTGAGGCAGCCTCTTTCTCTTTAAAGAGTAGTTGTTCTTTAGCAGGATTCCTTATTTATCATCCACCTGGCCCTGCCTCTCATTGATATCATACCCTCATATGCCATACACTATTCTAATTTCCTAATCCTAGGCGATCTCAACATACACTTTGGCAATGTGAGTTGTCGCATAGCATCACTTCTTGTTGAGGAGCTCTAGCTGCTACATTTTAATCAGCTAGTTCAGGCCCCCACCCACAATTTTGCTTTATTGCCAATCCCATCTTTGCCAACTCTGCTCATGTAAGTGTGGCTTCTGCTATGCCCAATGCATGGTCAGACCATTTTATTCTCACTTTTCAGATTTCTGGTAGTCCCTTTGCCCCCACTGTTCCTGGAGTCTCCGGTCCTATAACGCGCAAATGGTCCTCGATCATACCTCCCGCTTTACCTGCAGCTCCGAAACTTAAACGCCTGTTACTTAATGCATGGCCTCACGCTGCTAATCGTCAGGCTGTAGCTTGGATTACTGAGGCTCTAGACACATTAGCCCCTCTGAAATCCCCTAACCTCACCGGCTCGAAACCAACAGCGGAATTGTTTACTGAGGATCTCTTGACCATGAAACACAGCTGTGGCACAGAAGTAACCCTGGGCGTAGTTCGCGAAGTAGCGCTACGCGAAGCTACGTGAAGTGCACTTCGCACTACGCGATTTACACGTAGCACTACGCGAACTGCGTAGTGCGCTGTTCGCGATGATTGCACAGTGCCGGATGCTTGTCCGCACTGTGCAATCATTGAAAACGGCATCTTGCACAGTGTGAGCTGTCTTTTACTGCCGCTCGAGTAGATTTTTACTCGAGCGGCAGCTTTCTCAACGCGGACTGGTAGTTTCTCATCGCGAGCGGTCGCGAGCATACGCGACCACTCGCAATGAGAAACCTGACCTCCCCCCGTTGAGAATCTCGCCGGGAGGTTTATTTTCCACGCTCGCGATCGGCAACTTGATGTTGCTGATCGCGAACGAGGAAAAAGTCTCGCCGGGATGTCATTTTGCTTGCTCGCGGTCGCCAACTTGACGTTGAGGACCGCGAGCAAGCAAAAAATGACCGCTGCACTACGCTACGCGTGTTTGCACTGTGCTACGTGCAATTCGCGTAGTGCGAAGTAGCGTAAACTTCGCAAACTACGCGAGCGTAGCGTAGTGCTTTGCCCACCCTTACACAGAAGCTACAAAGCAGCTGGTAAAACTACTTACCTCAATGTCTGAAGGAATATCACAAACTAATTAGATGCACCCGGACCCAATACTTTGCCCAGCACATTGAGCTAGCTAAAAATTCTTCCCGGGAGATTTTCGGAATAGTTAAATCCCTCACCTCCCTAAAGCATGTCTCAGCTTATTGACACCTCGATTGATAACTGCTAAAAGATTGCACATTTTTTCTCAGAGAAAATAGCCACTATTTATGCATCATTCCCAGAAAATGCCGAGAAATACCAATTCTCTAACCCTGGGAAAATACCACCCACTTCCTCTGAGGGTTTTCTGAGTATAAATACTCTATCTGTGGCTAAGACCTGTGAAAGTGAAATCAGTGTCCCCACTTGACCCGGCCTCACCTGCTGTGTTGGAACAGGGCATGGAGGCTATTGCATCCATGCTTTGCAATCTACTTAATCTGTCCTTCTCCACTAGTCATGTACCTTCTGACTGGGAACACGCCTTGGTAATCCCCCTCTTAAAGAAGCCCTCATTAGATCCATCTAAACAAAAGAACTTTAGACCGATAGCCCTGCTTTCATTTTTCACAAAGGTTGCTGAAAAACATATTAATCAGCAGCTGATGAAAGTCATAGAAGAAAATTAACTCCTTCATGACACTCATTCCGGTTTCAAATCACATTTTAGTACATTTTAGCACTGAATCCGCACTCCAACTAGCTTCGGTGTCTCTGCGACTTACTGCCGATGATGGCAAGACAGCTGCCGCGGTTATGCTGGACCTAAGTGCGGTCTTGACACCGTGTCCCACAGTCTGTTGTTAGAGAACGGCTATGTCAGCAAGGTGTTGGGGCCCATGCCCTTGGTTGGATTGCAGATTTCTTTTGAAATCGCATCTTCCAGGTATTCCAGCAGCCTTGTACTTCTTAGATTCTACCCCTGCAGCAGTGAGTGACACAGGGTTCGGCTTTCAGCCCGACCCTTTTTAATTTGTACATGCGCCCCCCCGGTGGAAGTGATCAAGCGCCATGGAGTTAAGATTGTGTCATATGCTGGTGACACCGAAATGGTTATCACTCTGGCGCAGGAGGAAGGCAGAGCAGCTGACATTTTTAAGTCATATCTGATGAATCTGGATAAATGGAAGAACTCTAGCCCTTAGACTTAATGCAGGAAAAACGGAAGACTTGGTGGTAGGGAAACAACCCTCAATATGGTTCAATGTGTGGTGTCCTAGTGAATTGGGCCCAACACCTGCTCCTAAATTGAAGGTAAAAAAACCTTGGTTTCTGGTTTGATTCTACCCTGTCTTTTGACAGCCAGATGTCTGTTTTTGCCAGAAACTGTTTTGGTTAAGCCCGGGCGGTGAACTCCGCTCCATTCGCCAGTTTTCCACTGGGCATCAGGTTAAAGAGTGCGAGCGAGAAAAATCCACCTCCCAGTGAGATTTCTCAACACGGGCTGTCAGATTTCTCAATGCGGGTGGTCGCAGGTAGTCAAGACCACTCAAGTTGAGAAACCTTCCGTTTGCGTAGAAAATCTATTTGAGCGGCTAAAAATAATCAGCACCATCTTGAGCTGTGCATGGTACCGTTCGTGTTGATTTTCCAGCACAGGACAAACATACAGCACTGAAAATCAACGCGAACAGGCGTGACCAAGCACACTTCGCCGCTTCCAGAACTTCACTTAGCGTGGCGGAGTTTTTTGGTCACCTTGCGGAGTTCCGCATAGCAGAACTCCACAAACTCCACCCAGCGTTAGTTTTGGGGTTCTAAAGATGCTCTGTGGGGCTTCTTTCTGACTCTGAAAACAAGACTGTAGTCCAGGCTCTTTTGGTGTCCTGACTGGACTACTGCAATGTAAACTTCTCGGGGGCCTCAAAGGGTAGGCTGAAAATGCACCAAAGGGTGCAAAACGCCGCTGCCCAGATGCTTTTGAACATCCCTAGACACTCTTCCACTGGCACAGCTCTTTTAAAGATTCACTGGCTTCCCATTAAGGATAGAGTATCTTTCAAAGCACTCTGTTTTTTGCCACAAAATTTTAAATCAGAAAGGTCCTCGTAATCTCTTTCATTTCATCAAACCCTATTACCCTAACAGGCACCTCAGATCTACAGGGTCCACATTGATGATGATCCCTAAAATAAACAGAGCATATATGGGAGGTGGCTTCTTCAGTTTCCTCAATGCTAAGCTTTGGAACTCACTTCCTCTGGACATAAGAATGGAGCCTTCTGAAGTTATATTTCAGAAAAAACTGAAGGCTTGTTTTTTTAGACAAACGTAAGTCCTAAGATAGTATAGGGCTGGTTTGTGAGGTTTTTTGAGTTGGAATCTAGCATAGGGACACTCTGAATCTAGTAACAAGGTGCTTTACAAATCCCTCAACATAACATAACATGCATGTTTTGATCAGCATGTGAAAATACACATGTTGTATGGTAACTTATGGGTCATGCTTGTGATAGATGTAGTAAAATTGTGTTACATCAATACAGACAAACATAAAGTCAGAAAACCATTTTTTTTGGCTTTAATTTCTTGTTCCTATACAGGTCAATGTCCATCAGAAGTGGGAGACCTGGAAGGCCATCGCCAGGAAGGTGCAGACCCTGGGGGTCCACAAGCAGTGCAGCCTCCATTGCGGGAAAAGATGGGAGGACCTAAGATGCTGGACCAGAGGTCAGCAGACGTCTAGCTCAGGCATTACTCCCAACGTGGGAAGGGCGTGTGCTGTACCCTGACCGTCCCATTGGCTTGCATTCTTGTGGTGGCATATGCCCAGCTTGATGGGAAGTTGAGAGCCCAACAACTGCAACAAGGGGATACGTTCCTATTTGAGTTTCACATGTTACATGACAAATGTTCTGTTACAGTCAGGATTTTTCACATCAATATTAAGAGTGACCCATGTCCAACGCAGAGTTCTTGAAGGTGTATGCTTATGATGATGTGCTTTGTCTATTAATTCATTGGAAAGAATGCCAACTGATTCATATTCACTACCAAAGAATTGTTCTAAGCAGACACATGGCTGCCTAAACTACACATATACATCAGATTGTTTAAAGTCATGAGGGGCAATTCTACCAAACAGGCCAAAGTCTGTATTGTGTCAGGTGTGATGCTTCTTCACTATTGTGCATGATGTAACAGTAGCCCTATTAAATGTGGCATAGCATGATATGCACTTATGATACAGTGGATGTACCAAACATCACATTGGTAAGTTTGAATTCTAAACAAACAAGAGTGAGCATGTGAGCCAAAATGAGTAGTCATATCAGAATTAAAAGCTACATTTTGGATTCTAAACATATCCCAATTGTGTTTTGCATCAGAAATACTGTTTCATACATGTTAAAAGTGACAGATTTGCATGATGTCTTCCTCCTTCACAAATGTGTGTGTAAGCCAGTCTGTTTTTGGACAAATATGTGTGATATGCATACAATTTTAGTTAAAACACAGACAGGAATGTGTACACATTGGTGACAGAGTCACACATACCCAAAATGATTTCTCAATGTCCTTTGTTATGTCCAGATGATAAATGAATTATGGAGAAAATCAGATACTGAAAGGGATTTGCAGATGGAATGTTACATCACATATATGTAGGAGTATCCCACAAGGAAAGCTCCAAATCAGGCCCAACTCATTAACTTACTAGGCAAATGTAGAAATGCATCAAGCTGTAAAATGTTGCATATTGTGATTTATATTTGAATCTTTGAAGTAAAAATTATATATGAATCAGTGTGTGTAATAAGTACTGTGATGTTGTACCAATTTGTGCCAAAAGTGAAAGCCAGCATATTTTGGGAAACAGTTTCACAATGGTGAAACAACTACAGATATTTAGGAGTCAAATCTGAAAATGCTTTTGCTCGGTACTGAAGTGGATTAGAAATATTTCTAAGGCATTTGTATTTACTTATGCTGTAGAAGTCATTTGTAAATCTACCCAAATACATTATTCTTAATGTCTTCACCAGCATAGGTATCTACATAGTACATGATACATTGATAAGCTACTTCAGTACTACAGTGGAGGCTGCTGCCAATCTAAAGTGGTGGGGCAGAATGGAGGGTGACAGAGGTTGGAGGAATAATAATCAATTTAAAAAAAAAAGACTTGCCTGCTGCTGCTGTCCACCTCACTGCTCCTCTCTTCCCGGCAGTCCAGGAGCCACACAACCTCCCCACTCAATACAGACACTGCTCTCATGCTATACTTAGCATAAGAGAAGCACCAGATTGGCCTGAGCAGGCTGGTCTGATGCTCGCTCAGGCACAGGGAATCTGTGCTTTTTCTATACCTGGCTGTGCAACACAGCGGGGTTTGAGAATTCCAAGTGCGAATGTCAGTTTGGCCATCCTAAGATGGCTGGCAAAACCCACCCTTGTACTTACAGTGCCCAACTCTCCTCCTCCCTGCCATGGCCTGGCCCGCCCCGCCCTAGAATTGCATCGGCTTAGTAGCCAGGGAAAAATAAAATTATAATAAAATTATTTTATTATCATTTTATTTTTCATAAGCTGCTCTGTAGTACTGAATCCATTTAATATTTTTTACATTTGACATATATTTTATTTATATTTATATTTATATTTATATTTTAAGTGTTATCATTGTGAAATGCCCAAACAAAGGAAACAGACTTTCAGTTTATACAAATATTGACAAAACATTCCAGTATTTGCTGACACACATTGCGTCATATTACACTTTTTGAAAGTTCAACTAATGCTGATTTTTGGGCCTTGCGAACACACTGTACAATGATATTTTTTGTTGATATCCTTTTTGGTGACATAAGTTCACTATTCTAAAAAACAAAGCCCAACCATTCAGAGGTGTTAAACAGTTCCCAGAGAGACATAAAAATGCATAAGAGACAAGGTCAGACATGATAGCAGAGCTATCCTGGTGAATAACAAAACTGTGACTAAATAGGTTCTGAAAATGTTGCATACATGCATGAGATTATGCTAATGTAGAACCAAAGTTTGAGAGCCTTGAGCGGGTGAAATGTGAAAACTTGGAAACTGTTTTGTGATCAAAGTTCATGATCACTTCTGCTTACCCAGATTCAATAAAACTATTGTATATGTCATTTCAGCATCATGAGGAGCAGGTAAAGGAGACATTGGCCACAGAGGCAGGGAAGCAGCTGACCACTGTGGTTTGGGTGCTGACACCACCAACATGGGGGGATCCAGTGGCATGGAGGGTGAAGGGAGTGCAACGGGGCCACCAGCTCCCTAGTTGTGATGGACCCAACAGGAACTCTACCACCCACATCCTTGTGTGCCACCCAGAGTACCATCTCCACCCTCCCCCTTCCTTCTTCCAGTTGACCAATCCTGCCCCCCTAAAAGGGGTGGCATCTCCTTCGCTTCCCTTGTCCATCTGGCTGCGCTGAGTGACGAGGCTATTGACCTTCTCTGGAACATCTCTGTAAGCCAGAATGCACTACTGAATTCCATCAAGAGGCTTAGATGCCATATGCAACAAATGGTAGCATACCTGGAAGGCATTAACAGTGCTATATCTGACCTACAGAGGTCTTTTCAAGGTCTAGCCTCCTCACTGACTGCAGCCTGCCAGCAATCCCAACCTTGTGCTCCACCACCTGCTCCTTACCCATCACAATTCACTGTTACCAGACCTGTCCCAAGCACACTCACACCTCTGCACACACCCACTCAAACATTCAGAAGCATGCCCACACAGAGACCCAAACACCATAAAAAACACAGGTAGCCAACCAAACATACAGGCACCAAATTCACCACCATACACACATGCACCACCACCAGTGCACCCACAGACATTGCAAGCATACACACATGCACCACTACCAGCACACCCATAGTCACCACAGCCGTCACCACACACACATGCAACACCCTATCACCAGCACACCCACAGACACCGCACCCACCACCACATCCACATGTACCACCACCAGCACACATACAGACATGGCAACCATACCCACATGCACCACCACCAGCACACCCACAGACACCAGACACACTGGCACGCCCACATGTAACACCAAAAGTATACCCACAGAAACCACACCCACTACCACGTCCACATGCACCATAACCGCACCCAACACCTCCACAGCACACACATCCACACACATACACACACATTAGAACGAACACCCAAAAACCACAAACCCCCACACTCACCCAAAGAACTCAAACCTAGTAAGCAAGACACACCCAAACATGCATTACATAGACCAGGCCCACGGGCACCTGCACCCTCAACAGACACATGTCACTCCCTCTAACTCTCAAACCCAACTCACTGACGGACATTCTACCCATTTTCCCCATGAGAGTTTGCCCTTGCCTTGACCCCCTTCTGTCATGTGGTTTGTGGCCTCCTGGTCTGCTTTGCTGCACTGCCTTAGGCCTGGCTGCCATGATGCCTTTTTTGCGCACGTTACTCTGTGCCGTTGTTCTAACAGCCTCTGCTCCTGCCAAGTTATTTTAGAACTGTCTGCATTTTCTGTCTTTCACCTTTTCTCCTGTTCCCTTTGGGCTACGTCTGCACAACATGTACAAGGTCGAAAAACAACGTCCCTTGTTCTTGATGATCTGGCCAGTCCCTCGCACCTAGACATAACACTATGTACAGCTGCCATGGAGAGATTTGTGTGCTTTTAATATTGCGGTTTTCACGCTTTAGGGACACTTGGAGAAAAACCTTTCCAGGGAGAAGAGCTGTGATTGTCTGCTGATGTAGACTTTGCATCTAGACACTGAGGTATGGGGGTTCGCTAGACAATGCCCAGAGGTCTTCTATTTTTATAATAAATTAGCTACTAGCACGGGGAGGGTGGTAAGGTCATTTAGCCCTATATCCACTGCTTTATGAAATGCTTTCCCCGTTTGTATTCTATGGTGTTGTAACTATGCTGCTTATATTATTCTTATGCATTATGCTGATAGTACTGACACGTGTACTGTATCTGAGAGCACGTTAGTTGAAATAAACATTTTAAACTATACAGTGTCTCTTCTTACGCACGTTGTGGACAGGTATGAGTGAGTGATGAAAGGGTGTTCTTGCTACTGCGAGTCCTGAGAGAGAGATACCGTGTTCTGGGTTGTCTAATCATTGGTAACCTTGTTGCTAATGAGACGCTAAGGCTAGTCAGGTTAGGGTTTTAGGTGCTAAGGTTTATGGTTGGATCACCACTATATTCCGAGGTCCTATCATCCTGTGCATAGCTCTGTATATGTGCAGAATCCCTACAACACTTCCAAAGACCAAACCACCCCTCCCAAAACACAAACCTACCCCTTGCACCCCCAACCCACCCCTTCTACCACCCAACCTACCCCTTCCATCCCCAACCCACCCCTTCCACATCCCAACCCACCCCTCCCAATACAGACATCAACCCTACTAAAACCAAAAGTACCCCACCCTAAGGCTAACCCCCTCCCAAACCCAAGAGCACCCTCCCAAACCCAAAACCCCGAAGCTCAAGAGCACCCCTCCCAAACCCAACCCACCCAAGTAAGATATTTGAGGTGCCTGCCCTGCCCACTACATGCTCTTTCCTGAGGAGGTTCCCCTTGGCAGTGAATTAGGAGGCAAGCTTTGTGCCATCGCACAACAGTTGCCAGGACTTTATCTACAACTTATGGACTGCCATTTGGCTTTTGGAGTATTTGAGAGAGTTCTCTAATTTGTTGGAATAAATCCATTATTTTGATTTCACCAAGTTAGTCCGGGCATAAATTTTCCTTTGCAATTGTTTCATTCCTAGCAATGTTTCTGACTAAAATGTGAAGAACTTATTTTTCTTTACCATGATGGCAGGTAATACAACAGATTTGTTTAATGTCCACTTTGTTAAGTGCATACACTGGCTACCATTGTGTGTGATTATCATTTGAATTTAGGTGCAGACATTCATCATAGTAATGGCCACTTGCACTAACTAATTGATGTTTAAAACATTTTTGGGACGTGTTACTACAGGTGTGTTTGTTTCACCTTGATTATCGATCAGGATCAGTATGAGCACATATGCATTACATCTGATGAAATATTGTGACTATTGAAATTGGATACAGTAAATGACGTGCACTCGACAAGGGCAAATGTTACATGGATGTATATGTTACATTTCTTAAACGTCATCATTACAGACATATGCATGGCACATTAGTATACAATTGCTTGTAAGAGAGATTTTGAAATTCATGACTCCAGTGCAAGTGTTTACAGACAAGTCAAAAGGTAACAGGTAAAAGGGGACCTTATTGTTGATTCCATCCATGGCGGTGTTGATTTTGTCCATCACCAACCAACAGCGGCAGGAAGAGGAAGATTGTGTCCATGGCGGAAAAGGAAGTTTGAAAGTGAGAAAAGGTGAATTTCTGCCATATATCCCTTCCAAACTGCCAACTCGGGGGCCCGGCAGACAAACTGCCAGTTTTCCCACCGACAGCTGCTTTTGCATATTGTGCCGTCAACGCGGATGCATAGACCTGGAGGAGTCAGCGGCACTCCGACGGTCTTTTCTCTGTTGAACCTACAGTATTTAAATAGAGTGGGTGGACCACCTAGTAGGAGGGCAGGTAGACTGTCGAATAAGTGGCGGCCGGACCAGGTCCACCAAGGTCTAAATCAGGCCCTAAGTTTATTATACTGAATAAGATGCAATCAAAAAATGCTCAGGAAGCCAGAAAAAAAATACGATTAGAATAGCAAAATACAAATAAATTACGGGGGAAGGAAAAAGAGGAGGGGATATACACATGGTTCATGTGGACTATTGTCTGATACTGTACATAGGAGAAATGACGAGATATACAAAGTAAGGTGTATTATAAGGAAGTAATACTGTCATGAGTGGGAAGTCAAGAAGGACTCACCAGAATAAGTCTCCAGATCTCCGGGCAGGTCCAAGGCGACGAATCGTGGTCAGCGCCGAAGACAATGTCGGTTATAGTAGGAGAGCACAGCCCCCCCGCTAGCCCCAGGCAAGCGTCGATCCCTCGGAGGCAGAGGTGAAAGGCTTCTCAGCAGCGCGCCTGTTGCCGGGCTCCAGGCAGGTCCCAGGTGGCGCAGGACGCCAGGTCGCAGGGTGGGGGAGGACCCATCAGCAGTCGGACACAATCAGGACGTCGGAAGCGGTAGGAAAAACACAGCCCCCTCGCTGGGACCAGGCAAGCGTCGATCCCTCGGAAGCAGAGGGGAAAGGCTCCTCAGCAGCGCGCTTGTTGCCGGGCTCCAGGCAGGGCCCAGGCGGCGCAAGATGCCAGGTCGCAGGGTGGGGGAGGGCCCATCAACGGCGCGCCTGCCACCAGGCTCCAAGCCGGTTTCAGGGGTTACGGACAGGCAAATGCAGGCAGGCACCGGCCCGGACGAGCCCACATCAGGCAGCCAGACTCCAGGCACGGCCGAGGCGCAGCAGCGAAGGAAGCCGCCAAGAAAAGAAAAGTGCCGGAGATCAAGTGGCCCGGTAGCCGCTGCCAGGCTCTGGGCAGGTCGGAGGGGCAGCCGCGCCAGAGGCCACAAAATGGCGCCAGAAACAGATGGAGTTGGCAATCACAGTCGCCCCGCTGCATCAGGTGAGACGTCACTCCTCCAGGGGCGGAGGAGGAGGACACACTGTCCAGGTGCTGGCCAACGGGCTCCAGTGAGGATCTCAGGGACACGGGAGAACGGCAGCAGGCAGGGACTCAACGCCGGTTCCTCTGGTCGTCGGGAGAGTCCCTGCAAATGGCGCCTGCAGACAGGGTCAACCACTGGCAACCGGCGACCTCAATCCTCCGGAGGCAGGCAAGCACTGTGTCAGAGGAGCCAACGGCGTCGGAGCCAACGGCTCGTTGTAGTGGGTAGCTAACTTCAGCGGCAGCTTGGCCACGCAGCGGGAGATCCGCCGAGCAGTGCCGGAGTCCGGGCAGCGTCGGTGCAGATCGGAAGAGCAGCGCTCGTCGATCCAGCGGGTGAGTTGGAAGTCACTTTCCGTTTCAGCGGTATGCTTGAATATACGATGTTACATCGCAGTGTTTACACCGCGATACCTTTACAACGCAGGCAACCGGCGACCTCAATCCTGCCATTCCAATGTCAAATCAGTATCTGATTTTGGTCTAATAATAGAGACACATTGTAAATGTGAATACATAGTAGAGGCCTTTGGATTTGTAAATAAAAGATCAGCAAGAGTATATGCATTGAGAATGGTAACTTGTAGGAGTCTAAATTTATTTTAAAATGAGGATGGAAGCCCAAAGAGTATTTGGACTTGTAGAAAAGAAATAATGGAGCCTTGATTCAACAATTGATTAATCCATTTTAGCCCCCTGCTCCTCCATGTTTGCCAGTAGATAGGTATATTTTTTAGTTGTACAAAGTGATTGTGCCAAATAGTGGAATGAAGAAAGGTATGTGGGTCTTTGGTTGAGTATGATAATAAGGCGTCTAACAACTTGCAGGTGTTTTTAAAAATTGGAGTGCAAGCATTTAAGGTTTTCGTGTGAATGTGAAGTATTCCTTAAATGAAAAGGGTGATAGGAAGTTACACTCCAAATCAACCCACAGTGGGTAATATGTTGAAGAAGGTACGATCCAATGTGAAGATTGTTTCAGTAAAAACACTTTATGATATTTGGAGAAATAAGTAAAGTTCACTCCACCTTCAACTTTAGGACATTTTTAGTTTAGGTAAAGACATATGAGGTATTTTATTGTTACAAAGAAAAGAGGAGAGTATAGAGTACATTTTTTAATAGAACTTAAGAGGGATACTTAATGGAATGTTGGAGATGATAAAAAGAATGATGGGTACCAACATCATCCTATTAGTGCCAAGCCGACCCTACCAAGATAGATGCAAGGGATGCTATTGACTGGTTAGTGAAATTATTTTTGTATACAGTTGTCTAATTTGAGGAGATGGAAGTTTTTGTTTAAATTTCTTTTATTGAATTTCAAGATCAAAGAAAACAGGCCAGTAGGTGCCTCACATTCATCGGATTGCAATCCGGCATCAAATTTCAGAGTGCTGGCTTGGAAATACAATGAAGAAAAAAGGAACCCCCTCCCCCTCCCTCCTTTCCCCCCCTCAGTGCTCTTCATCCAGGTGTGGTGGGTCACAAGCGTGTGTCGATGTGGGGTTGCGCTAGTGTGGGCCGTTAAGTGGTGGTGGTGTGCGAGTCTGATGCGCGCTGTGGATCTGCCAGGCGTAGGAGTCTAAGATATTTAGGGCAGGTAAGTTCTGTGAATTCAGAGGTGAGCAATGTGAGAAACGGCTTCCATAGGTCGTGGAAAGAAGCCTCAGGATGGGCCAGGGTGAGTGAGATTTTCTCCATCCCCAAGATTCCCCACACTCTGTGAAGCCATCCGAGGCGTGTAGGTGCTGTCTTAGTACCCCAGTGTGTTAGGATGTTCTGTACTGCGGCCCCTAGTGCTAGGGCCATCTGTTTGCCCCTTCGGGATTTAAGGGGGAATGTGAGAGCATTCGGGAGGCCTAAAAGTATATACGCAGGGAAGCGTGGGAGTTGAGTATCGAAGTGGGAGTCGATGTTGTCCAGTGTCTGTTGCCAATAATCCAATAGTAGTGGACAATCCCAAAGGATATGAGTGAGTGTGCCTGGGGAGCCGCAGGCCCTCCAGCAAAGTGGGCTACGGGAAGGGTTGCCGTGATGGAGACGTACAGAAGTCAAATACCAATAGGTAGCCACTTTAGTGGCCGTCTCAATGGAGGCCACGTTGCTGGCCGTGTGTCGAGCCCTATAGTAAATCGCCGTCCATTCCCTCCACGTCAGTTCCCTGCCCAGCTTCTTTTCCCATCGTAGCTGTCCCGGTGTCTTCCCGTCTTTAGAAACAGGGCGTGCAAATTTGTATAAGTCCGAGGTCAGGCGAGCGTCTGAATGGCGGGTGAGAAGCCACTTTTCAAAGGGAGTAAGGTGTCTCTCCGCGCCCGTGCGGGTTTCACCCTGGAGAACCCAGTGTCGAATCTGTAGATATCTATACCGTTCAGTTTCCGGTATACCCTGGTCCCTGCGCATGTCCGCGAAGGAGTGGGGGCCCTCAAGGTCGAAGAAGTGACCAATTGAGCGGCATGACTCTCCCCACCAGTGTCGGAATGCCGTCTCATCCAGTCCCGGCGTGAAATCAGGATTGTGCACTATCGGTGTGATCGGGGAGGGGAAGGTGGTTAGTCCTCTGTTGGTGGCCACCTTGTCCCAGGCCAAGAGTGTGGGTCGGGTCACCTCCGAAAGGTACAGATTGCGAGGTCTCCCCGCACGAGCAAGGAAAGGGACTTCCCACAGGGACTGGCCAGCTAGGGAGCGGTCCATAAAAAGCCAGTGCTTTTCTGACTCCGGGAGTGACCACTCCACAAGTGCCCTCAATTGGGCCGCTCACCAGTAAGCCACCAGATCCGGAATCCCCAACCCCCCCTCATCCGGGCTGCGATATGCGAGCTCTTTACTCATGCAAGCCCGCTGGTCACGCCAGATGAAACGCTCCATGGCTCGCTGTAGGGAATGAATAACCCCGGCTGGGGGGACCAGCGGTAGAGTGTGAAATATGTAAAGGATTTTAGGTAGGATTACCATCTTTACGGCCGCTATGCGGCCCAGCCAGGTCAGTGCGTGTGGCTGCCATTTCCGGGAGACACTCCCGAACCTGTCGGAGCAATGCCGTGTAGATTAGCGTCTTTGTGGAATCTATAGCAGCAGTGATTTGCACCCCCAAATACGGAAGAGATTCCCGGGCCCATTGGATAGAGTAAGAGCGCTGTAGTAGTCGCAACGTGTCAGGAGATAACAAGAGAGCAAGTGCTTGAGATTTGTGCACGTTAATTTTGAACCCGGAGACTGAGGCAAAGCTGTCTAGTTCCGCCAAAAGGGCCGGAAAAGACTCCCGGGGGCTGCTCCAGTGTGGCCACCACATCGTCCGCATAAAGACTAAGCTTGTGCTCCGTCCCCCCGAACCGTGCCCCTCTGATGACAGGGTCGGCCCGGACTCTTTGAGCCATAGGCTCCATATACAGAGCAAATAGGAGTGGCGACAGAGGGCAACCCTGCCGCGTCCCCCTGCGGATAGGGAAGGTTTGCGAGGCAGTCCCGTTCACCCGCACCGTGGTGGCAGGATTCGCGTAGCTACAGAACACCCACTGTATAAATCGGTCTGGGAGTCCGAAATGTGAGAGTGTTGCCCGGAGATAGGGCCAGTGGACCCTGTCAAACGCCTTTTCTGCGTCGACTGAGAAGATGATGCGTTCTGCCGGAAAGCGTTCCGATCGGTCTACTAGATGGAGTAGTCGCTTGGTAATATCCGGGCACTGGCGACCGGGTACGAACCCGGACTGATCAGGGTCTATCAGTCCAGGGAGATGAGAAGAGAGCCTCTGCGCTAAAATCCCAGTGAAGATTTTTAAGTCCACGTTGAGGAGTGAGATAGGGTGGAAGGAGGCACATAGGCGTCGATCCTTGCCGGGCTTGGGTATAACCGTAATCAAGGCCTCCAACATAGTGGAAGGTAGTGTCACCTCCGGGCCCGTGCCTATAGAATTAAAAAGATGCGCCAGCAGTGGGGCTAGGACCGGGCAAAATTTCTTATAAAAAACGGAAGAGAAGCCGTCAGGTCCTGGGGACTTGTGGAGTTTTAAGCGGGAAATGGCTGCAATAAGCTCTTCAATTCTAATAGGAGCAGCAAGGTCTGCCGCTTGACCTTGTCCGAGTTTCGCCATCTGGGCCCCCTCTAAATACTGTGCGGGGCTGTCAGCGGGTAGCAACTGCGCTGAGTATAGGTCCTCGTAAAAGGAACAACATGCGTCAGCTATTTCATGGTCATTGTCTAGCTCGCGGCTCTGTCGGTCCAAGATTCCGGTAACGTGGGACAGTTGCCCTTGCGCCCGCAGCTTATTGGCGAGGAGCCTCCCGCACCTATCTCCCCCCACATAAAAGGCGTGCTTCAGGCGGAGGGCGGCAAACGCAGTCCTGTCCCCGTCAAGACCCACCAACTTTGCCCGAGCTGCCTTGAGCTGTCTCCAAACCCTAGGCACCCCTGTCCGTTGGTGGATACTTTCCAATTCCGTCATCTCTCCCATAAGTCGCTCCCTCTTCTCTCGTCTAGCTTTATTGTCCGCGGCTGCAATACCCAGTAGTTCCCCTCGGACAACTGCTTTCAAGGCCTCCCATAGGGTCATCCTTGTTGCAGGGGTATCATTAAGGGCAAGATAGGTGGCAATACAGGAGTCGACCTTCTGGACTACGGAGGGGCATTGAAGCATAGTCTCTCGCAGGCGCCAGAACCTACGTGTGGGCCGATCATTGGAGAGGGCCAGTGTGATTTGCACTGCGGAGTGATCGGACAATGGGCACAGGAGTATTTCGGCTGTTTGTATTTGTTGGGTCAGTGTGTCGGATGTGAGGATATAATCAAGCCGTGCGTAGGATTTGTGGGGATGGGAATAGAATGTGGGTTCTCTGGAGCGTGGATTACGAAGTCTCCAAACATCCGTGAGGCCCGCCTCACTCAGTAAGCGTTTCCCTGAGGTGGACAATGCTCCCGCCTGACCCCATCTCTGCACCGATCTGTCAACTGTGTCATCAAAGGCCAAATTAAAATCCCCCCTAGTAGGATCGATCTGTCTGGTATAGAGGTTAACTCGTGCACCGCCTCCCTCAGAAATCCCTCTTGACCCTCATTAGAGACATAAACAGTAGCGACTGTGAAGTGGGATGTGCCCAGTGTAAAGGAGTATGCCAATAGTCGGCCTTTTATCTCAGCCTGTTTGTCACCTAGTCGGCCTGGGAATTTATTAGATACCAGAATAGCTACACCTGCCGTCTTGTTGGTCCTGGAGGAGAATAGCTGGTGAGGGAAAGCCCTAGAGCGCAGTCGGTGTGTATCCGTGGGTAAGAGGTGTGTCTCCTGAAGGAGACAAATGTGAGCCCCTGAGTTCTCCAAGTAGGACAGAATAGCCTTCCGTTTAGTGGGGTTGTTGAGCCCCTTGACATTCAGGGATATTATTCTAATACCAGCCATCCCCAGAGGAACCATAAAAAGACCACCAATCCCACCCACCGCTCATTCGGACCCACAGGAAGAAAGGGAAAGCCAAATCGTCAAGTAACCCACTGAAGCAATATGAGGGAGGAAGAAAAAACCCCAAAACAGTCATAAACAAACAAAGAACATTTGACCACAACAGTGGGAGTCGATCATTTTCCTGGGTGGTCAGCCCCATGGAGGAACGAGAGACGGACTGCAGGAACCACCCGCCGCCCCGGCCCCCCCCAGATCCGAGAAGTTAAGGCAATGCACATCCCGGTGTAATGTTAGCTAAACAGATCAAAACGCCGCCACCTCAATCAGCCGTGTTAGAGTCCCCCGCCAACGAGTTTAGGACGGCCTTACGTTCTGCTGCCATTGCCTCTGGGTCGGGGCGGGTACGTGGTGGGGACCTACCAACCCGGTGCCATCTTGCTGCGTTGTTTCTCTCGCCCAGGGGCGCCCCTCTCTCGGGCGCTGAGTCGACCGTGTCTGGCAGCTGCAGGAGGGATGTCGCCTCTCGGAGGGAGCGCACCTGGCGCAGCCGGCCTTCCCATTTGAAGATAAGCCTAAACGGATGCCCCCAAGAGTAGGAGATCTCTCTGGAGCGAAGGAACTCTGTGACAGGTCAGAACTCCCGCTTTTTCTGCAATGTGGAGGCTGCCAAGTCTTGGAATAAGAGCGTCCTGCAGGAACGATAATCAAAGGGGTGTTTGGCTCGGGCCTCGCGTAGTATCTGCTCTTTGAGTTGAAAATCGTGGACACAAGTCAAGATGTCAGGAGGGGGGCCGTCGCCGGTCGTTTAGGTCCGACGCGATGTGTCCGATCTAGCTTGATGCTTTGCTCCGGAGGGGCCCCCAGGATGTACCGGAACAGGTCCTCAATGAAGCCCTCGACATCCTCTCCCTCCAGGCCCTGCGGAACCACTCGAATTCTAATATTGTTCCGCCGGGAGCGGTTCTCCAGGTCCTCCGCATGGGCCTGGATGTCTATATGCTGTTCTTGAAGGCGTAGTACCTCTTGTTGGAGATGAGACACCTCGTCATCCCTTGTCTGCGTCTCCAGTTCATCCACACGTCCTCCCACTGAGTCAATGGGCCCGATTCACAGAACTAATCTGAGACAAAATCCTAAACTTACTACTTTTGGTATTCACAGAAGGCATTTAGCAGTAGTAAAGTTAGGATTTTGTCTTAAGTTTGTCTTAAGTTTGTCTTAAGTCTGTCTGAAGTTTGTCTTAAGTCAAACTTAAGACAAAATCCTAACTTTACTACTACTAAATGGCTTCTGCGAATACCAAAAGTAGTAAGTTTAGGATTTTGTCTCAGATTAGTTCTGCGAATCGGGCCCAATATCTCTGCGCAGGTCTTGGAGCTCAGCCGCCAGTTCTTTCTTCATGGCGTGGAATTCCCCGGTTAGGGTGGCAAACAGGGATTCGAGTATGCCCCGCGTGACTGGGCCGTCCGCTTTGCTCTGTTCCTGGGTCGTCGGGGAGCCTCCCTTCGCTCTAGGTGATTCAGACCCCCCTGTCCCGGGTTTGAGAAGGAGCTCCTTCACTGACCTCTCCTTCCGTTGCTTGGTGGCGGCCACCATCTTGCTCCAGGGGGACGATCTCGTGCATGCCCGCAATCTGGCTCCCTCTCGTCGTGACTGGGTCTACCAGCGCCTCGCTGTCGCACCCCTCACCACACCGTCAGTGGGGCCTCCGCGTCTGGCCCGGGCGTCTCCTTACTATGGTGGGCTCCCACACAGTGTAGTTCGTCAGGGGCCGGGGTGGACGCGGGGCAGATGGCTCCCCCATGTCTCAGGGTCTCTTCAGCCTGGAGCACAAAAAGATGGGGATGACCTCCCCTGCTACAATGGCTTCAAGGTGCCCCAACGCCCTCAGCTAGTGGGCCGTCTCTGTGTTGGCCGTCAGGGTCCTCCGCCGGTCGCAGGTGGTGTGCCAGGGCTGGCAGGGCCTCACCTCCTGGTCTCAGCAATATCCATGGCCTGCAGTGCTGTCTCTGGGGCCCAACTTTACTTCTCTGGCTGCTCACTGCCCGCTGCCCGAGGTACTTGGGGGGCGGGTGACGGATCAGGGCCCGCAGGGGATCTTGGCCGGTCCGCGCCATGTCCTGTGTCCACAGCAGGTGGGAGTCCTCGGTGGTAGTGCCTCGCGGGGAGCCGAACCTCCCCCCTACCGGCTGCGCTCTCACCTCCGATCTTCTCTGCACGCACGCTGGGTCCAGCGCCACTGGCGGGTCTTGCCCCTGCTCAGCGCGTGGCGGGCCGCAGCTCCTCCACTCTCAGCACCAGGGGCAGGCCGCAAGTCTCACCGCTCAAGATGGAGCATCGCGGCTCAAACCGGCTGGCTACGGCACCACGCGGGGCGATCGCGGGTGCCAGAGGACTCCGGACGGTCAGAGGCAAGGCTAGAGGTGTCAGGCGTGTGTTTGACAGCGACGCCCGGAATGCTAGGGGTCTTGGGCCTGGATCTCGGGCCGGAGCGACGGGTAGGCACGTCCTACATGATCGCCATCTTGGCCACGCCCCTCGGAGATGGAAGTTTTAAGGGATTGGGTGAAGTGAAGGCCAAAATATTTAATTTACTTTGTTAGCCACTTAAAGTTAGAGGATAGGAAATCATGTTTAATAGTGATGAATTTATTTAGAGGTAATATTTAGCACATCTCATGGTTTAATTTATAGCCAGAAACTAGCGCACAAGAAGTAATTTCAGGAGAAAAAGAAGGGAGCAAAATGCTGGTTTCAATATAAATAATACAATATTTTCTGCATACGCAGGCAATTTAACATGCTGAGTGTTATGGGTAAAACCATGTAAATCTGTTATTTGCCTGAGCGGAAATATGAGGTCAGCCCATTTACACAAATGGCCGTTTGGGGTGAGTTATATCGAAGAGAGATTAAAGCAATGATTTTAGGACCAAAACCAAGCCAAGTAAGGGTATGAAATAAAAATGAACATTTCACATGGTCAAAAGCCTTTTGACATCCAAAGTAATAGTTGTGAGGGCTTTGGACATACTTGTGGATTTTGAGATAATATCAAAGAGCAGGCGAGTGTTGTCCTATATTTATCTTCCTTTGACAATACTCGATTGTTCCTTTCCCAAAAGGAAGGAAGGGTTCTAACCTTGAGGCTAGTGCCCTGGAAAATATTTTGTAGTTTAAATTAACAAGAGAAATTGATAAAATTCAGCTGTGAAACAGTCTGCTCCAGAGCCTTATCTTTTTTGAGAGAAAGTAGTGCAAGGTCTGCTTCTAAGGATGAAAAATCAAGGTGGGAAGTGACCAGTTTGTTAAGAGAGGAGAGATACTGTAGACTTTCAGGAGCTGAGTAAATGAGATCTGGAGTGTATAAGCTTTTATATATAAAAAGAAATTGGTTTAAAATGTCCGAATCTTTATAGTAAGCTGCATTGGTATTGTGTATGATTGATTCAATTTGTAATTTGTTTTGCTTGACTTTAAGATAGTTTGCTAGTAGTTTACCAGATTTGTTTTGACCCCAATAGAATTTGGCAGTAGATTAAAAAAGATAGGATGGTGTGTTTTCAGTAGAGACTTTGTTCAATTTAAGTTTGGCATTAATAAGTTGTAAACAATGTTGTGAGTGAGAGGTGTAATAGGAGTGTTCTAGTCATTTAATTTCTTCGAAAATTTGTTTGCATAGGATCTGAGACCATTTTCTTTTCTTGGTCACACAGTTAATTACAAAGTCTCCAGCTGAGGCCTTGAATGCATCCCATATGGTATGAAAGGCAATATTGTCAATATAATTAAAGTGAAAATACTCATGAAAAACTAAAGTGAATGCGGAGATAAAGGCAGTGTCCAATAACAGGGAATTATTGAATCTCCAGCTTTTTGGGGATGTGGACTTAGGTAGCATGTCTACTTGCATAGAGACAGGGGCGTGGTTAGATATCAAGATGGAAACCATATCCGCTGAGTGTAAGTTCTGAGTTAAATTGTGGGAAATAAAGATATAGTCGATCCACGATTGTGTGTAATGAACCTGGAAAAAATATGAATACTCTCTTAAGGTGGGGTTGCACAACCACCAGGCATTAGTTAAATTACATTGCTGAAGAGCATGGACAAATGATTTTTGCGGGTTGGTGGGAATTTAATGTGAGTTGGAATGTCTTTCAAGAGATGGATCAACGAGTTGATTACAACCACCTGTTAAAACAAAGTTATGGTCTGTGTTTTGCAAACGTTTCTGAGTGATAGTAGACCAGAACTGACAATCTGGAGCATTAGGTCTATATACATTAAAGAGAACATTCGGAACTTTATAAATCAACATTTTCACAAATATCAATTTTCCCTCTCTAGGAATTTCCTGAGACACCATCTGAATATGGAGGGTTTATGACAAAGAATCATATCTCCATATTTTTTACCAGTTCCCAGAAAGCAAAATAGTTCACACGTCTGCCCTTTCCTTAGTTTCAAAGATTCACTCTCTGTGAGATGTTACTCTTGCAAAAAAGAAATATGTGCACCTAATTTTGATAAGTGAGTCAAAAACTCTTTGATGTTTGATGGGGGGGATTTAAAACTCTGACATTCCAAGAAAAAAATGTCAAACCCCCTGGAAAGAATCAGTGTAAAGAAAATGATTAGAAAAAAATTTGAGAAGGTAAAGGAGAACCATGTAGGTAATAGTAAAAGTAGCAATGTGGAGAAGAAGTGTTGCAGCGATAAGTCTACCACAATAGAGAAAATAAAAATGAGGGATAAGAAAAACTAAGAGATTAACACAGAGAGAAATAGGTATAGTGCATTGAACAAGGAGAAAAAAGGAAATAACCAAAAAAGGGAAAAAAAGGGAAACATATCTAAAGGTACTTAAATTAGGGGGGGAGACCACATGGAAAAGATGGCACGTCCGGTCCCCGGAGGAAAACAAGGTGCAATAATGATGATAGGATATAGATCAGGAATCGAGCACAGGCACATACAGGGAGACAACTCCTGTAGGAAGAAAACATTAAGGTCACTCGACGTGAAAGATATATATAATCTGTCAATGATATAACATGCAATTCTGCAATAAGGAAACCTTAGTTAAAATACAAAGACACCATAAAAGGTTTTGATTTCAAGTTTGACAAATGGAGAGTTGAAAAAATGAATACGAAGAGTCAGTACGTGTAGAGATATCCACAGTCTCAGGTCTACATGATACGAGAAAACCTTTCAGTCGATAGGGGTCCTCAAAAGTTGTTGTTATATTCTTGTAGGTGACTTTGAAGAGGCAGGGGTGAAGCAGCTCAAAATGAGCAACAAGAGAGCGAAGTGTTGGTCTCATATTTAAGAAGTCCTTACGTCGATCTGCAGTGCTATTGACATAGTCCTAGGAGAAGTAGATATGACCTGACCACGAAATACGCATGAGCTATTTGGCAGTGTAAATGACCTGCATCAATTTGGTGTATTTCAAGAAATAAAGGATAACTCCTCTGGGTTTTCTAGAAGTAGTAGCAACTGCAGGAGGAAGGCCTAGTCTATGAGCCCACTGGATAGTAAGTGGTAGCCCTTCTGGTAGATATAATAACTTAGGCATAAAGGATTTGAAAAATGAAATAGGGTTTGCTCTTTCTGTCCCCTCAGGATGACCATATATCCAGACATTGTTCCTTCTATGATTGTTTTCAAGGGCTTCAACCTGTTTCTGTAAGGTGAATACCTGTGATTGAAGACAATGCACTGTGGAGGAGGTTTCATTGAGGCTGGTGATTTGATGTTCCGCTATGGCTAGTCATTCTCCCATATGAGACCATCTGTCTTTGAGAGTTTGTAATTTGGCATTTGTTTCCTGCTTGTAGGGACACAAGGCCCTAATTTCTTCCAGCAATTGATCCATTGACACAGCAGGAAGAGATTTTGTAGGGGAAGGTGGATCTTTTTTAAGTCTTTTGATTTACATCTTACCTGTATTAGGTTGCAGAGGAATTGTGGCAGAAGAAGAGGAAGGGCAGAAATATTACCCCTTTGTGAACAAGAGTCCTCCATTGCAATCATTGGTGGGGACACAGAGGAGAGTTTAAAAGTTCTGCCTGACTATATCTTGAAGGATTTTTTAAGTGTCCTTACTCTGCCCATAAAGAAAAGTATGTGGGGAAAATGGACAGAAAGGCAGAATGTCGTAAAGAAAAAGATAAAATCTTAAGGGCACCACTGAAGAAGAGCTCAAGGGCAAAATAAAAAATCCAATTCACTGAGGAGAAAAATCATGCAGTTGATAGCGATGGTTAGTAATCCTCACAGGATTGATAGAAGAACAGCATGCAGTCAGGTAAAAAACCCCATTGACAACAAAGGAGTTATCCCTGTCTTCAACAGGGAGGTAAAACAGGGCAGACCAACCTGTAAGTCAAATGCTGGTCGAGAGAGTGCTAAAAGTCAGTTAAGGCGCCACCAGCTGCGTCTGCGCCGTACCAGTCCTTTCAAGATGGCAGGCACTTCTGAGGGAGTGAAGTGTCCCGCTTGTATTATTGGAAGCACGCCCTCCTGAATGACCAAGAAAGTATTTGGGGCCGCTGCATTATCTCACTCAGGTGCTGCCATCTTCCGTGACTGGCAGGCCAAGCCCCCAAAATAAAATATTTGCATGAGACCACACTATTTAAGCAGTAAATCACAATTAATTCTATTTTTCTGGTATCACTTTGCACAAATCAGCCACTAAATGTGCATATATTTGTATTGTTTTTATGTAAACTTTCCTCATGGGTAAATTCCTCGTCTAAGACCTGCCCTCAACCACCAAAATGTGCCCGACGAATCTAAGGCTATCGCTTCTTCCTCAGATCACCAATTCACCCCGCCGAGAAAATGTGGGGCTTCTGTTTTTACTGACTCTAACTATAACTGTAACCATAAACTTGTATCCCCTTTTTCCTCCATGTTCCCAGCACCCCTGCCCCTCGCCAACCGTTTTTGTATATTTTTGTATATCTCTGCACTTTAGACTTTTTGTTTGTTCACCTCTGTATACCGTGTAAAGCGTTCTGATACCCTCACGGGTCAAGTTCGCGCTCTATAAAACACTAAAATTAAAAATTTAAAAAATGTAAACGTTTTGTTTTTACCTCTTTGTGCATTTTCTGCCATTTTTATATAGGGAAAAGTCAACCTGAAGGTATGGATGGAGCACTTTACGCGGGCACTGATTGCATTACCAAGACCCATACATTTTTTAAAGGCACCGGAGAATACGCTATTTGCCAGAATCACAGGATGCTGAGCCAACACAAGACTCAAACCTAGTTGGTTCCCTATTTCCAAAGTTGGCAACACTGGCCATAATGCCACATTCTGGGAAGTGCGTGGTTGGCAGGCAGAAGCTCAGCTCATTATGGGCTGAAGGTTCCACCAGATCCTAAAGCTGGGAGCCAAAGCCAGGCTTCAGACTTCAGCCTGGCTCGAGCTTCCAGTGGCTCACCCACCTCTAAGTCTTGAGTGCAGGAACTCAAATTTTAGTGTACCATTTATTGACATTTACCAGAAAGGCACAAATGTTCGAACATGCGATCATTAAAATAGATGTGGCCTGTGATAGCAGCCAAATTTGCGCTCTTGCTTGCTAAATTTGGAGTTCTCATTTCAGAGCTCCTTGTGTTTGCATTGCATGTTCTATGCGAACTTCAATGACCTTTGAAAAACGGCCATCTGACTAGAACTTGGTGAAATTCACACAAACTGGATTAAGAAACAGATTCACATATAGGGTGAATCATATACCTAGTGGGCTAATAGTCAACAGTACCTGGATTCACACTTTCAATGTATCAAAAGAACAGATAGGGTGATGAAAATTGATAACACATGTATTATTTAAAAGGACAATCGTTTCAACAGTGTGAAATAAAGATCGTATAAATCTAAGCTGATATATTTGCTGGTGTAGGGTTAGGAGTGTGTTGGGGTTAGCACAGAATTCTTGAAATCATGAACAAAAATTTGCTGTAAAGTAGAGTTGTGAAATGAGATAGAAAGTGACATGTTTAAATGCTGTACCACCATCACATTGAACACTGCATCAGGAGTCATTATACCAAAAGCACTACAAAGGATGTCCCTATGGTTAAGAATATAAAACATTACAAAAAATAAAGTCATATAATTACAATGAATTAAGTAATAATCAAAGTGAAAAAAATCAAATTAAGTTTACATTATTAAAGACTTAAAAGTAAATGATCAGTTAAAAAATGAATAATAAATGGACATGGGTGGAAACATATTTTGGAATGATGACTATACATCTGTGTGTCTGTGGAGATAGATAGATAGATAGATAGATAGATAGATAGATAGATAGACAGATGAAAAGATGCATGATGGAAAAAAGATCAAGTGAATTTACGGTACAGTAAATGTATGGTTACAAAACAAAACCTAGAAACCACAAAAATCTACTAGTTACGGTTCATAAAGCTAACCATAGTTTGCACCACTGTCATACTTTACCTATGACCTTAGATACAATCTCATGGACTGCATGCATCCTGGCTGCTCTAGTGTCTTTAGGGGGCAGGATGGCAATGAATTGTGATCCAAGAAGTCTGCCTCTCTGTAATAAAGTAAAAGTGGCGCCTTTCCAATGGTCGAGTTCTGATTATGGTTCAGAATATCTTGATCACTGGTTGTGTAGATACTCAAGCCCCAGACTATGACTCACACTATATAGTGCCTTTGTCTTCATTGACGTGTCAGTGAGGGAATGGCAAGGTGACTTTTTTACATCTCAGGATAGCCCTGGGTACCTGTTGAGTGTGCTTTCCTATATACTCGTTGTGCCTCTAATTACATATTTTTTCCTTTGTAGGTGTTACAGGTTCAGTAACAGAGTGTTGATTGCGCTCTTTGAGTGTGGCCCTTAGTGTCTGGATCAGTGGCTGTGTAGTGACATGTGCCCCTTGCTATGACAGTAAGTATATCATAGTTATAAGTATTTTTCCATTACTCTGACTGAGCTTCAGTGAAGGATTACTAGATGAGGTGTAAGAGTTTGCCTTTGAGTGTGTGAGTGAGACTGTAATGACACATATGCCTTGGTGTAACCATAAGTACTGTTTTATCTGCATGTAGTTCATCATTATTTCCAAAAAGCCTTTAAACTTAAAGGGCAACTTATGCATGTATTGTACAAATGGTACTTAGGTTATTATTGTTATCATAATACTATTCATTTATTATTTTATTTGTTATCATTATGGCTTATGATGATATTAACAACGTCATTTAGCTCGTTCATTATTACATCTTTATCTACATTTGACCATTCGGCAATAAGTAATGGCGAGATTAGTCAGAATGTACCTTTGAGACTCCGGGTGCGCGGCACTGCACTGACACATGTACTTGGTTGCTGCTGTAAGTACAGTTGAGTTTTTTTCCCCTCCATTTGCATGTCACAGAGTCAGTGACAATGTACGTGTTAAGGTGTCTAATTCTGCTTCTTAGTGTCTGCATAACTGGCTGTGTAGTGAAACATGTCCATGGGTGTGAGCGTAAGTGGTTTCTCCACTATACATTTTTTGCAGTCATTGATGATGTACTTGTTAAGGAGCATGACTGGTGTGGACTGGGGACTCGATGCAAATTAGTTGAGTGTATGATTACTCTCTGATGTACTGTGTGTTAATGCTATAGTGTCAGTGATATTTGTCATTTATTTTTATTAATGTGTATAACTTTGTGTATATTTTATGCACTGCTTGGTGCTCAAATTGTGGCTCTCATGGCTTGAGCTTGGTGTTTTTATTGACGTTGTTGATATAAAATAAACTCAATAAAATGTGTTATGAAAAAAGAAGTCTGGCTGCCTTGGAGTGCGTGTCGGGGTTTATGTAGTACCATTTTGTTCCTTTGAGTATCGTCTGTAAGTGATTGTGTGTTTCTTTAGGACTTTTAGTGTGCCCCTGAATGTCTTTATGACTCATAAGGAAATAGCACATGTCCTTTGGTGTTACTGTAAGTGACTTTGCCTCCATTATACTGGCACAGAATCTCTGGCACTTCTTTCATTTTTGAGGGTGCTTCTGGATGTCTTGGTAAGTGCTTTTGTGGTTCCCTATATGCTAGGAGTGACTATACGTACATCACATCTAAATAGTGACAAACGCACTATGAATTAGTTAGACTCACATCTAGGGTCATGTGTCATCACACTGACACTCACAAGACACTCAGGGACACGCAAAATGACCTGAACTTATACACTGTCACTGACTCGTTCACAGTGATTTGGCGGCAAAGGACCATATAGTAGTTACTGGCACACCCAGGGACAATGCAGCCACTTCTCTAGAGACGCAGGGCCATATTTATGAGGCCAGTTGCATTGCACTTGCACCACACAATCTGGTGTATGTGTGACACAGCTCAAAAATTACATTTATGAAGCCACGCTAGGCTACTTTACATTGCCCTGAGTGGCTTCATAAATCTAGAATAATGCAACTCAGCGCAAATCAGTGTGTTGCGTTACTCTGCCCTGTGAAGGCATGCCATGGGTGTTGCATGGGTGTTTCCAGGCAAACCCCATGGTTCTTGATGCATTCCCAAGTTTACCAAAAGTAGCAGATCTAGGGATGTGACAAAAAGATACACCTTCTCAGGTGAGGCTTAACAAGGAGAAATATCTGTATTTCTCCTTGTTACTTCCTCTTTCTATGTGGCTTATTACAAGTTTGGCGGTCCTCCTGTCAGCCCGCCACCGCTGTGCTGACAGGAGGTCTCCCAAGCCTGTTATGGGCATGCCCGCCAGATTAGGAGTGTAATCCAGGACATGCGGGCGGTGCTGCAGTAGTCTCACGGTGGCGGCTGTGGAAGGCTCATAGGAGAACCTTAACAACAGACTGCCGCCGTGAAAGCACCTGCAGCACGTTCCTGCACAGTGTGGCATGCATTCCACACACTGCAGGAATGGGGGTGCTATTCCATGGGGGCTCAATATGTGCCCCCCAGCATGCACCCCCAGGCCCACATCGGGCCGGCGGCCCTATTAGGGCCGACTTTCCTGCATGTCCACCACTCACCGCCATGAAAAAGGGGGTGGATATGTAGATCGTAATATGCTCTGCTGTGCCGGAATCGGCTCCACCCACATATTGAGGGCAGTTGCAGACTGCCTGAGCAGTGAGATCCTTGATCCCAGCGGAGCCGGCGGTCTCACAGTGGTGGCAGCGGTCGGACTGCCACTACGAGTACGGCAGTCCTGAGGACCGCCGTACTCGTAATAAAGCCCTAATTGTGCTGCATTCTGCAGCACATAGGGAAAAAGGAATATGACTCTCAGGATTGCTTTTGTACAGGAAGGTACCACTTCTTGCACAAAAACAATCCTGCCTTAAACACAGGAATAGCGGGTCTTACATTCTGGCGAGGGTTGTGGGTAAAAGAAGAGACAAAATTTACCACAGATATAATAAAGGACTGCCTGACCCTTGATCACTGGAAAAAAATTCCATGGCTTGAGTATATCCAAAAGTTACTGTTAGATTGCAGGATAGACTTTGATAAAAGGGATCCTGCATCCATACAAGATATCAGTAAAAATGAGTTGAAGTCAAGATATATCTCGGCCATGGATTGTGTTAGAACCAATGAAGTTAAACAAAAACATAGTGTTACCATCTATTGTCAAATCCCCTCTGTGCAGGGTATACAGATATACCTTACAATGATAGGAAATACCCAACACAGATTTTATTTAACACGATTAAGAATTGGCATATTACACTATATAATCGCTTTTCGTGATAAGAAAAAGGGTCCACATAATCTACCTAATTGCCCATGTAATGGAAAAACCCCTCAGTCTACACTACATTTCATATTGTTCTGTCCTTTTTACAGTGATATTCGCAAATCCGTTTTAAAACCACTTTTTTTAACAAATAGGTTGTATAATTATAAAAATGCTTTTAACTTTTATGTAGCTTGGACAACATGAAGATTATGTGCACTGTCGTTCGTTTCATACTCAGGGCAGTCAGGAGAAGAAAGGAATTAGCACATTTAGATGCGCTATCATACGAGAAAAGTGATTATATTAACTAGCTGTGTTATAAAACATGTATGTCTGTGTGACGTATAAAAGCAATTTTATTCTGGATTTATTGTATCCCTGTGTAATAGGGATGTACAACTAGATTAAATGAATTTGTTAAATTTTACACTTTTTATACATGCTCGTGTTAGTGTACTGCGTACTGACTAGCCCATGGAATGAAACGTATTGATCGCTGTACTAAGTTTTGATAGAATGTATTTTGTAGTATGCATACTGACATGAAATTATGGTATAGTACTAGTCCTTGCTTCTGATTTAAAATGCATTTTGACTATTGATCCCCTGTAATTTTTATGAAAATATTAATTGTAAATGATTTGAATTTTTAAATTTTGTAAATAGTACCCTTGATTAATTTTATTACTGTTTTTATAAGTATGCTTTTATGGTTGTATATTTTACACCGAATAAAGCTGGTTTGAATTGAATTGAATTGAACACAGGCACTCTTGCACCATGGTGCAAGATTGCCTGTGTTGGTGCTATGCATCCAAACTGGCGAATGTGCAGGGACAAAGCAGGAATGTGCCATATTCTTTTAAGCGCAGCACATTCATGCCTTTTCCCTATCACACAGTGCAGCAAGGTGACTTGATGCCCTCCATTGCATGACTTTGTTATAAATATGCCCCTCAGGGGATAACTCTGAGACTATCACTGATTCTGTGACAATCAATTGGTGAGAAAGGTGCTATGATAAGCTTAAAGTCACATCCAGGCACAAGTTTCACCACAGTCGCCTGGCCCTGCACTCATCCCATCACAGGCAGCCAACCCTCATTGAGCAAGGGGTTTGTCCCAGGTTCTGAGCTGTTGCCAGACCCGTCCTTGTATTATATTCTTTATATTGTTTTAAAAAAATATATATATTAGGGGACCTCTAATGGATGCTGGAGGAACCTTGCTTTCCAGCAGCAGAGGATGCGTTGAATCACAGAGGGTAGTACATCATTGGGGTCCACAGATGCTGCTACTGGTGATTCAACAGAGGAAGCAAGACATTCTCCCAGGGTTGTTTAAATGCATTTTTTTTAAATTCCATATGGTGACCCCACATACTGCTGCCTCACTCCATCTTTCCATGACTAGAGAACAAAAACATGATCATGAGGAATACAACCGATAAACTACAGTGGCTCAGCAGGTTCACAATGAAGCTGACTCCTCCGAAGCTTTCTGCTTAGTCTCAGGGTGGGAAATAAAACGGGGGATGATGGAGGATAAGACTGATTTCACATATGTCTTACATGCACCTTTCCTCGCACACACTAGCAATCCCAGATCCAGTGCTAAATTTGAGCTGGTGTTTTCTGATGCTCTGCACCGGCACTTAATTGCCGCCACCTGTACTTGTGACAGTCTACATCAAGTTAAAGATGAGCACACAACAGCTGTTTACTAATTAAACATTTAAAAGGACTAATATCTGCTGCCCAATCCATTCTCATAGCTTTGGGTGCCTGGAATAGTCTGAATTGTCACTCTTGTAGGAGTGTGAGGGTTAGTATTTGTTTTGGTACTGGGATTGGCAGGGCTCGCAGGGGAAATGGATGGTGTAAGCTGCAGTGGCCCCACGAGAAGAGCCCTGGCACTTCTTTTTTTCGGAAAGTAGGCACTGCGCAGATCCCTGTGTGTACCTTTCGTCGTGCATTCTCTAACTACCCCAGAACAGTAAAAATGACAGTACAGTGAAACGGCCTCCACTTCAGCATACCCGTGAGTTGCAGACGTGAGGCTTTGCATAACAGCAAGACTGCCTGCACTCCTTTCTAAAAAGATTAAAGATCATTGTTTGCGTGACAAGATCGAGTGCTACACCTTGCTACATTCCTTGCCATCTTTAGACATGTTCTCAGATTCTCTCTTGTCTTACTTCAATTAGCTCTATTATAAGGAATTATTAAAGGCACACGACCCTATACCTTATTGTTTTACCAGATTTCTTTATTTTTCTGTGCCACTTATGTCTGTCTTCCATGTTTCCCGCACTATGTTGGGGCATATTAACAACAACCCTCGATAATTATCGCAGAACGCGCTTAGCGCGTTTTTAATTATCGCCATCTATCGCCGGATTACATCGCCCTGTTAGCGTTGTATTAGCAACGCTTTTCTCACATGCGATGTAAAATCCTGCGATAGACGGCGATAAGCATCATTAGCGTACGTAATCCAGCGATATGGGAACTGCGCTAATGAAATGCTTGGTAATCGGGAGATGTGGACTTAACCTTCCAATCCACCTCCCATTCATAGTTTGGTTAAGTCAGATTATTAGCAGGAGTTAAATACCTGCGAAAAAGGGGCCTTAGCGCTACTTTTGACATCGCTTCGCGGAACCGGTGCAGTGTTGTAAATAATGCGAAGCTGTGGTAGCGAGGGTTTGTCATGTAGTATTTCTAAGGTACGCCCACTTTGCATGTCATTAGCGATGTCTATCGCTGACATCAAAGTGGGGAAAAAAACGGCTGTTATCGCAAGGAAACTCGCGCTACTGCATGGTAGCGAGTCCTTGTAAATTGTGCGATAATAAAATCGCCGCTTTTTCGGCGCTATGTACCGAAAAAGCGGCGATACATCTCTTGATAATATGCCCCTATGTTCTCCTTTGGTAAGATGATGTACTATTACACATATTTTATTATATGTACAGTAATACAATTAATTATTTTGTACTATGACTACATCTTGTTTGACGCAAGACCTATGAATCTTTGTACAGTACTTTAGTTATTTAAATTTCAATAAAATTATTGAACACTAAAAAGATTAAAGACGACCTGACTTGTGAGAAAAATCTTTCTCGGTGCTAAATGTTTTTTCTTGATTAAAGATAAAAAAGAGAACCATAGTTCAAGAAAGTTTGAATGAAGCTGACAGTGTTCATTTTAATAACGCTCCTTTCTAATCATTTGTGATTTGGAAAAGAAATGGGTGAGGTCCTCAGAAGTGTAACGCAGGTCCCTTCAGCCCCTTCGGCGCAGGGAGCCCCCACCCTTTTTGGGGGATGGGGGGGGTGCAATTCTGTCTTAAACCTATGGATATATATGGGAGTGTCAGCGTCCCTCATTATTTTGCATTACGCCAACTGCTAGGTGAGGTATTTTTTATCTCCATCACCCACAATACAATACTTGCAGCCCATTAAAATAAGAAGTTGGAATAAAATATTTCCTTGTAAAAACTCCCACTCAGTTTCCAGGAGCAACTTTGGAAAAATGTCCAAAATTCTAATTGCACGCAAAAAATATGTTAGCAGAAGTTTGCCTTATTCCCACTTGTAAAGAAAATGCTCTAAATTATACAGGAGTATACGCGGTTAAAATTACTGTACGCTTCTGATTATATAAGTACATTAAAAAGGCTTAACTTTCAAATACATATAATCAAGTGTTTATCTCGCTCAGCTAGAAGAACTGCTCAAAGAAATACCCACCTTAAAATTTCCCATAGACATTTCAAAAATAGAGGTCTTGTTCTACTGAAGTTCCTCCTTGGAGAAGATGGCAAATATGACATTTAGCAAAAGAACAATTCATGATGAATCGAGGCTGGTAATCTCACTGATAAACAAAGCCGGGTTTACTGATCCAGCATGAGTCAGTCTATAAATATGAGGGATGCGCTGGGACTTCAATATATTTTAATCTTCTCACTGGTGCTAGAGCATTGGTCGATAGTAGTTAAAAATGGTTTAGGTACAATTATAGCTCGGATTCAAACAAAAACTGAGCTTTATTTGTGATGGTAAAATAACTTCCAGTGCAGTGACAAATGCGTTCCACAACTAAATACATAGGAACACATAAAGTGTGGAGTCCAAATCATGCTGTATATCGATTCGGTGGCAGGTCAGAATGAATTTTGGGTTTTGTATAATATCACGGTTAACAAATTTATGTCAGTTATTCCAATACTTACAGAAATATCCAAAACTTGCAAACTCAGGTAGTGCGAAAAGAAGGTTTAGTGATCTGAGAGCATAGGAAATACATGCTTGCAAACCATATCCACATGTATCTCCTAACAAAGCACAATTGTTCTATACATTTTGCTCTGCCTTGTCACAAGGTGAAATTAAATGGATGATGTTATTTTGTTCTTGGAATTTTAGGTCTCACTTGACAGTGCAACTGTCCCAAATACGTATTGATACCAAGGATCATATTTATCAAGGTTTTGCGTCACCTTTGCACCGCGCAAGGGCTACGCAAAACCTAAATGAGATTGAGTAGGCCATGCAAGGCCGCCTTATGTGGCCCTGATGGGCTTGATAAATCTAGAGTAATGCAAGGCAGCGCAAATCGCTTCCGTCCATCACTCTGCAGTAGGGAGGCATGCCACACGTAAGAGCGTGGGTGTTTCCATGCATTCACCCATGCATTTTGACACATGCCCAGATTTACCAACACTGGTAGTCCTGGGAATGCATTAGAATTGTATGCCTCCGCACCAGAGGCACAACAAGGAGAAATATCTGTATTTCTCCTCGGTGGGTCCTCTTTCTAATTGTGCAGCATTCTGCAGCACACTTAGTAACAGGAACATGTTGCTGAAGATTGTTTTGTGGAGGAAGATGCCCCTTCCAGCACAAACACAATCCTGCTTACAACACAGACAGCCTTGCACCATGGTGCAAGGGTGCCTGCTTTGACATTAGGCAGGAGTTTGTGCGACAGCACAGGCAGAGAGGTGGAATGCAAAGTATAATGTCAAATACGGAATATTCCTGCCCTCTTCCTTTCAGGCATTGAAGCACAGCAAGGTGGCTTGCTGTGTTGTGTGAAATATTGATAAATATGGGTTGAATTCTTTAAGTTATACACGGAGGAACTTTAGTCCAACCTAGGATAGTATTATTCTCTGACTTCTTGAAACTGGGAATTTTTGTGAATAATCCCCCTTCCAGATACTAGGTCCATTTGGAAAGTACTCTCAATCATCAGTCTATACATCACATTCAAATCTTTATCCCCTTTATACATTCTGGGACATATTTATCAAAAATTCACTCAACACAAAGCAGCAAGCCACCTTGCTGCGCTGTGTGAAACGGAAAAGTCAGGAATGCACCGTATTTAGCATTATATAGCACATTACTTTCCTTTCCTAGCGCTGGAGCACCTTTTTTCTGCCTAGAGCCAATACAGGCACCCTTTACCATCGCCAAGGCTGCCTGCGTTGCAGGCAGGATTATTTTTGTGCAGGAAGGGACACCTTCCTGCACAAAAACAATCCTCAGAGGATTTTACTCTTTCTAAGTGTGCTGCATTCTGCAGCACACTTAGAAAGGGGAAACAATGAGGAGCAATAAAGATATTTCTCCTCTCTGCACTTCAGGGAGGTGTACAATTTCTGACACATTCCCAGGTTGTCTACTAATGCTGGCAAATTTGGGAATGTGTTAGAATCCATGGGTGGATGCGTGATATGCGCGGTTCTCCCCCAAGATAATTTTGGGAGAAGAAAAACCAGAACGGAGAATTTTTACAACACATTTTTCATTACATGTTTAATTGTATTAAGTTTCACAGCATGATGGACAGACAGACTCTGGAAGATTACAGGCACTGGGCTTGTCTCCCCCAGTGCAGTGGACCCTGTTCTATTACACACTGCCTCCTGGCCCTTTGATCTCCGCAAGGACGGGCCCAGGGCATTTGTGTATTAGTGCTTACTTGATGCTTAGTCCTGGCACTTCCTTATTCCCTGGCTATGCAGCCCTACCCCTAGTTCCAGCCTCCAAAAGCAACACGCCTGGTCACACAACACTTTCTGAAGGAGGCAATAAAGTTGCTTGCATGCAGCTCATTGACCAGCAGCCTCGAATAGCATGAGTGGCAGAGACCAGTAATGTTTGCATGATGGTATATGAGGAGAGAATGGAGGGAGGGAATTTAAGTAGGTGACAGCGAAGGCAGGGAGCACAGGGCCAGGGCAGGTCAAACACCATGAGGGCTGTCAAATCTGCAGCACTTTTGCACTATTAGACTGAATGACGGCTGTGTGAGAAGTGGTGGTGTTAATATTTTTTTTTAAAACAGTGCTGGATTCAGCATGTGGGAAGCGTGTGCACGCTGCTAGTGTGCAGGCGCCTGCCGGGAGGGAGAAGGGGAGGTCAGCAGTATGAGCTTAGTGCAGACTCTCATGGTGGCCTTCTGCTTTTGTTACTGGGGGCCAATTTTGCAAACAAATGGCCCCCACTAACAAAACTAGCCCCCTGTGACAAAACGGTCCTCATCATTCCAGCCTCCTGGAGGATCTCCTGGTGCCCGTTATCACCAGTCTGGACCTGCCTCCCTGCCGCAGAGTAACGCAAGGCAGTAATTTGCATTGACTTGCACTACTTTAGATTTATCAAACCACTCAGGGCAATGCAAGGTTGTCTTGCTTGGCTTGATAAATCTCATTTAGGTTTTGCGTCACCCTTACGTACCCTTGCGTGATGCAAGGGTAATGTCAAGCCTTGATAAATATGCCCCTCTATGTATAACACAATGGACCTCATTCACAAAGGTAAACTTACACTTTTGGTGTAAGTTTACTACCTTTTTGCCATTTACAAACTACGATTGTAGTTTTACATGTAGTTCCTTTATGACTGCAGAGAACACCACACATAAAAATATAGGACAGTCTCTGCTGTCTTAAAGATACTACAGGTAAAACTACACTTGCAGTTTGTGAATAGCAAAAAAATAGAAAACTTACAGCAAAATTGTAAGTTTACCTTTGTGAATAAAGTACAATACCTTTATGACACTTTTTTCCAGCACCGATAACGCCAATAGGCAGACTTCAATATGATAAGCGGCGTTTGTGCAAGTAACACATTTATAATGGAGTTGTGACTGCCCCTGTTTACATGATTTGTAAAATGAAAGCTACATTTGTTGGCTTTGACAATGCTTGTTAGCAACGGTTATGAGAAAACATCAAGGTTTACGATGGACTCATTTTCCATCCACCAGAAAACTGCCCACGATGTGGGAAAGATATGGCAATTATTTTGGACTACTTTTTGCAGTAATTTTCCATTCTTAAATGGAAACACATTTATAGTGCAGTAATTCTACAACCCAAAAGTACACAGTGGTATCTGTAATTTCGGGTGTGTCACAACTAATGTAGTTATTCCATACCACTTGTAATGGGCACTTTGTGTTGCAAATTTACAAGGAAATTATTTAAATGTGCTTCCCCAAAAAACAGGGGTGGTCCTAGGCATGTGCCTGTTATTTATCATAGGATACAGTGTTGATGACAAGTTTATTCAGATTAATGGTATTTGTTTTGCATGCTTTCCTGTTGTTAGAAATATGTTGTCTAAAATATTGCACTGCACAACCTTTTAATCTACTGAGTAGTAGTGTTATCTTAATAGCAAAAAAGCAGAGTACTCCTTCAATTGGGTGAAGTGTAGAATTGGTAACTGTGTGAACATTCTCAGCTATGGATTGCGGAATGGAGCAATCGAGTTTGGAAAATCATTTTCTTTAAAAATATTAGTAGCTTCTGTTACAAAGTGGTTTTGCATGTGTAGCAAACAGCTTCTGCTAATTCAATCAATTTTTTGCTTTTGGATACCTGGTTTTGGACTTTTACTGTGAGTGTCACTAACTGAGTCTCTCTCATGGTACACTCTGTGGAAATGAACTGAGAGTGTTAACCCCCAGTGTCTGCCTTTTGAGGTAAGGACTGCTGCTGCATAGCTGGGATAAAGGGGTTTGGACTGGTTACACATGAAGATGGGAGCACAGACTTGTGCACAAGTGAGGGCTGACGGTGTAAGACCTACTGCCTAGCTCAGCCCAATATCTGCGCACAGGTAACCTGTAAGAAAAGGGACCCTTCAGGAACTGATGCTGACCTGGTGTAGGCCTTACAGTTTGAGTGGGCATTCATTGTATAGGTCTGTAGCACTTTAGAAAGAAAGGGTGTTTTACTTAATTACACATTATGCATGAAATGTGCACAAGAGCATAGTTTCACCCTACTTAGACCTAGAGAAATCAGTCAGATATATCAATCCTAGGGTAAACATGTTACCCAAGTACCCATTCAAAGTCACCTTTGTGATAAATGTACTCCTTGTACTGGGAGAATTGTCATATTTCCCTTGCTCAGCTCTTAAACACATTCTAGGCCATTTGTCAGTGCTTGGCACTATTTCTAGGAAAGAAAGGAGTGGGTAGGAAATCTGCATGTGCTAATTAGCTCTAGTCCAAACCGAAGTCCACAGAAGCAAAAGGATGACAAACAGACCTTTGGATCCAAACACAGAAGGGGCTGAACTTTGAAGTTTTTGTGGGAAGGAATCAGGCAGAGGGGATGAGGCTCCCAGGGAAGGCCATTCCATAGATCACTTTAAGATACCATATTGAAATGTCCCTGAATGCTGTGCAGGATAGGTGGAGTAGGGGTGAAGTGATGATATGGCACTCTGGCATTGGGTATGCCTACCTTCTAGATCCCTCCAACCCCACAAAAAAACCTTTACAATAGAAAGACTGTGGATATCTAAATGGACAAATAAAAGAATGGGGTCACTGTTCCTAAGAGATACAGAAAAGAAGCCTGAGTTCTGGGCAGGATATAGGGGACAGTCAACAAGACTGTTTCTTGTTGCCCTCACACATCCCTGGGGATGTCATGCTTCATCATCGGGCGGGTGCTCCTCATCGGGCCGACACTGCAATGCCCTATGGGTGTGGGTGGTGTATGATGTGTGTGATGGAGTGAGTAAAAACTGACTAGGGGATATCAAATCAACCTTTAATATATAGATTCCCCTGCCAGAGTAAGAATTTAAGATAGGTTAGTGCTACTTCATGGGTTATAATGTGCCCTATTAGCTTTGTGTGACTTTGGTGAAATAACACATAGGTCAACATGCTTTGCACCTCTGTGGTCTCTAAAAGATCTGTGGTGCTTCTTCAGGACCAAAAAAGCAGGTAATCAGCATACCCTACACTTATTATGAGTAGTCCCCCTCAAAAACGGTGGCACCTACTTGTTTTTAGTTAAACTGGTTATCCGACCTAGAGAGTATGAGAAAAGAAAAAAGAGAAAAGAGAAAAAAAAGACAAACAATGGTAACAACAAGATTATTATGTTTCTGGCATAAGACATCCTTATTGACCAGAAGATCCCTTATCGTGGACCACTGTGTTCATCAGGAACTGGAATAGTTGCCAGACGTGGAAACATACACACACATGACATCACATAAAACACAAATTATAAAACAAGCAATCAAACATTTCCTGATGTCAAACATATGCCAGCTTGAGTTTGACATCTTTTTGCAAATTGTGATGTCACAGATTTGGTACAATCACCTCATGCCCCATGATATATGGTCAATGCATACTGCTCATAGAGCAACTATAAAACTATGCATCAGTGAGAGATATGGCATGCTGTAAAACTGGAGTAAGTCGGTTACGTTCACCGCGTACCCTGAATAGGAAAAGCGTTACCTAGATAGGATTGTTAAGCCTCATGTGTCGTGGCAGAGGTTGTGCACAGTTACAGACTAAAAAGTAGTAAAAGAGAGAGGTTAAGTATGATTCTCTCTCCGAGGCGGGGGAGGCTGTGAGTCGGCTTAAATCCCCCATCACTGTAGGTAATTGCCTAAAGAAATACTCACAGTTGTATTGTGTGTCTAGTTCGCTCCACCTATCCTCTTCCCATGCTCGCCCGGATCACGGTGGAGTGGGAGGGATGATCTGAAATTGAAGGGAGTTGACTTGCCGGCAACTGGCCCTTACTCTGAGTTGTTTCCGGCAGGAGGCCAGTGTGCAGGTCTCGCAGCCATCTTGGAGTGGTGTACATTGTGTACACGCTTCATATACAGATCTCTGACTATGATGTGAGGCACCGTTGCCATATAATTCTAATTGACAATTGTATGTGGATGGTTTTTAGTGACTATACAGAGTTATATATATAGAGCCGGCATGTTCAGTCCATGTCTCACTTAGTTGTGTCATGTTTTTGTATGGGCAAATGTTTTGTAAGCCTTAATTAATCAGGGGGAATTCTCCCCTCATAAGAAGGATAATTACAATTGGAGTGATTAATCAAATATATGCTTCACAGGTAAAGGTATATGCCATTATTGTGCCAGTTGGGTGGTACCTCAATAAAATGAGGGTATTGGGGGTGAGAAATTGATATCACTCAGTTACAGTTCAATCCATAGGATCTCATCTTTCAGTCCTTTATTGTTTGTCTGAAGATGGAAAACCGAGTGTTGTTCCCTTCTAAAGAGCAAGGTCGTATTCCACATTGAGTTGGCTTTCAAAATAGTTCAGCTTGAATCCTCTGATGAGTGCTTCAGCTCATTAAAATGGTTACAAATCCAGGCTGCATTATGTCCACATCGGATGGTTCTTTTGTGTTCCCCTATCCTGATCTTGATGGCCCTTGCCGTCATTCCTACATAGTAGAGCTTACAGGGACATGTTACCAGGCAGACACAGTTATTACTGTTACAGTTAGTGTGTTGTCTCTGTATCCACATACAGTTGATGCCCAGATTCAGTACATTTGAATGTTGGGTGGAGGAGTATGCAGTGCAGGACCAACATGGGTAATGTCCAGTCACAGGAGGAAGGTCCCATAGATTATTCTGTATGAGAGCCTTTTTAATCCGTGGTCATCCAGCCTGTGTTCAGGATGACCCATGTTTCATTTAACCCTGGGCGTAGTGGGCGTAGGGGGGCTACGCGGAGGGCCACTGAGGTACGAACAAACTCCGTGGCCCTCCGCGTGTGAGGTTATCCAGAAGGACCTCATGATTGTTGTTGCGGGCTCTTTTTTCAGCCTGTCTAATCATTTTTGTCAGATAGTTCCTAGCCGATAGGTTTCTGCTCAGAGCTTTAGCTTGTGTGTCATAATCTCCTACGGAACTGTAGTTCCTATGTAGATGCAGAAATTGGCCATAGGGAATGTTCTCACTTAGAGCTTTACGATGATGGCTGTCGAATGGGAATAGACTATTGCAGTTGGTGTTTTTCTTATAGGTTTTCAAGTTGAGTTGTCCTTGATTGATGGAGATCAAAAGATTAAAAAATGGTATTTCTTTGTCAGAGTGTGACTTAGTAAAAAGAAGGTAAGGGCCCAGATAATAATTACATTCACCAAATTTGTTACAGCTGCTCTCTTCACCTTTCCAGAGGATGAGGATATCATCTATGTAGCGCTTCCATGTGATGATGCTCGCCTCGAAGCGGTTGGAAGGTAAGAATATGTGCTGTGTTTCAAAATGTACAAACAGGCCAGACTGGGGGTAAAGGTAATTCCCATCGATGTCCCTTGTGTTTGGTGGTACAGCTGTGTTGTGTACTTAAAGGAGTTGTTTTTCAGGGCAAGCGTAGTACATTACATGATAAAATCCACAGGTGTCGCAGTTGGAAGTGTGGCTGTTCTGAGACAGGTGTCTATCACTTCGATTGTGGCATCCTGGGTAATGTTGGTGTACAGTGCTTCTACATCAAGGGTCATTAAGATATTGATCTCCTGTGAGTTATCCATGTTGGTAATCAGATTCAGGGCATCTCTGGTATCTTTCAAAAAGGAAGGTATGTCCTAGAATGTCAAAGGTAATGGTCGCAAAATTGACTGAGTAGTTCCAGAAGTGATCCAATTCGCCAGACGATTAGTCTTCCAGGTAGTGGAGGAATGCCTTTGTGTATTGTATGTAATACACAAATGGTGACAAAGCCTGAGGAATGACCAGCTGGTAGGAGAAGCCACTTGACTCCAATGCAAGGGAGGACTGTGACTCCAACTTGCATCCAGGAACTCGGAGTGTTTTTCCAGGGCTAGTGATGCTGGCTCCTTATAACCTCTGAAAGGCAATGGAAAAATGTACCTGTTTGAGGGGATCTTAGAAGGCTCACCTGGATTTCAGTGGACACTCCCTGCAGTTGAGTGACCTCCATCAGGAGGGGGCCACTGACTTCACTACTGACACACATGTGCCCTGCAAGATGGTCAAAGCCTTGGGACTTGGGGAGTGTGGCAGCTGAGGGTGTCTGTTGGCGGGCTGTGGATGTGTCGCTGTGGAAGCCCACAAGCAAAAGTCAGAACGTGCCTGGAACCGAGACAGAGGACATGTCCAGCAGCAGGAGCAGCCACCTCATCCAGAAAACAAATATAGAGTTTAGAGGACAGGAGGCACAACTACTCCTGGTTGCTATAGCTCGCCACCAAGAGCAAAGTGACACCAAAAGCCTATAAGTCATCTCAGAGTAGTGGACCTGTGAAGATCGACCCCCAAGGTCACTAGGTGGGAAACAAAGTGCATGGTGTTTCACAGCAAATTCCTGAAAGGCCCCTGGGGAGGGCCAAAACCTCAGGGGTCGACACAAACCCAATTTCAAAATGTTATTGATGTGGGCATGCATGGGACCTTCTCCCTGAGGTAACCCTCACCCCTGGTATCCTATCTCCTGGGGCCCAATGCAATGGAGCACTGTCCCAAGGGCCTCCGTCTCCCCGAGACAGAAAATGAGTGCTACCTTGCTCCTTCAGTAGCAGGGTGCACCCCTGCTGCCTATGTTCATGTGGCACAACTGTAGGTGGGGAGAGAGAATACTGGCTCCCTCACTGGCACAGGAAGGTGTGGCAGGGCATGGAACCAACTGGGGTCAGTCGATTTGACCACTGCATGGACCTATTATCAAGCACATACCGGGTGCCCAATGAACAGGCAGGGACACCGACTATACAAATCTAAAGCTCAGAGCAAGGCCACATTTCAATTGAAGAAAAGCATATTTAAGTAGCTACAAAATGGCTCATTAATTATTCACCCAACAGCCCAATCAGCTGACATTGGAGCATCCCATAAGCACCCCGAAGGGTTTAGCATTTGCATATTGTTCTTCTGTGGTGCCCCAAAAAAGGCAGGGTCAACACGAATGTTTTTTGAGTGTGTTTAGGTTCTACCAGAAGTGCAGACAGCCCCAAGAGGGTGCCCCCAAAAAGATTGGCCTAAGTCTCCCAGGGGGTTACGTTGATGCCCTGGGGAGACTCTTCTTTGGTTTACCAGCACTCTGAGAGCTTGTACTATTCTGCATGAGTTCTAGAGTATGGGGATTCCTAGAGTTTGATCCTACTTCTGCAGTGGCAGCATGTTAAAAGTAAGAAGACTTTTGAACACATTACATTGAATCAACCAAGCTTTATTGACAGTAAAATGTTATATGTTTTAACGAGCAATTTTGAAACATAGAACCATTCTTAGTGATTTTAATGGTGTTGTATATGTTTTGTGTGATCTAATTTTGCTTTTATTAAAGTGATGACACCCTGACAAAGCCAGCAAATCTTCCTTTTTTGATAATAATGCTTCCTTATATTGTGCTTAATCTATATTGGGAGATTGGCATGCTGGGGATGTGAAATGTTCTGAGGGAGTCAAAAAGGTATTTCCATATTCCTATTTGTATATATTTGTAAATTTATGCATAATATTTAGTAGAGTCTGTGTAATAAAGTACTTTTCCTTTCTATAAGAAAAAGTACCAGTGGGGCAATGATTTATTGGGTGCTGTTTGTTGTGTGTGAGCGAGCAGGGGTACCAGCTGACACCAGCTCCCCTGAGTAGGCCTAGGACTGCTGCGCTTCGCTACTCCAAGAGAGCCAAGTGCTAAAATAGGGTACTTGGTTCCCAGTAAAGGAAAGTTTATGGACCAATTTCTTGTGAAGTACTCACACCTTTTGTAACTATATCCCACTTTCTTATAGCATTTTCTCAACCCCCTATGATATGTACCAATAAAAGTAAACACAGGACCTGGCCACCTAGTTTCCTATAGTTTTTGTCTAATGGGGCAAGAGGTTTGGTGGAAAAGTTGTTGTGAGATGTTGAACAACTTCCGTCTGAGCTAGAAAGCAATTGGAAGCATGATTTCTATTGTAATTTCTTTAGTTACATTTGTATTCTGATTTCTTTTATTTTTTAACTCCTTGGGTCAGTTCATATATCTTAAACACAGCTACTTCTTTATTGATATCATAGTTGTCTTTTGCTTCTAACAATTTCTGTAGAATAAGACGAGGAGAGAAAGAAATATATTGATGAAATGGGCTCATTACCCCATGCTGTATGATGTGGTGGCCAGAAGCAAAATGTGAATGACACTACAACAGAGCAATAGATAAAGAGGGCCAAATAAAATGGTGAATGCTTGTTTCTGGTGCAGGGAAGACCGGGCTTGGCAGTTCAGGCTGGACTGTTCCCATGAGGAACAGGGTCAAGACTGATCTGCATATAGCTGGTTCTGAACTGGGGTGGCAAAGTGAGCTGAAGAACGATGATGGATTCAACCCAGATCTGTGACTGGGGGTGAGTGTATGAAAAGTTTCAGCGCTCCGTCCATCATCTCTTTGTGTTTGCTTTGTTCGCCCTAAGTTGGCAGGGTATGCCCAGACATGGGTCCCTTGCTCACTTTGCCACTGGATTCAAGCTAGCCTGGCTGATGAGGGGTGTTACCCCGAAACCGGTCCCAGGATGCTTGTTTCCGGTTCAGGGAAGACCTGGCTTGGCAGTTCAGGCTGGACTGTTCCCATGAGGCACAGGATCAAGACTGATTTGCATATAGATGGTTCTGAACTGAAGTGGCGAAGTGAGCTAAAGAACGATGATGGATTCAACTCAGATCTGTGACTGGGGGTGAGAGTCTGAAAAGTTTCAGCGCTCCGTCCATCATCTCTTTGTGTTTGCTTTGTTCGCCCTAAGTTGCAGGGTACGCCAAGACGTGGGTCCCTTGCTCACTTTGCCACTGGATTCAAGCTAGCCTGGCTGATGAGGGGTGTTATCCCGAAACCGGTCCCAGGATGCTTGTTTACGGTTCAGGGAAGACCTGGCTTGGCAGTTCAGGCTGGACTGTTCCCATGAGGAACAGGGTCAAGACTGATTTGCATATAGCTGGTTCTGAACTGAGGTGGCAAAGTGAGCTGAAGAACGATGATGGATTCAGCCCAGATCTGTGAGTGGGGGTGAGTGTCTGAAAAGTTTCAGCGCTCCGTCCATCATCTCTTTGTGTTCGCAAAACTAATTCATCCCTTGGTAGCATTTTCAGAAAATGCTAGCAGATGTTAATTTTCATCAGTGGCAAATTATTTTGAAGTAAAGGAACAAAGCAATAACATTCCCAAACCAACTTTAAAAATGAATACTATTTTAAGACTACACATTGATAAAAAAAATGGGACAAGGAGAACTAAAGCTATAAATTTGTATAGTTTGAAGAAAGTAAGCACTCCAAAACTCAGAGTCAAATCAAAATCACAGCCTTCTTTATACTGAGACGTAGGCATAAGTTCAGTCATACCGCTGTGAGATGAGGTCGGGTAAGCCTAGGGGTGGTCACACCAGTCAGAGTTTGCGCATTCCGATTTGGAAAATCGTTTAGAGCTCCGTGCCCCCTGATATAGAACGAAACTGTGAAGTAAAAATGATGAGGGTCACTTGAAGGCCTATCTACTATCAACAATTTCCTGCTTAGTTCTTCATTTTTGGTTCTAATATTCAGTGCAAGACAAATCACAAATTCATAGCTGCTGAGATCTCTTTTCAACTAATATTAATTGTTACCCAAGTCCAAGTTTTTGTCTTTTAACTTTGCAACTGTTTCAGTTCTTGCAATTCTCCAGCAAGGCAAGACGTCCAAGTAAAAGTATGTATCTATGAGTTTTTGGTGAGGTGTGCACTAGCCAGTGCTTTGAGAATCCCCTCATCACAATCATGGCTATTTTCTGTAGGATTCCAACCTTTAAATTCCTTTCTTAATTTACTTAATGCCTTCTTGTAATTCTTTATATAAAATGACTTTAGCCTTCTTCCAGCAGCAGCTACCTGGTCTCTACCTTTAGCCACTCCCATATGCAAATGAGGTTTCCTCTCCTCTGCCACTGCTAGCACTGTTATTTCCTGCTGCAGGGAGCTCAAAAAGAAAGTCAAGGGGCTGTCTTTGGGTGAATGATTGCATTTTCTGACAGCCCCATTTTGTATCTCTGCCTGAAAAGAGGAAGAGCTGGGGAAAGTTGCCCTGTCTGTTGCTAAACTGTTACTGCCCTCTGTCAAATGGATACTAACAGTCAAGTGACTACTTTTAAAACCCCCACAGCCTTCTTGCTCCCAGAATCTGAGACATTGTTATCCAGGAAGGGGGTCATTAATTGGGAGCAAGCGATATATATTCTACGTGTGGATCTGGTCTGTGAAGAAAACCAGTTTTCTCTCAGGCAGTTATTTTTCTACTAAAGTTATCACAAATCTACCTTCACCATTGAATTAGATTTGTTTTTAAAACTAAGTGGAAAATAATTTGTCCACATTTATTCATACTGGGCCTGTTGATTAATAATATAGCTTTACCTGTACAGTGAAAACCACCTTTTCTTACTGTTCGCTGTGAGAGCATACTTTTACTGAATAATAAATAAGCTGTCCTTATATTAAGGTCACAGCCCGTTGGGCATACAAGGCAGACTTAAAGAGTGAATTAGCTAGTTTATAAATGGCAGGTTTTCTCCAAGGCAAAAGCACTTATCCGTGACATGTGACACTGAAGTGCTTTTAAACTGCAGTCCAGCCATAGCACAATGGTACTCTCTGAAGCCACACACTGTTGTCATATATATAGGTGGTAAAAATATACATTGCTTCCCACAAATTGCATTTTGTAATTTATTGGGTCCAAAATGAGCTTGATGATAATCCGCATTATTCCATGGTATGCCCTTCTATACCTACAACCATGGTATTTCCCAGCAGGAAAGGGAAATTGATTAGAGGGAGGGAGAGAAAGAGAACGAGAGAAAGTATACTTATGGGGGTTCAACAGTGATGGAGGAGCTCATCAATTCCGGTCTCTCACTCTCAATGAATATAGCATTACAAGTAAGTATGCACCATTATACATAAAAACAAAAAACTCATTGTCTTCCTCACTTTTGAGCTTGTACTCTCCGGCTTCAACTCGACAGCGCATTGAATCTGGAGATGCATTGACGAGAGGAATGAAAGGATGCAGCCTCTTCGAGCAGTCAAAGGACTTCACAGAAACAGGACTGTGAGAGCAAAGAGAAAGAACTGCAATAAATCCATATGGAACCAGTAAAGAGAAAAAAAAGGTGTGGACTTAGGCCAGTGAATGAACTCGCATAACAGCAGAAAAGCCACAGAACGCGAAGTGTTTCCACATATCAATGGATGCCATTCTGTGCCCTAAATTCCGCCATGACTATGAATGTTGACCTGGAAGATGCACCCTTTGACCTGGATGCTGAACCACACTCTCCCTCTGTCCCAACAGCCCTGCCACAACTAGTCGGCCTGCCACAGATTCTGCATTTTATCGCCATATCTAAAACATGTAGGGGGATATTCACAAGGAAGTGGCGGAGAGAGGCGTTAGCCTTCTTGGCTTAACGCCTCTCTCCGCCACTTCGGAAAAGCAAGGCTGCACCATATTCACAAGGATATGGTGCAGCTTGCGTTTCCCCCTGCAATGGCGCTAAGTGTTACAACTTAGCACCAACGCAGGCACCCTTGCACCAGAGTGCAAGGGTGTCTGTGTGCAGTGGAGGACTGGTTATGTGTAGGAAGGTGTCCCTTCCTGCACATAAACAATCCTAAAATGCCAGTTTGTAACTTACATGTGTGCTGCTTCATGCAGCACACATGTAAGCTACAAAACGGCATTTTAAAAAAGGTTTGTTTATGTACAGGAAGGGACACCTTCCTGTACATTAACCATGGCATTTTGCTTTTTCCATGTGTGCTGCACAAGGCAGCACACATGGAAAAAGCAAAAACGAGGAGAAATTAAGCATTTCTCCTCGTTTCGCCATCTTAAGACCAGGGTTTTCCTGGTCTTAACTTTGGCGCTACCTCCTATTTACGCTCCCTTGTGAATAGGGGGTAGCGTCAAAATCAATGGGTGTTGTGGTGGAACGCCCACCGCAACACCCACTGCACGCCCCTTTCACGCTAAACACAGCGTGAAGGGGGCCTTATTCACAAGGCAGCGTTAAGCACGTTAAGTGGCTTAACGCTGCCTTGTGAATAAGGCGAGGCCCCTATCGCCACCACAACGTCACTGAAAGTGACGTTGTGGTGGCGATAGGGGCTTGTGAATATGCCCCTTAGTCATCTAGTGACTACTTGCTGCATGTTCCCTATTATCTTAAAACCTCCCCTCCCCCTCTAAAAGAGCCCTCCTGAGATTTTAATAGACCAGACTTATGGAGAAAATGAAAATGTGCCACTAAAAAAAGCAGCCGGTTCCTAAGACCACTCAGAGAGGCTGTACCCTTCCATTGCAAAAAATCTATAAGCTTTCCTGACCTGTCAAGAATCAGAAATGATGATTGGTAGAGGAGGAAGAGTGGGAGATGTTACAGCAAATTGCACGTATCATGTATAAAATGCTGGATGGATACACCAGTTGAAGTGGCCTTTTTACCACTCGGTGAGTGGCAGGAAATGGTTCTACAAATTTGGGCAAAACACGGAGTGACACCCATAGATTTGCAAATGTCAGTTGAAAGACAGACTTTATGTCCCGTAACATATGATGGAGAAGACTGACGATGATCACCTCTGAATCTTTTGTAGTCGAGTTTCACTTGGTGCAAACAAAACAATATATCTGCCCCATCTACCGGTACAGTTGCTATTGACACCAAACATACTGCCACAGAGGGAGTCGGAGGAAGAGGAACAGCGCTAGGTAGTAACTCTGGATGGAAACTGTACAAAGAGAAAAAAAGGAGAGTGACCCAAACAAATACACAGTGAATTGTTATAAGGAAATTCAGCAATTGATAGCCATGTGGCCCTTTTTTCATGCTGGCTCATAGTGCAACACTTAAGGTGCTGCTTCACAGTCTGGTTCAAATACTCACTGCATAATAAACCATTATTGTGGCAATTAATAAAATGGATGCAATGCCACAATTTAAAAGCAGGATGCTAAAAAAAGGCAAACTTAAAATCAGTTACTATTAAAAGAAAAAGAAAAGTGCCTGCAAATTGAATTTATATTAAGTAGGGCTGGTCCTTATAGACATAGCAAGGACAAGCTTAGCCCGCTACTATGCAGGGATAGTGCGACTGTTCATGGAAGTGTTCAAAATATTTGAAAAATTCCTAAACCTTGCATGTTCTAGCAGTCTATTAGTGCTTAGGCAGTAAACACAGACCTCTTTACAAGTGTATTTTCAGTGATTTCAAAACACAGGTCTCAATAATGTGCATTGTGCTTCTAAAACTAATGGGCGGCAACACAGTACATTCGTGCCTATAATCTCTGCAGGAAAGTGGAATATTATGTCACTAAGGCAACAGACTTGGAACTGAGTGAATGACACTTGTTCTTGGCTAAAACTCAACACTCCCGAAGTGAGGGATCCTTCTGGAAACCAGAAGCACCCTTAGACTTCCCTGGACCACTGCAGTTAAAACGGTGCTTGTGAACCAAAGAAGCGCTAATCATCGGGCCCTCCGAGGGATCGCCCAAAAGTAAATAGTGTGGTGCATTGTGGGAAGTGTAGCCCTTCCTCCATGATGCCCAGATGACCTGAATTTAGGGTAAGAGGCTGCGAGCTGGGCTCACAGCATGACATTTTGAGAAGTGTGATACATGAGTGCAGTGTCACCTCCACATCGCATTTAAATTCTGCATGCCTTTGATGCTCATTTGTCCTTGATGAACAGCCAAAATATATTAAAAAACTGATTAGTACGATGGTATATTTTTATTTTTTAGGTACCTAGGGACCTAGAAACATAGAGGGACGACAAAGTTTAGCCCTCCATAACAGTGTCATGTACAGTTTTTATGTGCCACAAAAGGATCCTGTGCTCCATCCTGATGAATGCCACAGACTCTCATGAGCCAACAGACAGAAACATGTTGATGGTTTGAGTGGTGATGGGGGACTAGTTCTCCTGTTTTCCACACTGTATTTTTAATGCCAAGTGGTATCCTACTTAGCATAAAGGTTGGTTTGGCATATCACATTGGTTTTTAGTTTATTCATGCCAAAGGGCCATACTTAGTTAGAAGTGCCTCCCTGACAACAGGGTGTAGGCCTGCCCTTCATCAAACCTGGGTTTTTTAAGAGCGAGGGGAATCCTACGGTGAATCATGAAACCTGGTGGTGTGTGAGGACATCCAGTCACACTTTTGTCTATGTCTAGAGACAAGCTGATGGCTTGTTTGTTTATAACAGAAGTGTAGCCCGGCCTTCACTGAAGTTTCAAGCCACTACCACACTCCCCTGGACCTCCAGACGTCAAAGTTCCTTTTAGTTACTTTTAACACTACCAAGGCTTGTTGGTCACCAGTCCGGTAACCGACCCCTTTACTCGACGCTGCATTAAGAGGGCACTTCACAACACTTGCGACCGATGTCAGAAACGACCCCGCTCTTGTATATTTGCATCCCCTTCCTGGGGGCGTCATCCCTATGGTAGCAGCTTGTGTGCAACTCCTGTTTAAAGACCACTAACAACCAGGACAACCACTGCACTTGGACTCCAAAGGCCAGGTAAAATTGAACTGACTGCTGGGTTCTGGTCCTGTGACCCCAAAGACCTCTACCCTGCGAGGGTACAATGTAACTCGACCCCTAAGTGACCGATTGTCACTAGCAGATTTTCCCATTGACCGCAATGTTACTATGGACTATTGAATGCATTTCTTTTCTTATGCTTTGAAAATCTATACCCCCGGTTATATGCATTCTATTTAGTTCATTTTGGTGTCTAAATTTACATAAAAATATACTCTAGTTTTATAAACTGGTCTTGGATTTTTCTTGAGTCGTGTTGATTACGTATGAACCCTTATGGGACTGTAAAAGAATTAGCACTTGTTCCTCCAGTAATGCCTGACTGCTCTTGGTCACAGACACTACCAGAACTGAGCTAAGGATTATGGTTGTGAATCCAAGTATCATCTTTGAGGCATTGTAATAATATTGCATGGTAAGAGTACTCACCCAAACCACATAATATTCCACTTTCCTACAATTACAGAATCTACATTGTTGGCAGTTTTATTGTTTCACCCAATTCGTTTGATTTTCTGAAATCTGTAAAGTTATTAGCCTTAGATATGAAATTGTGCAACGTGTCTGTCCATTTAAAGGTCCTTTAAGATAGGACTGAGTTTTAGCATTCTCATTAGAACATTAGGGGGGAATATGGAGCATCTCCAATTATTTCTATGTTTATTTTATGAGAAATTAACATAACTTGTTTTTCAATAACAATTTCCAGAATTTAGACATGAATTGGGAGCCCTATCTGTGATGATGAGCGAAGTCAAGCGATGTAGAAGGTCAACTTCTTGCTAAAAACCATAGCATGATTTAGAGCTTTTGGAACCCTAGATAGTGGTACAAAATGACCATGTTTTGTGGAAAAATCCACTAGAACGAAAATACATTTTTACTTCTTTGAAAGCGGGAGATCCATGATAAAATCCAAGGATGTCCTTTTCCAGCCAAGAGTCTGTCAGAAGTTGGCAAAGGAATTAACAGTAAAGAACGTTTCTCATGAGATGTTCTCATTTGGGCACATGACTCACATTTCTTTATTTACTTTTGACCATTCTTTTCAAAAAAATGGGTACAAAAAATCATGCATCATGGCATCATGGCACAGCTAAAAGACATTTTTGCTGAGACATAAAATATGGATGCACAATTTCTCCTTGTGATATAGCGGTTCAGTTTGTACAAACCTTCCAGAATCATGCTTGTAATGTTCCAGAACACTCTTGCTAAGGTATTATCAATGTCCTTCACTGTGATGGTATTGAGTTCATGCCTAGTAAGTGCCTCTGAAGTTGGGCAGGTACCAAGTTTGCTTGTCCTGTGAAATGTCTAGCAAAACATAGCATATTTATGCATGGGTTCACTACTGATAAGCATTGATTATGATGACTTGTATTACACTGGCTTGATCGCCCGAGCCTCACTGACTTCCTGCATCATTTTAATTTCCTTCAGCTACATGAGATGTTACACATAACACTGAGAATGAGAAAAATCTGATAATTAGCTGACAGGGCCACCAGAGTCCCCTGCTAAGTGTTTATGCTTTTACTGAGTGCTAACCCATAAACGATGATGGCCCCAAAGAAGGCGGTTCCTGCCAAGAAAGTGGGCAGTTAGGAGAAAAAGATGTATGTTACCACCACTGGCATCAAGCCCCCCTAATGTTTCCAGAAGTGCATCCTACCTGCTGTATTGCCCTCTGGGCCAGAAGAGGTAGGGAGGAGGATCACCCATGGATCAATGGCATCACCACCAAAACCTAAGAACATGCCTCTCAGCCCTGCAGTGACAGCAGTCATGGTGATCAGTGAGTCTGAAATAGAATTGTCTCAGCAGATCACTGAATCTTCACAGGAAAGTCAGCAACAGGAACCATAACCTGCAACACCTGATCATCCCGAAGTGACAGCAGAGAAGGAAGTTGAGCTTGCTGTAGAGGAAGACTTTGTTGAGACTCCTCTTCCACTCAACTCATCACCTTCACAACCTCTAGCTTCATGATTCATGAGACGTTATGCACAATACTGAGATGGAAAAAACATCTGAGAATTAGCTGACAGGGCCAACAGTGTCCTCTGCTAAGTGCTTCTGCTTTTGCTGAGTGCTAACCCATAAAAGAAGATGGCCCAGAGGAAAGAGGTTTCTGCCAAGAAAGTGGCCAGTCAGTAGAAAAAGAAGTATGTAGCCACCACTGGCATCAAGCCCCCCTAATTTCTCCAGAAACGTGGCCTACAGGATGAACTGTACCATAGCCCGCAACACCTGAACTTCAGGAAGTGGGAACAGAGCAGGAAGTTGAGCTTGCTGTAGAGTAAGAGTTTGATGAGACTCCTCTTCTACTTGACTGATCACCTTCACAATCTCCAGCAAGGAAAGAAAGAACACTCCTCCATCTCCTTCAAGCCCTCATTCTGATGATATGGATGTGAAATGGGACCCAAGTGAGACCCACTGTAGGAAAGTGGGGACAACAGTTGTGTGGCCTGCACAAGAAATAGGTCCACAATTCTTGGGAACCATGAACCCCATTTCAGTGCCTGACTTTCTCAGGGTAGCGAAGCAGAGCAGTCCAAGGCCTACCCAGGTAAGGTGGTGTGGGCTAGCAATCACCGTTCACTGGCACACAATAATAACACTCAATAAATGATTGTCAGGAAGTACTTTTTATTAAGAAAAAAGAGAAGTACATTTATTACACACACACACATTGCTAACTACTATGCAGTAATTTACAAATATATACATTGGTAGATGGAAAATACCACAGATGGCATTGCATATTCACCTTTGACCCCCCTAAAGGGGTCATACCAACATATAAGGTAAGTCTATTGGCTTGGTCAGGGGTTCAAGATCAACAAGCCACATATTAGAGGCATAATTTTGCAGAATCATCAATTACAATCATCCGGTGTAAATGCACTTATTAATATTAATAAAGCATAATCACTTTGATCAATAATCATTGTCAACATTATTAAATCAATAAAGCATTTAAAAAAGCAAAACATGTGCCTGTGTATTCTTTATTAACTTTCCAACCATGATAAGCAATCATAAAAGCAACCCTTATAGGGCATCACATTTTGACTATATTTTCATGCAACCATAGACTTAGCCCCCATACAGTGACTCAGTACATTTATCTATTTTTTTTAAATATATTTAAGCCTCAATGATCGCAACCATAAAATCAGCCTTTAGAGAACACAGCATTCCCAGCTGTAGAGAAAAAACTCCAGCCTGGGGAGTGCTTGACAAATGTTGGAAAATCCTGGCAAGGTCTGGGTTTCTAGACCCCGTAAACATAGAGTCAGCAATTTTTAGAAACTCACTAAGGGGGAGTTTATAAAGGGGAATGGAAGGTTCCAGAAATGAGGTACCCCTGGCCAATCCTAGGGTGACACGTCAACTCTCCACCCCAGTCCCAACACTCCTGCACAGCATGGGGGGGCAGTTCAAAACAGCATCATACAGGAGTTCCTATTGCCATCTCCTCTGTTAGCCTCAGGTCCCTCCTTCGCTGACATCACTGCCAGGGCCATTCTCAGTAGATTTTCAAAGGGGAGCCCCCTCCTGTGATGGCTCCAGAGGTCTGGGCTCCCTCCTTTGTTTGTGGTCTTGGGCAGGCCCATCCCTAGTACAGTGTGACAGCTGATTGATTGATGCATGTCATTCCGCCCCAACCTCTTACCTTCTCAGGAGGCGAGTGAAGCACTTTAATTGCTCCCTTTGTGTGGGGAGGTCTTTGCTCCTGCTGCTGGAGAGAAATGTAATTAACCTGGCACAGCAGGGTGACAAAATACATGGGCTTTGAATCTGAGCTGAGCCAAAGAAATATGACAATTCTGGATGACTCATAAATTCTACAGATATCTGTTTGGAACTTGCAGAATTAAGTTTTCTGCACAGGTTACAACCCATTTCAATACATCTCTGGTCTCTGTGGGCCTAAGGGAAGCGAATCTGCACTCTAAAGCAGTTTTGCCCCTATATGTATGATACAGTTTCACTACATACAAAACAGTAAATCACACTGCCTTTCCCTGTTAGTGTACACTAACATTATAAGGCCTACCCCAGGTCAATATCTAATCCTGCAGAGTCTCCTCTGCATCAGGCTACCTGTGCACAGTTACCGGACTGAGCATGACAGCATCTCCCACGGGCATCACTCACATGTGTTCACATGCGTGTATACTTGTGTTTACGTGTAACCAGCTTAGTGCCCCTTACCCTTGCTGCATCGTAGCGGCCTTATCTTAAAAGGTGGACATGGGCGGTAAATACGCGCAGTTCATTTGCCATGTGATTACTGTGGGTGAGACACATGTAGTGAGTCTCACCCACAGTAAAAAGTCCATAATAGGGTGATATAAAAAAAAAAAAATCTGGGTATACTGAATGAGTGGAACCACACTGCAATACCCTCCACAAGAGTTAAGGGAAAAGGAAGGTTCCTGAAAGCATTAGAAGTGAGGAATATAACTATGACTCTGTGATTTTTAGTTTGGCGAGTGGCATAGAAAAGGTACAGCTTACCTCTATTCAACCTGCTCTTAGTCATATAGTTCCGTAAACACCACTTGCATCCATTTTTAAAAGACCCAAAAACGTGCAGCAACCACTACCCCTATCGCAGTCAAAGTTTGCCCTAGAGAAAGGCCAGCACAAATGCCTAGCTGTACCTCAGCAAGTTCTTCAATCTTTGACATCATAAGAAAATGTTTCTTTCCAATTTGGGACTTCTTTACTCTCAGGTCAAATGAGGAGTATATTGCAGAATGGCCAATTTGCAAAAAAAAGTTTGTCGTGGTCAGCTAGGTGGATATTATGGTTTTAGGAAACAACTGGCCCATCTGAAAAATCAACAAGTATTTGTGTGGGTTGAGCACTTCAAAAATGTAGCTGGTGGCAGTGTGAGAAGCAAAGAAGCTCAGCTGATAGAAGGAGGTGGTGCTGAAGAAGAAGCAGATGATGACGCCTTACGTGAAGCAGCCCTGTGCCTATTGCATGTAGTGTTCAGTCATCACCCACAGCAACCTCAGAATGGCACAACCATTATAGTCACCCCAAAGCACCCAAGCAGCCTACCAGCTCCACGTAGGCCACCACTACCAGAGGTATCACAAAGAAGACAACCAACCATCAAGGTTATGTTCACAAAGGAGTCGCAGGACCATAAAGCCCATAAGATAGTCTATTTAGAGAGTGTAAAGCTGGCATAAATGTTCAAGCTTGATCTCTTCCCTTTTTTACTCTTGGAAGAAGAAGAGTTTCTCTATTTTTCACCTGTTGCAGTGCTAGCTGTGCACCATCAACCCATCCACCTCGCGACATATGGACCAGTTGTCAAGCAACAAATTACATGTGCTTCACTGCACACTGGAACTCTTTCAATGGAGTGAAGTAACGGCTACCTGCCCGTCTCACGCTGATGATGCTTTCCAGGGCATTCAACAGCAGGCAACAGTTGTGATGTTCATCTTGGAGAAATTACAAAGAGCTGTCAATATCTTGGGCAAATTTAGTGCTAATGTTTACAAATGGTTTCAGCCCAGAAATATCACTGTAGGACTTGTTGTCACTGACAATGGCAATAATACAATCAAAGCCATAGATGACAATGGATACTTCAGAGCCCTGGGCCCGATTCACAAAGGCAATCTGAGACAAAAGTCTAACTTTACACTTTTGGTATTCACCGAGGTCATTTACATACTCTCTGCACCCGGGCCATACTCTCCGGCTGGGGCCGTACTCTCCAGCTCGGGCCGTACTTTCTGGCTCGGGCCGGATGAAGTGTAATCAATGGGCTGGAACAAAATCTTTTATGAAAAGGAACAGTAGGAACGTGTGATAAATAGTAGAGGAAGTCATGAAAATCAGTTTGGACAGGGAAAAGGATGAGGCCGGACACTACATCATATCCCAGAAACGTTTGCTCCTTTGCATCATGGTACATGCAGTCCATGATTTGCGCTCCCCTCAGTCTTCATGGTACATGCAGTCCACGATTTGAATGGGAGTATAAATCGTGGACTGCATGTACCATGATGCAAAGGAGCAAACTTTTCTGGTATATGATGTAGTGTCCGGCTACACCCTTTTACCTGCCCATACTGATTTTCCTGACCTTCTCTACCATTTATCACACGTTCCTAATGTTCCTTTTCATAAAAAATTGTATTCTGGCCCATTGAATACACTTCATCCGGCCCCCTGTGTTTAACATATTACATAAGCCTAATTGTGCAGGGCTTCCTCAAAAAAGGAGACGTAATCAGTGACACATTAGTCACATGTCGAAGAATTTGCACACATTTTTGTTATTAATTGAAGGCCCTGAAGCTGTTGAGGTTCATTCAGCATGCCTCAGTCCCTAGAAAAGCCTTCTTACAAGAGGTGGAACTTAACCTACTACATGCTGCAATGCCTGTTTGAACAAGACAAATCTATCAGCAATTAAGTAATTCAAAGGAGAGGAGATGAAACTACAAAAGCCATGACAATGGAGGTGGACAAATAGGGTCTAGTCGAGCAACTGATACAAATGCTACTTCCTTTCAAGATTATGACACGTGAACAGCTTAATCCTTCACTTGAACACTAATCTAAGACAGTAACAATTGACTGTGTCTTCCCAAGAGTACATCTGTGCCAATATACTGGATGCATTTTACAAAAAAGCACTGCCCACTTTAATTCCTTTAACAGATTGTGGATCTCCCAGTTTACAAGACTTGGATTGTCGGTAAAGCGGGTGATCTAGCAGAAGAAAAATTGCATTTGAGGTTAAGGCCAAACTGAAGTGCACCCTCAACAATCAGAGAGGCTAGCTCTGTGAGCTCGCAGTCTCTACAGCAGCAACCAACACCATCGCCAGCTACTAAACCCACAGCAACATCAACTTCGAGTTCACTGCCAATTTCTGCAATGGGTTAGCTTTATATGGCAGGATTTAAGTAAAGTGCAGAGGTGCAGGCAATGTGGCAGCAATAATCACAATCCTGAAGATGGTCCAAAACTACCTGGAAGACCCAACAGATGTGGAAAAATGGATCAAGACCCATTGACGTACTGGCCTAGGAAAAAGGAACAGTGGCCAAAACTCATCAGACTGGCAATAAAATATCTATCATGTCCGATAGTCAGTGTGTCTTCGAAGTGTGTGTTCAGAGCAACTGGCACAGTTGCAACAGTCAAGACGACCAGTATTTCTCCTCAAAATGTAGAGAGAATGACAGTGATTAAAATGAACAAACACTTTATACCAAAAGATTATAATACTCTTCAAGACAGAACCGTAGATGAGGGCAGTTGGTCTGTCATCGCAAGTGTGCAGAGTGATAATTCTCTAGAAAACCCCAGAGTTTGAGGATGAACTCTACTTTGATGACTAATACATAACACAAAAAAAGAAAATGCATGACTGCTTTAGAGGTGAGAAAGACTAATTCAACCTTCAGCCTTCAGTTCAGTCATAGACTTTAGGATGATCAAATGGTGACAGTGGTGATGGACACCTCTGTTTCATAAAAAAGCAAGTATATGTCTCCCAACCCTATCATTCGTTTCATTCCCTTGCTGGGCTGCCAATGAATCTTTAAAAGACTGCAATATATTGTGTATTGCTTTCATGGGAAAAAGAGACACATGGGTAAATGGACACCATGCTTGGAAAAGGTAACTTGCATAAATGAATACCAAATGATGATAATAAATGTGTTGGCTGGGAAGGTCTGGTAAGCTAAATTTGTAATGTTTTTGTAAATCTTTATAAATGTAATTAACATAACAAAACATAATGTTTTTGTGATCATTCTGGATCAATGCTTACCTTCCAGGTGTCACTGGAATTGATACTTTACTTAATTGTCCTTTCGTTATCTTATATCCATTATTTGTAGTTCCTTCTGAGACCAGCCAGTTTACCTAGACTAAATTAATACTCAAACTTCAGTTTTCTTGTTCAACACTACAGATCGATATCTTTTTGGATGAAATCTTAACATAGAATTTACAACAGTCAGAAAAAAGGACCAATGCTGATCTACTTGTATGGGATTCAAGAAGATTTAAAGAGGCCTATTTCCATGTACTGAAGAATGGGGTGTCGGATAGGAAAATGCAGACTAGTGGCTCATGAGCCACACTGCAATTAAGTGGTTGTGTTCTGGTGGATATGTCATATGTTGAACACAGCTAAATGTTTTATTGTTTGAGTGGTTCAGCCAAGAACATGAAGATGGTTGTCTAAGACTAGTACAAGATTGGTTCTTTGTTTTTTTGTATAAACAATTTTTATTGATTCCCAATTTAGAATTAATAAAGAAGCATAACAGTGCCTCACAACTGCTTATTTTGCAATACGTCAGCAAATGTTATTTATGTTCTAATGCCATACTATTACATCATGGGAGTGGTAATGCATATCAACGAAACCAATAAAGCAGGAGGATAATAGTTACATCTTATAAAACATCAGAAAATGATCTACTTTCTGTGCATTATTTTAAAGGCCTTCAATGTTAGGCCAAAGAGTCACAGGCAGTGCTGGGGCTCGTTGTGGGTAATTGTTCATTAAGACAAGTCAAGTAGAGCCTGCCAAACGTGCAACCCATTTTGGTAGGGGAAGTCCACTGTCTATTTATTAGTGTTAGGGATAATTCCATAAACCTATTTGCCATTTTGTCTTTTTTGGGGTGAGGATACATCTCTAACAAGTAATATTTTGGATGCAGAAGCTGCTGTTGGCTAGTCATCTGTTCCAATTTGCCTGTAATCACTTACCAAAAAATAGACACCTTCTGGCATGACCATACCATATGGAACAAATCTGCCTCATTGGTCCCACATCTGTGGCATCTTCCAGTTGCATTTTGGTACATTAGATCTATTCTTTTAGGGGTCCAGCATGCTCCTGTAGGAAGTAACATTGTTGCAGACTGAACTTAGTACACCCTTGAGATCTAGGTTTGGAAGACCAATGTCCTATCCCAATCTTTGCTGAGGAGCTCTATGCCCAGGTCTGCCAACCACCAGGCCTCAGTCTAGCAAGGTCATTGTCCAGATCTGCATGTAGTGCTCAGTAAGGTAGTGTGATGGCCTTGCTCCCACTACCAAGTGTCAACATTGTAGTCAGTGTTTGGTTATGAACTGGTTCAGTTAAAGCAGTTAAGCCCTGTTGTCTATGCTTTCAATAACTACATTCCATATGAAAGGAAAAGGCCTTCAGTGACTTTATAAAGATCCATAACCTCACTTAAAGTGACTAATCTGCTCGAGTCACAAAGGTCACTGTTACACCTGAGGTCCTTGGTGTGGTCTTCCCCCAAACCTTTAGCCTTCACCGCTCCTGTTTTCTGAATTTGTTTTTGTTGTCATTAGGACGTTGTGCACTTTACCTCTACTAACCAGTGTTAAAGTGTATGTGTTCTCTGCTTAAAAAACTGTCAAATTGGCCTACACCAGATTGGAAAATTAAATGTACTTGTAAGTCCCTACTAGATGGTACTACAAGGTACCCAGGGCCTGTAAATTAAATGTTACTAGTGGACCTATAGCGCTCATTTTGCCACCTGCTAAAGTAGTGCTTTAAAACATGTCTCAATCCTGCCACTGCAGTCTGTAGTACAGTTTAAAACTGCCATTTCGACCAAGCAAAATAAACCTTTTTCCAGGCCTCAACCTTTTAAATACATTTAAGTCATTCATAAGGGAGGCCCTGAAGGCCCATAGGGCAAGAGTGCATTGTGTCTAAAAGTAGGACTTGTGGGATTACGTTTTACATGTCCTTGCAGTGAAAAAAATCCTAATTTTATTTTTCACTACTGTGAGGCCTACCACTACCATTGGATACCATTGGACTACCTTATTACGTTTAATAAAGGCTAACTTTTGATGAGGAGCAGGTGTCATGTTTAGACGCAAATGTAATGTAAAATCCTCTTTAATGGTAAAGTTGTATTTTAATTCTAAAAATGCCCCTTTTATAAAGTTGGCATTTTCTTGTCCTAACCATTTGTGCCTTCTGCCAGTGTCCTGGGTCACATGACTGAATGGCTTTGCTGTTGGACTTTTTGTATTCCTCCCATACAATGACACAAAAGTGACAAGATGTGGACAGTATTGGTCTTCCTGCCAGGATAGCTGGGAGCAGAGCTATTCCCTGATCCACTTGCACTTCAAAGAGGCTTGCCCCGAGCGCACACAAAGGAACCTGACACCACTTTTTTGTCACCTCAGACTTCTTGGACCCTTGACAGGGGGAGAGAAGAACTTTACAGAAACAGATGTGGGGGTGGTATAGGGGAGCACCCCACTTCAAAAGCTGGCACTAGGTACAACTATTGGACCCTCTGTACACTCCTGAATCTGTGGAAGACTGCAGAAGGACTGCATGGACCTCCAGAGGACTGCCCTGCTGCTACCAGATGACCGCCCTGCTGCTTGAAGTCCAGCTTTGCTGGTTGTAGGAGAACAGGACCACCTCCTTGAATCCAGGACCACTAGAAGTGACTCCAAAGGCTAGTGGGCTGGACGCCTGTGTACAGAGACTTTAAAAGCTCCTGAGACCTTCAACCCTGCACCTGAAATCAGCTGGAGAAAGTCCTAACTGCCCAAGTGGTGGCCCCCAGGTCCTGGACCCTTGGAAGTGGTGTTAGAAGTGCTGATCCTGCCTAACCCTAAAACTTGGGACTTAGATTTATTTTCCACCAATAAGTGCCCTGAGAACCAACAGAAGAATGAGACCTACCTGCCAGCCAATCACCCAAGATGCATCGCTGGGCAGCCTGAGTTAGCAGTAGCTCCTGCCACATTCTTCCCCAAAACAGCTGTTCAGTGGAACCTTTGGCGAATTAATCTGGCCTCATGGAGCCCTCTTCGGCTACAGTCTGCAGCTCTGTCTAGATGGAGATTTTCAATTTCCAAAAAAGTGACTAATTCCGAAGGTAAATACCTTCAGCGAGACTTTGTCCACCGGCTCCCATACAATGACACCTACTCCTCAAACACCGCCTGCAGCCTTGTCCCACTAAAATCTATCTGCTCCTTCCTAACCCTTAAAGTTGTATCTAGAAGAAATTTCACCAAAAAGAACCAGAAGAACTGACTAAAGACTGGGACCTACCTACCATCCAATCTGTCCAAGGTGCATCGCCATTCAGGCTGACTTTGCAGTAGCTCCTGCTACGTTCTTCTCTGCAACAGCAAATCATGCTCAAGGAGACCTCTCATCAATGATATCCCACCTCCTGGTGCCCTCTTTGGCTACAGCTTGCAGCTTCATCCCGCTGGAGGTTTTCGACTTCCAAAAAGTTGTCTAAGTCCAAAGGTGAAAATCTTCAACAGGCTCCACTCCAACAGGCTCCTCTTCCATGAATATGACAGTCTCCTCAGCCTGGAAAACCAGCTTTTTCTGCCCAGAACTTTTTCCCACCATCGTCGATGACTTCACCGAGATCTTGTCGAGCAGATCCCTGGTAATGACGACTCTTCCTCAGAGAGAGCCTGCTGCCTTGCTCCACTGAACTCTACCTTCTCAGGAACTTTTCCTCAAAATTTCTTCTATATCCAAACGCAAGTCGAACGTGCCCAATCGATCTCATGTATCTAACCCACGCTACATTATGGTCGGCACTAACTTTTGACTTTGCCCTGTTTTCGCGCGACCAGAGGCAGTTGGCACTATTTTGCACTAAAATATTAAAAAATTCAAACCTCCAATTTTATTGACTAGATTTAATTAGTGGTGGTGTTAATACAACGTACTCAATTTTATTAAATTAGTTTGGGATTTTTCTTCTGTTGTGTTTTTGCCTTAATGCAGTTTGTGTGTTGCATAAGTACTTTACACATTGCCTCTAAGTTAAGCCTGACTGCTTTTGTGGCAAACTACCAGAGTGTTATGCACAGGTCAATTTAGTGACTTTTTGTGGTTCAATCAGACAAGGATTGTGGTTATTGCCTGAGACGGGCTTCCATCCTCCTCAACCAATAACCTAATTTCTTACATTCACGCACCAAAGGCAGACCCAACCAGTTCCAGTCAGAAATTCTGTTACTTACTGATATCAATTTCACCCTATGTGATCTATTGGGGAGTAAATATGCTGTGGGCAGCATCTCCATTGTAGCTTCCCCACCCACTGTATCAATGCTGTAGTAAGCACTGGGAGGCCTTTAGCTCAGCATGTTGGTAAAGACAGCACACAACGCATGATCTTGTATGGTCCTTTCCTAGGCCAGACCAATACTGCCTCGCAGGAGGGAGCTGTCACCATTCACCTTGCCTACCATTGGAGCTGGGCTGCCATGTGGTAGTAGTGGAAATCCATGATACCGAGCCCACCGCCAATCAGTAATTTAATTGTGCTCAGGGCGCCTCTGCGTCTCCCCTCCTTCCATATTAAGGATACCATAAGTGAGTCCAATTCCCTATGATAAGCAAGAGGCAGACCATACAGTATATTGGTGTAATAAGAAAGCATTCTGGGTAAGCCACTGTTTCCATTAGTACCACCCTCCCCATCATAATCAATTGTAGTTTATTTTCTTCCAGAATTCAACATTAGTGCACAGTGTTTTGACTATCCTACCAATATTGGCTTGAATAATGGTCTTCTGATAATGAAGTATCTTGATCCCTTGCTACCTGAATGAGTGGGGCTCCCAGCATTGTCCCCCTCCCAGGTGAGCTTTTGTTAATGATGGTGTGGAAAACAACGTTTTAACCTTATTGATCAAGAGACTCGAGAGGATCAAAGCACCCCAGGATTTCAATCACACAGACCTTTGTCTGACATCCTCTGCGTATAAGGATATTAAGTGTTTTTTTCTGCTTCCTTTATTCCTAGCACTTTTCACTTGTTGCAAAAAACATGCTGTCACTGGTTCCATCTCAAGCACAAATACCACTGAGGGCAGAAGACAGCCCTGCCTCACACCCCTCTATGTCCTTATGGGTGGTGAAATACATTTCCCCATTTTTACTATCTGATCAATGTCTGTCCCAATACTATTCATTGCAACAATGCAATTAGACTATTTGACAGGACCCTGGAACCTCATAATTATCTAGTTTAGAGCCTATTAGATGTAACAGATGCCCAATGTTGGGAAATATGCTGTGCCCTGAAATGAAACCACTCTGGTCTTGGTAAATTAGGCTCACCCAGCATACAAGCAGCTATGATTTTACCAGTTTCTTTTTATATTCACTGTCTAAGATTGATAACGGCTTGTGGGTGTCTGCGTCATGAACCACAGCACTTGGTTTGGGGAGGGAGAGAAGGATGCCTCAAAGGTATTATTTTACTGGGCAAGTAGCAGGAGGCTAGTTTTGCTGAGTAGGACTTTCAGCCAGTAAGCCATCAGAGCTAGGGGTCTTCCCCGATGCCATAGAGGTGATTACTGATTGTATCGCTTGCAATGTGACCTTACCATTTTTCTCCTCTCTCTGCTCAGGTGTGCATCTATGCAATTACATGTTGATCAAGTAGCTCCCTATGACATCTGATAGAGGCAACTGTTTCTCTAAGTATAGAGCAGAATGGTAGTTGAAAAAAGTGTCATTATTCCCAGTTGCGTGTAACTGGGATGTCCTGCTCCATTTAGAATTTGTGTGATGTGTTTGCCTCTGATCCAGATTGATGAGGCAGGCCAGTATTCTACTAGAGTTTCCCTCTCACCATATCTAAAAACTAAATCCACCTTTTAATCATGACAATCTGACCAATAAGCTGTTTATGCTTCTCTGTGTCACACTTTATTTTTGGTATTATCTGGTCTAAAGACTGAGGTGATTTTCTATGTTTAATAACCCAGCTGTAATTGTTGCACTTTGCAGGAGCAGTGAAACACCACCTTAAAAGTCTCCCACTCATTGGTGGATTCTACCGCAGGTCCATCATTGGCCTCAAAGTATCTGTCAATCTCTTCCTCCATTGTAGCTCTAAAGACAGTGTCCTCCAATTTCCTGGGTTGCAGCCTCCACATTGGAATGGTGGACTGGGGGTGTCCCTTCAGGTGGTGAATGATAAGTGGATTATGATCTGACTAAATCCTGGCCTAGTACTCTGTACAGGCTAGCTGACCCTCTCTTCTATATATTTTATCTAGGTTTTTGTAAAATTCTCTTTGATTTGCATTCTGGACATAAACGTTGGCCAGTAGCATATCAACCCCATCAAGATGACAAAGCAGAAAATCGTATCCATCATTTGCTGCAAGTATTTGAATGAAAGTCTGGGTTTCACACAGGTCCAGGTGCTCCTGGTGAAGACTGAATACCCCATACAATATAGCTGCCTCTCCACCTCTTTTTAATCTTAGTCTACTCTGCAGAAGTCAAATGAGTCTCCGGTTATAGGGCTATGTCCACACATTGCACAGTATGTAGGTGTTGATATTATGTTGTTTGCAGTAGTGGCTCGCACAAGTAAGAGCAGTGGGGCAGGGCAGGGCGGGGGCAGGGTGGAGGGTTGGAAGTCAACAGATGACGGGATAAGTAATATTAAATAAATAAATAAATAAAACCACTTACTTAGTAAGTAGTAAGTAAGTTATTTATTTAATATTACTTATCCCTTCATCTGTCGACTTCCACCACCCCTGCCCCGCCTCACCACTCTTACCTGTGCGAGCTGCCACTGGTTGTTTGGGAAGACCATAGAGCCCTCTGACATACTAGGACATTATTATTTGTCTATTTTCTTATGATAACTTGCTCCTCGCCATAGCATGTTAGTGATTGGTCATCCTTACCAGTTTCCCACCACAGAAGATAGCAACCTTTCTGCATCCTCTACCGATAAACTAGGTGCACAGTCCAATCTGAAAAAAGAAAGGCGACCAACTTCCTGAACAAACTTTAATTCCAAGGATAGGGCTAAAACAGTACCTGTCCAAAAAACTAGAGTTGAGCGAAGTATTCCACTCCGCCAGCGGAGTGTGTGGAGTTTTGCCCACTCCGCACCCCGCGTGGAGTGCGGCGTTCCAAGAAACCCAGTAAAGTGATGCAGAGTTTTTTCTCTCACGCGGCTCACCAACGTTAAGTTGGCGAGCACAAGCAACCGAAATTGAGTTCTAGACCACCTCCCAGCAAGATTTCTGCATGCGGGAGGCCACTGCAGGTCGCTACTGCACATGTTGAGAAAGCTGCCGTTGCACTGAGGAAGTTTCCACTTTTGTTGAGGAAGCTGCCGCTCAAGTAGAAAATCTACTCAAACTGCAGAAACAAGCAGCCCCCTCAGGCGCCCCACGTGATGCCGTTTGCGCTTATTTGACAGTGCGGGAGAAACTCTTGGTGCTAAAATTCAGTGTGAACAGCGCGACGTACTGGCGGAGTTTTTTCGACCCTTCGCGGAGCTCCACGTAGCGTGACTCTGCAAACTCCGCCAAGGCCTACAAAAAACATGAATAATAATGGGATATCCCAGTATCTCACAGAACATGGGGAATTATGACAGTATATACTAAGAGTGGGTTCTGCCAAGAAGTGTGTACCTTCTTTGAAAAGTTTACATTTATCTTGTTCACCTAGGAGAACCAATCAATGGTGTAAAAAAATGAGACTGACACCAAGTATTTAGACTATGCACAATATACTAATGTTCATATTCCGTGCAGGACAATACATAAACTTATATCTTGAAGACACAGGACTGTTACACAACATATAAGGTTATATACATAAGTGCCATATGCAAGGTGCATTACATAGAACACAATCCAAAAAATTGACATTATCAACAAGCGCAAAAGTTAATTCAATTGAGCATCTGTATATCCTTGGTTTATATGTTCAAACATACGCCATATATGGCTCAACAGTAGAGCTTTGGATATACAATTCACAATGACACACAGTCAAGTTGAGACTAATTTCCTAGATCTGAGTATCAAAGTGGTTGACAGTGCACTATACACTACACTTTTCAGAAAACCCATGGAACGCAACACACTACTCAGATATTCCAGCTATCAGCCAAGTAACCTGAGAGCTAACCTAACCTATGGTCAGTTTTTACAGCTTTGTAGAAACTGTACACATAGAGAGTATTTTTTTTAGAGAAATGGACCACCTCATGACAAGGTTGAGAGAACGGGGTTACCCTGAGGGCTTACTTAAAAGGGCTAGAAAAAGAGCGTGGTTATGCTCCAGAGAAACTTTACTGGAAGTCCCCAGCAACCTTAATACATCCAACAACAGAATAGTTTGCGTAACTACATTTAATAATAGAAGAAATGAGATAAAAATGATCATCAATCAGCATTAGGCCCTGATCTCGGACGAGGTTGACACTGAAGAAAAAACACTCTGTGCATTTCAGAGGGGAAAGAATATACGAGATTTTGTGGTCAGCTCTTATTTAAAGGCACCATCAGCTCCTGACCTCAGGACACAACTATGTTTACCTCCATTTATTGAGCCATTTCAAGTGATGGAAAGCCTGTGACCTCACCGTGGAGAGAAAAAACTTGACGTATTCTAATCGTAGGTACACACTTAAACATCATACTAATTTCAATTTGTTAGAAATGTGGGTCTCTAGTTGGCATAGGTAGGTACCTTTGTCCAAATAGGGACCCTTGCTTCTAGTCAGGGTAAGGGGATACACACGTTAGATAACCCCTGCTCACCCCCTTGGCAGCTTGGCATGAGCAGACAGGCTTATCCCAAAGGCAATGTGTGAAGTATTTGTACCAACACTCACAGTAACACAGTGAAAACACCAGAAATAGACACCACACCAGTTTAGAAAAATAAAATATCTTTATCTAAACTAAGCAAGACCAAAACGACAAAAATCCAACATACACAGTTAAAAATATGACTTTCAAAAGGTTTCAAGAACTTGTACCATAGAAAACTATGGATGCGTGACTTTTGCACAAAGTACCTGAAGATGCGTCAAAATTCACAAGGCCAAACAGCCGCAGAGTAAGGAAGCGTTGGAAAACACAGCGATGCGTCAGTTCCTGAGTCCTTGGGGAGGCGAGGCGACAGTTCTGCTGCACACAGGGGAAGTGATGCGCCAAATCCGGACTGTAGGTGGAAGTGCGGCATCAAAATCCAAGACCCAAGACGATTCTGGTCTGTGGGTGATGCGTGGAAAACTTGGTGGACAGGTACCATGCGTGACACACCGGAGGTGATGCGTCACTTTGCAGGGCTTCGCGCCGTCTGGCGTCGGTGCTGGGGGCTGCGCGGCGAGACTTCGCGCCGCCCGGCGTCAATCGGCGAGGTTTCGCATCGTCCAGCATCGTTTCCGAGAGACTTTGCACGGCTTTGCGATGCTTCGCGCCGGTTCTTGCAGAGATTAGCTGCAAAACCCACCTCTGAGGCCCGGTAAGTGGAAGGAGGCACCTTAGGCAAGGGTAGGACTCACAGATGGGCGAGTCCATCAGCACCAGCAGATTTGCATGAAGTCTTTTGTTTCCCTGAAATGTTACAAAGCCATCCCCATTCTGTCCTATGGGGCAAGATAGCCTTTCTATAGTGAAAAACGAAATTGGCAGTATTTCACTATCAGGACATGTTACACACTCCAGTACATTTCCTACCTTTCACATACACTGCACCCTGCCCAGGGGGTACCTTGGGCCTACCATAGGGGTGCCCTATATGTAAGAAAAGGGAAGGTTAGGGCCTGGCAAGTGGGTGCACTTGCCAAGTCGACATGGCAGTTAACAAACTGCACGCAGGCACCGCGGTGGCAGGCCTGAGACATCTTTCCAGGGCTTCTCATATGGGTGGCACAATAAGTGCTGCAAGCCCACTAGTAGCATTTGATTTACCAGCCATGGCACACTCAGTGCACTTTACTAGGGACCTACTGGTAAATCAAATATGCCAATCATGGATAACCAATCACAATAACAATTTACACTGAGAGAATATGCACTTTAGCACTGATCAGCAGTGGTAAAGTGCCCCGAGTGCTATAGCCAACAAACACAGGTCAGGAAAAAAATAAGAGGAAGAAGCAAAAAGTTTGGGAATACCCTGCAAAAAGGGCCATTTTCAACACAATTCCACAGATGTCATTTATGCTCTCACATGCCCGTACGATATGCTTTATGCTGGTCAAACGAGGCAGAAAGTTAAAGTTAGGATCCTCTAACACTGCTTAAGGATCTGCTGCAAGACACAGGGTACACCCTTGGTTGAACATTGCAATCGCATACACCACACACCAGAGTGATTCACAATCCAAGAGGAGGTGATCTGGCATCCATCCTGAGTTTACGCGAATGCAAATTGATACATTAGTAAATAAGGAGTTGAACGAATCAGAGGAAATAGCAAGACAGGTGTCCTTCTTTTGCATGGTGTAAAGGTCTATAGCCCTACTCATTGAGAAGGATACACTGTCGCAAAAAACCTCTCAAATAACATATCAATACTATAGCACCCTGAATCAAACATGTGTTATCTTAGGAATTAGTTTACTATAGAATCTGTTGTTTTCTCAGGAACCTGACATTGTTTTGTTTTTCCTTTTTAAGAATGTGACTTTTCCATAGTATGTATCTTGATTAATGTAATGTAAATGTGGCTTGTCTGTCACGGAATCTGCATTTTCAGATTGATGCTTATGCTGACTCATTAATCACTTTGTAAAATCACTGTATGTATATTTGTAAAAGTATTACATTAGTAGTATAGGTACTCCTGTCAGGTTCTCATATTTACTAGGTTCTTTAAGGGCAAGCCCACTTACTCAAATGTGCCGTAGTGATTGACTATATGTAGTTATGTAAACAGAGGATGTTTCCATCAGAAGCCTAAGATGCACGCCACACTTTCACAGTATAAAAAGAAGAGGGTTCCCCTCATGTGTATGACTTCCACTCTACCGGAGACACGCCACTCTTATTGGTGTTTCTCTTGCTGGCGTGGCAGGCAAGCAACTGTTGTTGGGACCGTGTTGCCATGACCACTGAACAGCGGAATGCATCGAAGTAATGTCTTCTGCGTCGTTCGGTTGAATCAGCTGTTTAATCCCTGTGTGGAGACAGCATGGGACGTGCGCACTTACGCAGTGGCCGTCTAGTGTAAGAGATTTGATGCCAGCACTGCGTCATTTCATTAGATTCTGGACGTGACACTGGAAAGGGCGGAATATTCCCTCTCCACCGACTTTGAAGGTATGGAGAATGTGGCGGTTTTCATTATTTTACTAACTATTTGCCCAACACTCTAATTTAGCATATTAATTATGGTCAATCACCCACACCATTTTATTTATTTATATCTTACAAATTACTTGGTGTTTGGAGCTCAGGAAACACTAATTGGCTTTTATGGTGAACTCCGACATGCACAAAGGATTGAGACACTTGGTTCTTCTGCACGTTTTTCTCTCGATTTGTACCAGACAATACTTATAAAGGTAGGAGCTGTGATTTTGAGCATAATGCAAAGGCTTTCTCTCCCATAGGTTAACATGGGAGCTGCTTGGTAACACTTTACCAAGGTAGTTTGCCACTGGGAGCTGATAGAAAAATGGAGTTTAGTACGCCTGAACTCAGGATTTAAAAATACATCTTTTAGTAAAGATGATTTTTATATTGTGTGTTTGGAAATACCACTTTCAGAAAGTGGGTATTTCCTTGTCTAACATCCATGTGCCTCTGCCTGTTTTGTGTATTAGCTGTCTGGGCTTTAGACTGACAGGAGCTGGGGATGTGTAGTCACACTAGACAGACACAAGGGGGGGTTCAGGTGTATCCTGCCTTTCCTGGGTGACTCAGAGCCAGGCTGAATAGACCTGACTGCATTTAGAGTACTGGGATGAGTTGTCGCCTGCACCTGAATGGACTTTAGCTGCCTTCCACAATGCTGTCTCCACCTCCTGTAGTGAACCTGGCCTGAGTAGGACGATCTCATTGGCTGACTAAATTTGTTCCAAATCATGAACGCCCTACTGTCGCTAGCCATATTATCATGGCAAGAAGAGTTCCCTGGGTGGGTAACACTCCAAAAATAATCGGGGGGGATTGTGTAGTAATTAATTTTAAGAACGAACATCTTGTGAAACATCTTCTGGATTTGACCCCCAATTCTCCTGTGGCATCTACGCAAATCTATGCCGTACCATTGGGGTTCTTCCTTAGGCCACTGGGCATTAATCCTCTGGCCAGGAGGATGAATACTACCCCCGGTCCTTCTGTCCCCCTCCCGCATCCACATGCCTCTGTAGCCTTCCCTACTGGAGAGAATGCTGTTATAGGGATACCTCTAGCAAACAAATTTGCTCCCCTGGAGGACTTAGAAGCATGCGATTGCCATAAGGATAGCGATGAGACCCAGTACCCGCAGAACCATCAGGAGGTAGTTTCTACAATTGTTAAGCAGCCTCAAGACCAGGGATCTGACACTATGAAAGGTTTAGACTGGAATATAGCAGGGCTAAGGTCCAAGATGGGAAATGAAGATTGGTTTCTGATTATCAATCGGTATGACCTAGTATGCCTTCAAGAAAAATGGGAAGTGGGCGCAGTGCATTTCAATGGGTATTGTGCAATTCATACACCCACAGTTCCGTCCCGATCAGGAAGAGCTAGAGGAGGCTTACTAACGCTGATAAGAAACACCTTGTGTGTAAGGATAAATGAGGTGGAAGTGCAGTCCTCCTATTATCATCTAATAGTATGTAGTGTTTCTGGTGTAGAGGATATGCTTTTAATCAATTATTATAACAACTATTTTGAAGGCAATATGGCAGAGGTCATCCACTCACTTGAAAACGAAATAGAAAAGATAATAAGCACCTATCATAAACCATTACATATAGTGTGGGTGGGTGATTTCAATGCTCATAGCTGCCCAAAAATTACAACACCGATATGTGGATTGATAGATGAAGAAGGGATTATACCCTACCATTTTACACACAACCCATATGGGGATGCACTGAATAGGCTCTTGGTCACGAGAAATCTGGAAATTCTCAACCCTATAGATGAGTTGACTGGCACTCTGGTAAAAACCTTCGGGGACTCAACACATGGATCAACGTTAGATTATTTACTGGTGGCGACCCCTTTTAAGAGATTTTTTAATCAGATAGGAACACTTGTGTCAATTTTTTAGTGATCATGTTGCATTGACTTTTATAATCCGATGGAAGGGATGTTTTAAGAGCAAAGTTACAAAAGTTCCAGCACCAAGAATAGCAAGAAGAAATGGCATAGTGTTAAAGTGGGCAAAAATAAACAAAGATATTTTACTCCCTACTGTAATTGGGAGTACTCAGAAAGAAATTGTAACACGTCTTGATTTGTATAATACCCACAAAGTATAGCCCAGGCTTTTGTCTCACTGCTGGGTGTGGTGGAAAGAAACTTAAAATCTAAAACTAAAGGATGTTAAGTAAAGACTCCACGCTGGTTTGATACGGCCTGTACAAAAACCCTTAATAGCCTACATAAATCACTAAAGGAAAAGCCAAGGAATACCGCCTTGGTTAGCCTTCTTCGAGCCCAATATAAAAAATGCAGTAGGGAGAGACTCATAGCCTTAAAAGAGGAGGCTTGGGAAAAATTACAACTTGCCTCACTACTAAAAAGCTCCAAAGAATTTTGGGAGGTAGTTAATTCACTTTTTCTGAGTCAAAATACATATATTTCGCTAAGTATAAATGTGGGGGAAGATGCTTGGCTGGACCAATATACCGGTATATTCGGTTTAGCCGCGGATAGGGTAAACCTGAATGATTACCACCCAAATTGTGACATAGGTACCCCCAATATTTTCTCAATGAAGGCAGTAGAAAATGGCCTCAAACAATGTAGTAGTGCAAAGGCTCCAGGCCCTGATGGTGTCCCTATTGATTTTTTCTTTGAACACTCAGGTCTCTGGATCCCATTCCTGACTAATGTTTTTAACGCTATAGCTAAAGGTGGTCCTCCAGCCTCATGGAAAACAACAGTAATTGTCCCAATATTTAAAAAAGGGATAAGGCGCTGCCTAAGAATTATAGACCTATCTCTCTTATAGATGGAACGTGTAAATTAATGGGCCGCTTGCTGTTAAATAGACTTGAGGAATGGGCTGCCGATAAAAATATTTTAATTTCTGTCCAATATGGTTTTAAAAAAGGAATGGGGACACTTGACCAGTGCTTAAATTTAAATCTTATCACAGCAAAGTATACCCAAGCTAAAGATGGACCGTTTTTATGGCATTCGTGGATCTTTCTGCTGCGTTTGATTCTGTCTCGCATAATAAATTATGGAACATTTTAAAAGAGATGGGAGTGGAGGAAAATATTATACGTTTTATTAGACAGTTATACTCCCAGTCCACGGCATGTGTTAGGTATGGCATCCAGGGTGAATGCACAAGGTCTTTCCCAATCCTCCGGGGGGTTAGGCAAGGCTGTGTCTTAGCCCCTCTTTTATTTTCCTTGTATACTAACGGTGTGGAATCAGCAGTGAGTTTTGAGGTGCCTGATGTACCCAAAGTAAATAAGAAAAAGCTACCCATACTGCTATACGCTGATGACGCCGTATTGGTTGCTAGGACACGTATAGCTCTGCAAAAATTAACAAATAATTATGTGTCATTTATGGTAGCACTAGACTTACAAGTAAATGAAACAAAAACATTTGTCTTAATAGTAGTGAAGCAGACAAAAAAATTACCAGCTTTTTTTATTGGTAAACGGAAAATTGAAATAACTAAATCATTTTTATACTTGGGGGTACTTTTTAATAGTGAAGGGACTTGGACAAATGTGGTTGAAAACAGATGTATTGCATTAGAACAGAATACCATAGCTATCCGTTCATTTACAACAAAATTGGGTACAAAACCATTGGAACCAATTAAAAAATGTATGGCACCAAAGCTATCGCTTCAGCCACATATGGAGCAGGGATTTGGGAATAGCTAAAACAGATCTATTGCAACAGAAAGAAGATAGCTTCTTTAAAAAGCTACTCTCCCTCCCGAAAGGCTGCTCAAAGTATATTATGCATCAAGAGTTGAATGTCCCATTTATATCTGATCTGATTTTTAAAGCTCCGGTTCTACTTTGGCATTCAATTCGGACCAGAGAAACAGTGGGACTCACTGAAAATAGTATTCAACATTGTTTATCTCTTGATAAGGCGCCTCAGGTCCCATGGTTGAGTCATGTAAAGGATACATTGTTAAAGCTGGATTTAGAGACCCTATACACAGATCCACTTACATGTATGGGTACGTCAAAGGTGGAAATTAAAACACGTGCTAAAGAATATAGGGAAAAAGAAAGATATGCTACAGACTGTAATAAAACCATGGTGGCATCATATCTGGCACTTCCGCCTATTCTGGGGGAATCAAATTCATATTTGACATCTGAGACAAATGCGCAACATAGATTTGTACTCCTGAGATTCAGATTAAATTTTATTCCGTGCATGCTGGCCTTCCCAGCAGGGATGTACTCAGTCAATGATCTCTCAGTTTGCCTCTGCGATGGCACATCTATTCAATCTAATTTACATTTTATATTCTTTTGTAAATTTTACTTTTGTTTACGGAAAAAATATATTCGTCCATTGTTTTTAATATATACATTTGTACAATGTCGCCCAGCCTTGTTCTTTCTCCAAATGCTCCCAAATCCTTATGTAAACTTTTGTGTGGCATCATACTTATGTATGGCTTTATCAAAAAGGAGACTAATGAGATAATAGACTGTATTTTATGCCAAGGTGGTACTATTCAGCACTTTGTATGGCATATTTTTGGGTGATCATTGTTTGTAAATAAGTCCATTTTTAGTATCGTACTAAGCACTAAGAACTTTATAAGATATTGAATGAATTTTGCATACCTAACCAATGCCTTGGAAATCGCTTTTATATGGTTCTAATTTGTTTCTTATCATGTGTTCCTTAACAAAATTTACCGGTGACAGAATGCACTTTAAATGAACGTGGTACTGTTTAGCACTTTAATATGGCATGTTGCTTGGTGACCATTGATCGTAAATGAGCCATTGCAAGTATTGCACTAAGCACTTTTGGAGATACTGAGTGAATTTCACATGTTTTAAAAAAAAATGACGGTTCCTATCTGTTTTACTTTGTGTCCTTTTAACAAAATTTACTGGTGATGTAACAAAATTTTAACAGATGATCAATGTATCAGAATTTGAATAGACGATCAATGTATTTTCTTTGCACTTTTATGATCTTAATGCCTAAGATCGAATAAAGATATAATTGAATTGAGTAGGACAGAACTGGATTATGTGTGCCAGGAGAACTTTGTTTGTACCAACACCACAGAACTTCAAAGGGAAATGTGGTATAAATATTGGGGCCCTGACCCCAGAGCTTTAGATTACTGCTGAACTAAGGAACTTGCGAGGAAGAAGAGCTGTGAGGAGAAACTACCACTTTGCTGCATGCTTTGCTGGGTTGCCTGCAGTGGCTGCTTCTGTCTTGGGCAGGGACAGGACTGGACTGTTCTTTCTGCAACCTAAGTATCTCTATGGGCTTGATGTAGAGCTTGCCTCCTGTTGGAAGTCTCAGGAAAATCAAAGACTTCAACCTCTTCTGGGTACCGCCTCTGGGACTGTGTGTTTCAGTGGCCACAGAGGCAAACCGCAGTCCGACGCTGTCACCGAGACCGCCAGCGGTTCCGTGGCCTAAAGGCATCACAGAGGGCACCACAGCAGTTCGCACGGCAACCCTCGTCTTACCGACTATGATGTACGCCGCCGCCACCGAGCCACTGCTTCCACCGCAACCTGTGGGCACTGCACTCCGCACCGTCTTGCTTCTCTCCGCTGCCCTGGTCCCACTGACAACGCCACTGCAAGCTGACATTGGCACCAATGCCTGCACCGTAGTTTGAGGGCACTGCTCGTAAGTTACACGACGCACCATCCCATCCCACACCGCAGCCTTGGCCCACCGACGCCAGCCACAATGATTCTAGATCCTCAAATGGGCACCGTGGCATGCACCGTGATCTGTCAGCACTGCAACGTGCACCACCCCACTTTGCACCGCAACCCTAGTCTCACCGACACCGCTGGATGACCACCACCGAGCTGCTGCATGCACCACGACATGAGGGCTCCACACACCGCACCACACCACTTCACACCACAGCCTCAACGTCTGCCACAGTCGACTCACACCGCCGCGGTCGGCCGGAATAAAAAGGTACTGTTTTGAGGATCTTCTGACACCGCAGTCAGTCCACACTGTCGCGGTCAGCCGGAACCATTGATTTGGATGTATACGACACCGCCATAGAGCCAGATGGAGCTATCAACTTCAAGGAACTGTATTTAAAGCCTGTTTTTGCATTATTTGCATTTTTGATCACTGTATGTTGGATTTTTATCATTTTGGTCTTGTTTTACACGATAAATATTGGATATTTTTTCTAAAACTGGTGTGGTGTCCTTTTGTAGTGTTTTCAATGTATTACTGTTTGTTATGTGCAAATGCTTTAAATATTGCCTCTGAGATAAGCCTGACTGCTCGTGCCAAGCTACCAAGGGGGTGAGCAGGGGTTATTTTAGACATGCAATCCCCTTATCTTGTATAGAGTGGTGGATCCAGCCAGAAAACCCATTTCTAAAACCTGTTTTAACCCATTATACGTTAATATGGCAGGGGAAGGAACTTTAGTACCCCCCAACAAGAGTTTGCACTATGTCGAGGAATATAGAGGGATGATTAATCTGAGCAAATTAAAAGGTAAACCCAATGAGCAATTGAACAGATATACCCAATGACGTCAACTTGAGCTATAAGTTAGGTCTGTCTACATGATCGAACGCAGTTGAAAAATCAATAAAGGCGGCATATATAACTTGATGTTTTGCCACAACGTGGTTGTCCAAAACAGACTGTAACACCGCAATGTTGTCTGTTATGGAACAGTTGACTCTAAAATCTTTATGTTCCATAGGGATAATATTTGCATCTTGAGCCCATGTTTCCAGCTGTCACACAATTTCCAGAGCAGAAATCTGCCCTACCACATAGAGGGGCATATTTACAAGAACTTATCTCCACAGTAGCGTCAATATTTTGACGTTACAGCTTTTTTTTATCACCTTATTTACATAGTGCCGCTAACTGCAGTTAGCGGCACTTTTCCAGCGTAAACGTGAATTTTCAAGATTGCCACTTCTGTTAGCAGGACTTAACGAAAATGAGATGCAAGGTAGGCATTCCCGTGAAAAAACTGCTGCTAAGCACACTTCGTGATATTTACAATGAAATTCCAGTACGTCGATAACCCCCCAAAGCTGCCGCTAACTCAAATTAGAGGCAGTTTTACAAGACCAGAAAACAGCTGGTCTTAAAATTGGTGCAAACACATGGGCCCACATATAAGATGTCTGGGTGCTGGACAGCGCTGCAAAGAATATTGCTACGCTGTCCTGCGCCAAAACAAAAGGTCAGGAATGCACTCTATCAATAAGATAGGTTGCATTCCTGGGCCCCATTCATGAAAAGTGTTGCATCACTGCGATAAAACAGTGATTGGACACTTTTCACAGCACCCTCCTTGTGATTCCATGGCTGCACCGTATTTGCTGTACGGCACACCATGTCGCAATCAATGACAGATACGTCTGGAATCCTGATGTATCTGTCAGCGCTAAAGTCACACATTGCTGCAGTTGTGTTGCAAGCCTGACGCAACTCCAGCAATGAATGGGGACAGCCTATCCCTATGGCACAGTGTCACCCTTACACCTGCCATGAGGCAGGCATAAGTTTTTGACACAGTGGCATCCTAGAATTGTCGCAGTGAAATCTGATAGATTCCACTGCGCCACTCCTACAAGGCTTTGTTGCATGGGAATGCACACCCTGCATACATCATACCTGACTTAGGTATTATGTGACACAGGGCTTTACAAGGTCACGTGTATGCCTGGATGCGTCACTTTGTAAATATGGTGCAATGTGGTGCAACATTCACACTGCAAGTATGTCAAGAAAATGACGCACCAGCGGCGTTAAACTGTCGGAAGAGGCTCATGAATAAGCCCCCCTGTATTTTTCCCCTATGTTTTCGCACAAAGGCTGCTATGCCCCAACGCAGGCACCCTTGCGCCATGGTGCAAGGGTGACTGTTTTGCGGAGTTGATTAATGTTGTGCAGGAAGGGACACCTACCTGCACAAAACCTATCAATCCAGGGTAATTCCTCTTTCGCTGTGTGCTGCAGAATGCTGCACACATAGAAAAAGTGAAAACAAGAGAATAAATGAAAACATTCATCCTCGTAGCACCTCCGAAACATCACCCTTGGGGTGGTATTAAATTCTGACGCATTCTGAAGGTGTACAGTTTCTCGTAAACCTGGGAATGCTTCAGATTCCATCAGTTTTGCATGGGAACGTCCACAGCAACACCCATTGAACCAGTGGCGGCTCCTCCGCTATGGCGGAGGAGCATCGCCCCACTGCTTTCAAGCAGTGCGAGAAGCAAAAACATAAAATTATAATAACTTTCAGTTATAACAAATTATGTTTGTGCTGCTTTGCGTGCTGACTGCTCTGCTCTCGGAGTAGGGCATGGGAGGAGTGGTTTGCCCACTCCTAGGTGTGCAATGACTGTTTGATCGCCCCTCTCGGCCTGCCAAAACCAGCCATGCACACTTTCTTCATACTCCATGCAGGCTGCATCACAGCCTGCATGGAGAAGATGCCCAGCCAGGTCCAGCACTGTTCAGCTGTGTCAATGATTTGCGTGTCAACATCTGAGATCACTCGCAGACTTTATGGGTAAAGGAGGGAGTATTTGACGCCCAACTCTCTGAGGCATCGCTTAACCACTAGAGACAAGCCCCTCGGCACTCTCGTGGCATAGTCAGAGAAGAAAATAGCTGTGGCATTATCCACTTTCACCTCCCCCAGCATGCGTAACTCCCTCAGGACAGTGTCACAATCCCTGAAGGAGGCAGAAGAGAAAGGGTCTGGACCTGTCCCCGGAAGCGTGCGGCTCGCCGGCACTCGATGGGCCTGTTCCACAACAAGGAATGGGGAGAGTGCACCTACTGGCAGTAGGTCACGCAACCACGTCTCAGTATATGCCACTTCATCAGTCCCTTCTGCTCCCTCAGGCAGACCCAACACCCTCACCTTGTTACGCTGGGAGTGGCCATCTGCATTCTCCACTGTTCTTTCCAGCGACTTCACATGTGCCATTAGCTGCTACACCTTCAAAGCTGCACTCAGGGTACTCGGAGGGACTTTGGCCAGTTCTTGCTAATTGTCATGTACCTTGTAAGTCAGCTTGTGATGATCTGAGTAGTCCAGGCTGAAGTTGACTGTGATTTTGTCTATGCAGCCCTCAAAGGAAGTGCCCGTTTGTTCGAGGGAGGTACCCGCTGCGAGTACAGAGTCTAGTTTGGAGTCCAGGCTGTCCACTGTCACCCTCCCCGGCGGCCAGTGATCCCCAGCTGCTCGGTTCACCGACACGGAGGAGCAACCAAATGTCGACGACGCCCCCATCTGCAGGCAGGCCATTGTTGCGCCAGACTCCCAGGCACTATGAATGTGTGGTGCAGTGCAGTGTGGCCAGCCTGGCCCTCTCTTCCAGTTAGGTGTATGCTAGCCAGGAATCTTTGTTCGGGTGGCACCGATGGAAATTCCTTGTACACCCAAATGCTCACTACCAGGGGGCGATGAAAGACAGCACCACCTCTTATCTAACAGTGGCAACTAAATTCCATGTTCCCCAGTACCCCAGTGAGTGATGGCAGATCAAGAGGCGCACCCCAGGGCCTGGTCCTGAACCAACCCCGTGCCCCTGGCACCTGCCACCACCAGCGGCTGATATCAGCGACTAGAGCCACTTAGTGGAGTCCCCCATCAGTATTGTGCGGTGCCCTTGGTGATGTTGATCAGCCGCAGCGCTGGGATTCCTCAGGGCACAGTGTGGTTCATGCAATGGCACTAGGCCTGGGCCCAACTCGACCCCGGGCCTCCTCTGCTCCGTGTCCCACCTTCTCCACACCTGGACATCAACACTGGGGCTTAGTCCACTGTGCTCTCTCCGAATCTGTGACTCAGCCAGCAGGAGCCTCAGCCAGGTTGGATTTCACGAGCCTGGGTACAACAATAGCCGCCAAGTCCGCTGGGAAACCTCCCGATGCAGGTGATGCAACAGGGCCCCCTTAGGCGTGAAGTTGCAGCGCTCCCACCACATAAGTTCAGCGCAGCTCATGGGCCCCACCCTCCACAGCGTCTTGCCAGCACCACATCCTCCGGCCTGTGATGCTGAGAGGTGCGGCGCAACATTGGCAATCTCCTCCGTACACCCCGGTGTAGCGGTGGCGCGTGTTATGCAATGCAGACCTCCCTATGTCAGTGGGCAGGAGTGCCTTTACCGATCACAACTCCAAGGGGTGGCAGGAGGTCCTCTCACACAGGTCAGCGGCGTGTCTCAATGTGACCTGCCAAACTTTGTCACCAGGTAAGGGCAATTGCCGACACCTCAATGTGTACCACCACAGCCCACAAGCTTGGGCCCGACGCGGCCCGCCACCAACGTAAGGCGGCAGCGACTCCACAGCACCTCCGCCTCCCACTCAGGGTCTCAGACGCAGGCCCAGCAAGGCCTCCGGTCCCCGCACACTGTCCACGCTTCCAGGTATCGGATGCCATTGTGTCGCAAGTATGGTGCTATGAAAAGCCCTGCGCCACTTTTCATAAATGAGGCCCTGATTCTGCATTTCCTCTTCCCTGGTACTCTGTCTGGTCATCCTGGCTGTTGGGGGTTGGTGGGGGTTATAGACCTGTGCTGAACTTGACCCTGGCTGCTCCATTCTGCATTCCATTATTTTTTTTATTTTTTTCATTAGAGGTGTATTGATAGGCTATTTCTGCCTCCCGAGGCTGAAAAGTGATGTTGGGCTGATTAACGTGAATTTGTTTTGCCCCTAATTGGCCTTTCGTCACTTTTCTCTCGCTAACATACATTTTTTTATCGCCTTAACGCTAGTGTTAGCGGCAGCTTTCACGGCGGATAGCTGATACTATCGCCATTTACAAGGCAGCGTTAAGCCACGTTAAGTGGCTTAACGCTGTCTTGTAAATAAGGTGAAGCCCCTATCGCCTCGGGAACGCCACTTTTTCCGACGTTCCTGTGGCGAATTGGGATGAAGATTTTCCTTTTCTATATCGTTCATATGTCCAAGGCAAACTTGAGGGATTCATAAATGCTAATAGGGTCTCCAATAGGGAAATTATATATTGCTATATTGATTGAAAGAGGTAACTAAATTGTTGAAAAATGTAATATTACGATAGTTCCACTGGAATCTAGCATTTTTCTTTTGAATATCAATTAGGACAGTACCTGTTTCTAGCGACCAGGCAGTGGGTTTTTTAAGATGCACTGCAATTAACCATTGGAAAAGAGAAGTGATCATTATGTACTGTATTTAATACCTTAATTTCCAAGACAAGTTCAAATACGGTATAGGTTATTAGCCTGTAATCAGTAACTGAAGATCTCTTGGGGCTTGCTAGAATATACGGTCGACTCTTCCATTTAGGATTATAACACCTTAGGCTTCAGCTCGCACGAAAATAGATTTCCGTGCTTATCTGTTCTACAATTGCTTAAAAACTGGGACTGGGTTGTTCAAACCTTCGTTCAATTCAATGTTTCCACAGACTTCCGTAGACTGAATGGATACTTCGGCATTTACGTCTCCAGTGATAATAAACCAGGTCGTCTTCTCGCTATTTATTGTTGAATTTATGAACTCAAATACACCAGTAAGCATAGTTATTCTTCTGTCCTGGTTGTATATTAACATTAAACAAAAGCAAAGAGCGGCGAACTATTTAATTGCTCATTGAACTGTCGATCCTTGGGCACTGAAGATGATTATTGCAATATGGAATGAGATGAGTGTTTAAACCAAAATCAGTTGAAAGTAGAAGAGTGATATCACCATTTTCATGGTTAGGTTTATAGTAGGAGCCAGGCTATAAAATACGTAGGGGCCTAATTTACAAGAAAGTGACGCAGCGTGGCGCTTCAAGCCATTTGGCTGCGCCACGCTGCGTCACTTTCAAAGCACAGGGATGCATCATATTTACAATATGTTGCATCCCTGTGCTTTTTCCCTGTGTTGTCACACAATTGGCTGCCATGCGCCAACGCAGGCACCCTTGCGCCATGGTTCAAGGTTGTCTGCGTTTTAAGGGAGATTGTTTTTGTGCAGTAAGGATCACCTTCCTGCACAAAAACAATCATATGAGGTGTTTTCCGAAAGAGGAATAAGCGAGGAGAAACATAAGTATTTCTCCTCGTTGTGCCTCCTTACGCCTCGCCTGGGGAGGCCTAGGATTCTGACGCATTCCCAGGTTTACGAAATGTTGTAAATCTGGGAATACGGTAGAATCCATGGGTGTTGATTGGGAACACACACAGCAACACCCATGCACACCCCTTTCACGCAAAGTGCTGTGCGAAAAGGGGCTGTATTTACAAGTCCATGAAAAGCCACGCCGAATGGCTTTACATGGCCTTGTAAATATGGAGCACCACACTGCGCCACCAGTGCGTCAAATAAAATGGCATGACTGCGGCGCAAGGGGATTGTAAATATACCCCAGAGTATGATTTAAGCAAAAAGCGAGCAACTGACCAGGTTTCCCGGAAACAAATGATGGTTGCTTTTTGTTCCTTCAAGCTGTCTATTTTTAATTTATCAAACCCGGCTAGATTCCAGGATATCAGCGGTATTTTATCATTAAATAAAATGCTGTGATTGACCTTGACTTATTTTTCGTTTAATGGCCCCGAGAGACAAGACCATGAGAGATTAGTTTTCGACTGCTGGAACACTATGGGTTATATTTACAAGAAATGGCGCTCTGCTGTTTTGCCGCTGCAGGGCACCAAACATTTTACCTAGGCGGCACTGTTTCCAACACCTTGTTAGTGTCGTATTTACAATACGTCCTCCATGGCATGAGGAAGAGGCTGGGATCGTAAAAATTGATGCTGATCTCAGCGCTGAGTCGCAAAAAAAAAAAGCACGCTAATATAGAAAAAGTGACGCTTGGCCTATTAGAGGCTAGAAAAACAGGCTCTAGCTGTCCTAGTGTCACTTTTGTGAACCTACTGGGAAAAAAAAGAACGCCGCTTAGGGAAGAAAAAACATTTACAATTACCTGAAAGCAGCTATGCAGCAGCGGAATCACTGACAGAATATCGACTACACAAATATCGGCGACAAAAATATCGGAGCCGAAATATCGATGGCCACAATATCGAAGTCCTATCTACATTATGGTAAGTACAAAAATATCGATAAAAAATATCGTTGTCAAAAATATCGTTGTTAAAAATATCTTTTTTTTATGTTTAAAAAATAATGTAAAATAAAGCAAATAATACATATAATTAAAAAAACATAGTTAAAATTATTTTAAAATGTTTAAAAATATAACTAATACATATAATGTAAAAATAAATTAAACATATATACGTATAAAATATAATATATATACTTACTTAATAATATTTATAAATAATTAAATTAATATTAAAATTATAAATACATATATACAAAAAACAAATAATATACATCAAAATATTAAAAATATAAATAACAAATTAAAAAATTACAATATCTTTAATCTTTTTAAAATAAATTATACACTACATTAACTAAAACAGTAGAGAAAATATTGGATAGCGGATGGGATAAAATTACTATACCCACTCCAGAGAGTGTAACAGTAGGCAAAGTGTTGGATAGCGTAGGGGTAAAAATTACTATTCCCACTTCAGTGAGTGCAACAGTAGAGAAAGTGTTGGATAGCCTAAGGGGTAAAAATTACTATTCCCACTCCAGTGAGTGCAACAGTAGGGAAAGTGTTGGATAGCGTAGGGGTAAAAATTACTATTCCCACTTCAGTGAGTGCAACATTAGGGAAAGTGTTGGATAGCCTAGGGGTAAAAATTACTATTCCCACTCCAGAGAGTGCAACAGTAGTGAAAATGTTTGATAGCGTAAGGGTAAAAATTACTATTCCCACTCCACTGAGTGCAACAGTAGGCAAAGTGTTGGAGAGTGTAGGGGTTAAAATTACTATTCCCACTCCAGAGAGTGCAACAGTAGGGAAAGTGTTAGATAGCGTAGGGGTAAAAATTACTATTTCCACTCCAATAAGTGCAACAGTAGGGAAAGTGTTGGTTAGCATAGGGGTAAAAATTACTATTCCCACTCCAGAGAGCGCAACAGTAGGGAAAGTGTTAGATAGCATAGGGGTAAAAATTACTATTCCCACTCCAATAAGTGCAACAGTAGGGAAAGTGTTGGATAGCGTAGGGCTAAAAATTACTATTCCCACTCCAGATACTGCAACAATAAGGAAAGTGTTGGATAGCGCAGGGGTTAAAATTACTATTCCCACTCCAGAGAGTGCAACAGTAGGGAAAGTGTTGGATAGCGTAGGGGTAAAAATTACTATGCCCTCTCCAATAAGTGCAACAGTAGGGAAAGTGTTGGATAGCGTAGGGCTAAAAATTACTATTCCCACTCCAGATACTGCAACAATAGGGAAAGTGTTGGATAGCGTAGGGGTTAAAATTACTATTCCCACTCCAGAGGTGCAACAGTAGGGAAAGTGTTGGATAGCGTAGGGGTAAAAATTACTATTCCACCTCCAGAGAGTGCAACAGTAGGGAAAGTGTTGGATAGCGTAGGGGTAAAAAATACTATTCCCACTCCACAGATTGCAAAAGTAGGGAAAGTGTTGGATAGAGAAGGGGTTAAAATTACTATTCCAACTCCAGAGAGTGCAACAGTAGGGAAAGTGTTGGATAGGGTAGGGGTAAAAATTACTATTCCCACTCCAGAGACTGTAACTGTAGGGAAAGTGTTGGATAGCAGAGGGTTAAAATTAACATGATTATCAATTTAATATTTTTTAAATTAAATAAACAATTAATAAATAGTTAACAATATAATAATTATCAATACCAATAAATAAAAATTAATAATTACTTTATTATACTTAAATTACTTCCCAACCTATTCCCCTATTAACCCACAACCCACTCCTAAAAATAAATTACCACAATTATTATAATAATCAATTAAGCAATTAATAAAAATGAATTACCAATTAATAATTAACTAACAATAAATTAATTATCAAAACCAATAAATAATTACTTTATTATAATTAAATTACTTCCCACCCTATTCCCCTATTAACCCACAACCGGCTCCTAAAATAAATTAACACAATGAATATAATAATCAATTAATCAATTAATAAAAATTAATTACCAATTAATAATTAATTAACAATAAATTAATTATCAATACCAATACATACAAAATATTAATTACTTTATTATAATTAATTTAACTCCCACCCTATTCCCCTATACACCCTACAACCCACTCCTAAAAAAAATTAACACAATTAATATAATTATCAATTAATCAATTAATAAAAATTAATTACCAATTAATAATTAATTATCAATAGATTAATTATCAATGCCAATAAATAAAAAATAATAATTACTGTATTATAATAAATTACTTCCCACCCTATTCCCCTGTAAACCCACAACCGCTCCTAAAATAAGTTAACACAATTAATATAATTATCAATTAATCAATTAATATATATTATTTACCAATTAATAATTATTTAACAATAAATTAATTATCAATACCCAAAAATAAAAATTAATAATTACTTTATTATAATTAAATTACTTCCCACCCTATTCCCCTATAAACCCACAACCCGCTACAGAACTAAAACGCAAAATTTAATTAAAAATAATTAATATTTTCTAAAAATTATTATTTCATTTACTATAATTAAATTACTTCCCACCCTATTCCCCTATAAACCCACAACCCGCTACGGTACTAAAACGAAAAATGTACTTTTAAAAAAATTACTAACTTCTAAAAATGTAATACATATATTTTTTTAAAAATACAATACTTAACAAAAAATATAAAACACATACATATAAAATACATACCAAAATACATAACACTAATATAAACATCGATATTATTAACAACGATATTTTTGCAAACTATATTACTGACTTCGATATTAACAAAAACGATATTTCTTACCTTTAGGTCGATATTCTGGTCACCAATATTCTTGATGTCGATATTCTGTCCCTTCGATATTTCCAACTCGATATTTCTGTAGTTAAAAAAAAAACCTCGATATTATGTCTGTGCACCGCAGCAGCCAGGAGTGAGCACAGCACAGGACAATAACCCCACTGACCCCACTCCAGCTAGGATGCCCAGCCAGAGTCCCAGGGAGGTTTGGGAGTGTGCTCCCATGCACATACCATGTAGAACACTTCAAAGTCATCATACAATGAGTGGCCTCTACTTTCGTCCACAAATATAAGGCCGAACACATGGCTAGCATCAGGAGAGACACACACACAGTCATTGCACACTATCTATGTTACCACATCATGGTATTTGTGGCTGACAATGGAGGACTAGGGAGTTCCAAGGGAACGCCTACCTTGCATATCATTACCAGTAAATGCCGCTAGCAGATCTGGCATTAATAAAAATAGGTGCTAGCAGTGGAAAAGTGATGCTCAGGGGCTCTAACGTCACTTTGTAAATATGGCGCTAAAAAAAAAAATAAACCCCACAACTTAAAAAAGTGATGCTGCAGTGGCATTAGCTCCTTGTAAATATGCCCCTATATTTTGATCTTGTGTTTTTATTGTTCATCTGAATACTGTCAATTCCACCCCTATTGACCAGGCCAGATTTTCAAATGCCTGCAATCTTGCGGAAGGGTAGATACTTTTCCAAAGTGGAGGCTTCTAAGTCAAGAAGTTTAGTTGCCTGTTTTCTCCCCATTGTACTTTAATGGGGTTTTATTACTGCAAATATATCATATCTATTCTTTCTAAAGAAGTCTTCATTGCCAAGAATGATACTGGGGGCTAGCCTAGGACAGATATTCGCTCTACTCTTAGATTAGTCATTTTTATCAGGGAATGACACTCTTTGCACTGAGGATAAGGATTTCAACAATGGGAACAAGTGTAATAATTTCAAAATGTTGTCTCTGTTTAAGGGGGACAGCTTCCCCCGAAAACAGAGTGCAAAAATTAATATTTTGATCGAATAAGAAGATGTATCTAAATCATTTGACTGCATCACATCCTTTGAGAGAGGCCTATGGAGTTGGAAACTCAGAGGATTATCACCATCTTCAGATAACTTCCGATTACGATGGCGGGCGGAAAAGCACCCGGACCGTCATGGTAGCGGGAAACAACCATCGGCATGTACCGCGGGAAAACCGGCGGTCCGATTAGGATCAACCGCCAGGAAAATCCGACCGCGGCGGAACGATGCCAGGAAAGACTGCCGGTAGGGTGCGGAGCATGCGAAAATCAGTCCACGGCGGTCGGATTTGCGGCGGAAAAAGCCCAAACCGCCGCACGGCCAACGGATTGACCGCACGTGGAATTAGGATACCACCGAGGTGACAGCGGAATGATCCGCTGTTTCCGACCACCGCGATCGCAAACAGTGATGAACGGGAGAGCCGGCGGAAGGGCGGTCGTATAGCCACTGCCGCTCCGGAAAATTCATTGCGCCCAAACAAAAAATACACACAACATGCCCACCAAGTGTACCCAGCAACTTGCCGTAGCCCCAAAAAATATCTAATACACCCCAATGACACATCCCTATGGCAAGTAAAAAAAACACAAATCCCAGGTCAACCCACACAACACACCTGACATCAATACACCATTTTGACACACCCACATAGCTGAGTATAAATCCAGACCCTTCCCTGACCACAATCCTTTGCAATACTCCACCACTGAAGCAACCAAGCCTACAGCACAAAGGAGAGGCAAACCACCACACAACTCACCAGCACAACAACACACACACACACCACTTATATCACCACCACCACTCTCACACCTTCACTTCCAACCCCTTTGCACACCACACACCATGGCACAGAAGAAAATGCCCAAATTCACTGACAATGAGTTGTCAGTCATGGTAGACGAGGTAATCAGAGTAGAACCACAATTGTTTGGAAGCATGGTCCAACAGACACCATTAGCCACCAAAACACTAATGTGGGAAAGGATAGTCCGCAAGGTCAATGCAGTAGGGACTGTCCCATGCAACAAGAATGAAATCGTGAAGCGGTGGCATGACCTCAAGAAAAAGGTGATAGAGAGGAACAACAAGAACCATGAGCTGGCTCAGAGGACTGGCAGTGGCCCTCCCATTCCACCAAGAACATTCACCGCATGGGAGGAGAAGGTGCTTGCCATACTGCATCCAGAGAGTCTCACAGGAATACCCGGGGGAGTGGAGGCTGGTAAGTAACAACAAATGTCCACCATCACACTGCTATGTACTGTCTTGCACAACCACAAAGCTACACCTCCTAGGCCCATATGCATCCATGTGCACCACACACTCCCCAACACATGTCTCACAGATCTAACATTCACTCCCTCTGAATCACCCCAAAGGTAGCTAGCAACATTCCCAGGGTTGCATGTGCACAGGCAGCCAGCACTACAACTCCCACCAGGCCCCCTGTCCCAAAGCACACCAGGATGGAGCACTCCCCCACCCAGAAGCATGTGGCAGCCATTGCATTGATCACCTCCACCTAACAGGTAGGTAGCCATCTTAACAGGGAGGGGGTGGTTGTTTTTGTGAAGCCTGCTTTACAACTCCCACCAGGCCCCCTGTCCCAAAGCACACCAGGATGGAGCGCTCCCCCACCCCACCCAGAAGCAAGTGGCAGACATTGCATTCCCCTCATCAAACTAACAGGTAGGTAGCCATCTTAACAGGGAGGGTGTTTGTGGGTGGAAAGCCAGAACTACAACTCCCACCAGGCCCCCTTGACCCACAGCTCAGCAAGATGGACCACTCCCCCACACCCAGAAGCATGTGGCAGCCATTGCATTGATCACCACCACCTAACATGTAGGTAGCCATCTTAACAGGGAGGGGGTGTTTGTGGGTAGAAAGCCAGCATTACAACTCCCACCAGGCCCCCTTGTCCCACAGCTCAGCAAGATGGAGCACTCCCCCACACCCAGAAGCATGTGGCAGCCATTGCATTGATCATCTCCACCTAACAGGTAGATAGCCATCTTAACAGGGAGGGGGTGGTTGTGTCTCTGAAGCCTGCACTACAACACCCACCAGGCCCCCTGTCCCAAAGCACACCAGGATGGAGCACTCCCCCCACCCCACCCAGAAGCAAGTGCCAGACATTGCATTCCCCTCATCAAACTAACATGTAGTTAGCCATCTTAACAGGGAGGGGTGCTTCTGGGTGGAAAGCCAGCACCACAACTCCCACCAGGCCCCCTTGTCCCACAGCTCAGCAAGATGGAGCACTTCCCCACACCCAGAAACATGTGTCAGCAATACCCCTCAACTGTGTCACAGAACAGGTAGGTAGACAGTGCATGCACCCTGCCATTCCTCTCAAAAAGCATGGAGCCATATGACCACACCAGCCCTCACATCCCACCCAACTTGGCAGAGATCCAATAGCCACTTCCAGTGTGCAGACAGCTTAGCGTATGTAACTGTCACAGAAATTAAAGTGTGACTCACCAAATCACATGTTGAAGTAACTCAGGGCACAATCATGCACAGCAGTGAATGCTATGTGTAAGTGACATGGTGGCAGAGCATCAAGGCCCATATGAAAACAAAACCAGCATGCCCATTTTCAAAAATAAAGCAAAGAACATGATATGACAGAGGGATGCATGAGACAACAATGGCTAGTACATGCCCAGAATGAAGAACTTACATGCAGAGCAAACAACAAGGATTCCTCACAAAAAGTTGTTGTGCTGCTGGTCGTTAGATGACAACATGTCCTTGTAATCACACAATCTGTACGTGAAGCATGGTATCTATTGACATGTCACACCATGGACAAGTAATGCTGCAAGTAATGGCGTGCCAGGGCGCAGCATGTCCCAGGCCCCCACTGTCTTCGCCACCACCACCTCAGCAACATCAACTGCGCTGACCACTGCTTTGATGACTTGTGCAGCCACCACCACAACCACCAACACCAGTTCTGCCTGCAACACTGTCCCTGCCTCAGATGATACCCACCCCACAATCTGAGGAGGGCAGGGAGAGTCAGCGGGTGCATCGAGTGGTGATGCCACAGGTCCGGGACAGCAGGCCAGGTGGGAGGACAACTGGGCGACAAAATCAACAGGACACTGGGACCGAAGCCCTGGCCAGCATCGCCAGAGTACTTGGGGCATACGAACAAGCCCAGGGACACACGGGCCAGGCTCTGGAAGAATCGCGTGAGCTCCACCTGCTGCTGAGGTCCATAAACACGCGCATGGGCCAAATAGTGGACCTCTTGGGTCAGCTTGTGGGTGTTCTGAGGGACCGGCCTGCGGCCCAAAGGACAGCTCAACCTCCCTCCAGTGGCCCGCAGGATGACAGTCCCACCTCCTCACCTGCGGCCACAGAGACGCGTGAGCTGGAACAGGATGTGTCCTCAGACACCTCTGATCCCGCAGCAGAGGCCCCCCTGCCAAACGCTCAAGGGGCCATCCGAGGAAAAACAAGGGAGGATCACGTGGCAAAGCACCAGCCAAATGCCAGTCAAAGAGCCAGCCATGATGGCACCTCTCTTCACCTTCACATTGACTTTGTTGACTATCCTTACCCACACTGCCATGTTGATGGCAGGCGTCTGTTGGACTTTGTCACCACATCAATGTGGTGACTACTCTATTGTCTCGTCTACCATCACTGACAACTCATTGATTCACTTACCACCTATTTGCAAATAATCACTCCCCTGTCACATGTACTAATTGTAAATAAACACTCTTTGGACACCTATGTTTTCGTGTCAGCTCCATGTTTATCACAGGATGTACAATCTTGACTCAGATTACAATGTACCAGGTGCACTTATTGTTGCGAGGCATTGAGAGGCTGAAGGGACCTAGGAAAACACAAGAGAACAACATTCACCTGTCAGTTGATGGCATCACACCCATTACACAACACTTGTCATCAAGGTACTCAACCTGCACACATTACAATGAGCAACGATATCGACATAGACATCATGTGGCTGTGCATAACTACCCTGTCCCAGTAACATCAGCCCTCAGCACAGAGCTAACAACAGGCAGCTGTCACATAGCTCCCCTAGGCATTTCCTACAACTACAAACACACCATACAATGGCACCGTTGTACAATGTCACTCACCTTCAAGGGAAGTAGCGGGCGATGAGCTGGTGACGCAGGTCGACACCTTCCTCCTCTCCACTATCCTCGTCACTGGACATGTGTGGGTTTGCAGGCGGGGGCATCTGCTGCTGATCATCATCCAGGATCAGGGGGATCTCTTTGCGCAGGGCAAGGTTGTGGAGCATGCTGCATGCTACCACGATCTGACACACCTTTTGGGGAGAGTACATCAGTGCACCTCCGGTCCTGTCCAGGCACCGAAATCGAGACTTGAGAAGGCCAAAGGTCCGCTCCACCACACGACGTGTCCTCCCATGGGCCTCATTGTAGCGGACTTCACCTGGGGTCCTAGGATTCCGCAGTGGGCTCAGCAACCAGGGCCGGTTGGGATATGCAGAGTCACCTAGGTGCCAGACACACAGAACAATTTAGTAAAATGACTGTAGCTGCGGACAGCATGTCACACATACAGCACAATACTTCACTCAGCGAACTCACCTACAAGCCACGCACGCTCAGGATGCAGATTTGCCATCATCTGTGGTATGATGCTGTTACGCAGGATGTATGAGTCATGGGCTGAGCCAGGGAATCTGACACAGACATGAGAGATGATCATATCTGCCTGGCATACAACCTGCACATTAATGGAATGGGTATGCTTCCTATTCCTGTACATGTGCTCCCGTGCCTGTGGCGGAACCAGTCCAACATGGGTGCAGTCAATGGCACCAACTACATTAGGGATGTGGGCAACGTCATAGAAATCAGCCTTCACAGCTGGCAATTCCTGTCTCCGTGGAAAATGGATGTAAGTGTCCTTGTATGCCATAGTGGACAGCACATCCCGCAGCACCATGCTGAACATTGCCTGCGACATCCCACCTGAGCTGGCCACCGTGTACTGGAACGTACCAGTTGCGAAGAAATGCAGGGCCACCATCACCTTACATGTTGTTGAAACGGCAGTTGGATATGTCCTGCGAGGCCTCAGATGGGGCTCCAATTGAGCACATAGGTCTTGGAGGTTTTGCCGATCCAACCGGAACTTACGGATGATGTCCACATCCTCCATGTCCGCCAGCAAGGTGAAGGGCCGGTGCACATTTGGTCGCCTCCTACATGAGATAAAAGGGGACACTTGTCAATTCTATTCACCCATGAGATGTGTCCAACATCTGACATTTTGACTGACACAGCGCCAACGATGAGTGGCCTGACACACCCAATCACAAAACAAGTCACATGCAGAGTCAACTTGCCTCCAAGTAGTTGTACACGTGATCAGTATGTACAAACTGAGTGCACCCCAGACAGATTCAGACTATGTGAATGTGAAATGGGACATTCCGACATCTAGTGTCACCAGCCCTGACAGTACTTGACACTGCACATGTCTGAAACACCAACACCGCTGTCTCCTACGTAGCTGCTGTACCTGCCACACCTTCTTGCGTGAGTCGGACAGGGCACACATTAACGACACAATGAGTACAGTGTGTGCATGAAGATCAAGTATCAACATGAGTTCAGCAATCTACACAGTGAAGTAGGCACATTGAGTAGTCAGTCCATCATCACTGTGTGTTGCTTAGCCAGCTCACACATTGACATGTACCCACAGTTGGGGGTCCATCACACAACAGATCTGTGTACATGCACAACAACATCACCAGTGACATGTGAGGGACTACATGCCAATGCATGTACTCCAGTGCACTGACATGGCATGTGTAGACATCAGTGAGTAGAATGTCACACTAGCATTCAATTCAACAATTTGGTGCCATGACTCATTGTAAGTGTGGACTGTACAAAAATGAGAACTGCCCATTGCCATTGCTACAGCATGATGTGTCCATGGGTGCCCTAAGCGTGCACCGCCACCGCAATCACGGTCATTGGCACCAATGTGAAGATTCCAAATCGCGGTAGCAACCGCCTGGGCCCCGCGGTGTGACACCGCCATTGCCCATGCCCATTCAGCCAATGGGAACCGCAATCGCGCTAGTGGAATGCACTTTTGAACATCGCGGTAGGCGTGCTCTGCTACCGCGGGGCCGGTCATTGGATACAATTGTAAGATGCACCATTGCGGTAGCGACCGCCTGGGCCCCGCGTTGTGACACCCCCATTGTCCATGCCCATTCAGCCAATGGGAACGCAATCGCGCTAGTGGAATGCACTTTTGAAAATCGCGGTAGGCTTGCTCCGCTACTGCGGGGCCGGTCATTGGTTGCATTTGAAAAATAGCTGACCTGGACCACCAATTGCAGCAGCTGAGTACCATTGAAAGAACCCCAGGGGGCTATATTTGTGTGTGAGGGAGCCACAGATTTCCACTCCATCCAGACACTGCTGCCTGCCATTCTGCATCCCCAACTGCTGCTGTTCCTGTCTCCTGGACCCAATGATGGCGAGAACTGAGAAGATCAGGGCCCGTCCCTTCACCACAGAGGAGCTGGAGGTCCTGGTCCACGAGGTGCTTACACACTACGCAAGGCTATATGGTGCTCCTGATGTAATGGTAAGTGTCTCAGAGTGAAATTTTGCGAGTGCAAAGAGTGCTCACATGATGTTGCCCTGCAGTAGTATGTGCCTGTGAGTGCAAGTTTGTGTGATACACTGCCTGGCATGCTGACTTCATGGCAATGGGGGGTATAGCCTTATTACCACAGATCCATGGCTACATTGGGAGATGGATGGGACGTGCAGTGTCTTTGCAGCCATACAGTGACACTGCTGGTTTGGAAAGTGGGAGTCAGGACAAACATTGCCTGTGCCAATGGATGTCAGAGTCCATTCGCCCTTCACATGCTCATTTGGGACATCACAAATGTGTTTCGTCCAGAGGGTACTGAAGGATGTGTGTACACTTTTCATGTGGAGCATTATGCACAAGATTGAAATGCCTAAGGGTGACACTCTTGGTGGAAAATCGCATATGACACATCAGAGTGATGTACTTCTGAGACATCCTCCTTCCATTGATTTGATAATGTGTACTGACTTGCATGTGTAGGCACTGTCTGACCTCTCATATTGTACATGCATGTGATTGTTCAGATGGGCCAGGTTGAACCTCAGTGTGAGTCCCCCTGGCCTGCACAGATACTGCCCAATTTGACACGGACCCATCAGTAAATGGACAGTGTGAGATATATGTGTTGTCTGCCACCCTGTTTCTCAGTGAGCTATCTTAGGCCTGATGATTGCACAAGACAGACCTTGTGTGAAGGGTGTGAGAATGTAAGTTCATGTCCCTAGATGTGACATCCACGACACAATGAGCCACTCACAGGCCAAGGACATTGAGGGGTGTGTAGTGTTGGACACAGTGAGTCTTCCCCAAAACATCATTTGTGACATGATGTATGTCTTGCTCCCTCACATGCTGGACTGTTCCCATGAGGCACAGGGTCAGACTGATTTGCATATGGCCATGTCTGAACTGGGGTGGTGGAGTGAGCTAAAGAATGATGATGGATTAAAGCCAGATCAGTTGACTGGGGGTGAGTGTTTCATTAGCTCAAACGCTCCGTCCATCATCCCCTTTGGTATCGCTTTGTTCGCCCTAAGTTGGCAGGGTATGCCCAGACGTGGGTCCCTTGCTCACTTTGCCACTGGATTCAAGCTAGCCTGGCTGATGATGGCTGAATAGCCAGAAACCAGTCCCAGGATGCTTGTTTCCAGTCCAGGGAAGACATGGCTTGGCAGTTCGGGCTGGACTGTTCCCATGAGGCACAGGGTCAGACTGATTTGCATATGGCCATGTCTTAACTGGGGTGGTGGAGTGAGCTAAAGAATGATGATGGATTAAACCCAGATCAGTTGACTGGGGGTGAGTGTTTGATTAGCTCAAACGCTCCGTCCATCATCCCCTTTGGCATCACAGATGAGGGCCTTCTTCACATTGCTTTGTGTGCTGCCATTCTGCATGTGTGTGATATGGTCAGGTCCTGTGTCCACCCTCATACCTAAATGCATTTCAATCCGGTTATCTGATGCAAATGTACTACGTGTCATGTTGTATGGCCTCTGATCAAGCTTTCTGTTCAGCTGTGCTAATTGTTTGCATGCACCTGTCCTGATACACAGTGGAACATGGCCCAGTGTCCCTGAAACTGCCTCTTCTTGTCTCCCATGCCTGCAGCTCAAAGTCCGCCAGCGTAAGGCCTTATGGAGGGCCATTGCATGCAAGGTGCGGGCTCTGGGTGTCTGCAACCGATGACACACACACAGTCACAAGAGGTGGGATGACATCTGCCGTATGAGCAAAAACGTGGCAGAGATGACGCTGGGGCTACTCCCACGGACTGGAAAGTTGTCGCGCAGGAGCATGACACCACTAATGGCCCGCATCTTGGCTGTGACACAGCCGTGGCTGGATGGACGTTTGAGGGCCCATCAGCAGCAAGTTGGGAGTGAGTATTCTGCGAAGGGATGACTTTGGGTGTGAGTGACTGCATGTATCCCAACCCTGCGCCAGTGTTGAGCTCTGTGATGTTTCCAGGGTGATGCAATGGCTTGGAAGTGGCCTCTGTGTTGAATGCAGCTGACATGCATTTTTGCTACATGTACTTTCTCATGTGTTCAACATAATGGCCCGTGACATTGCAAGATAAGATGTGGCCTCATGCCATCTGCTGCATCGACGTAAGCACACTCAGATGAGGAACACAGCTGTTCACTCCCCGGTGATGTCCATGACAGTGTGCAGTGTCTGACTTTGGAATTTTGTGAACTACACATGTGCCGACGGCAATGGTCGTTGCGCTTCAAAGCACAACATGGTGGACATCAGTAGCTCATGGCCATGGTATGAGGACATCCTGGAGTCAGTATCTGGGCTGTCCCCTTAAAGTGACTCCGTATGTAACCCTGGGCAAAGCACTACGCTACGCTCGCGTAGTTTGCGAAGTTTGCGAAGTTTGCGCTACTTCGCACAACGCGAATTGCACGTAGCACAGTGCAAACACGCGTAGCGTAGCGTAGTGCAGCAGTCATTTTTCGCTTGCTCGCGGTCCTCAACGTCAAGTTGGCGACCGCGAGCAAGCAAAATGACATCCCAGCGAGACTTTTTCCTCGTTCGCGATCAGCGACATCAAGTTGCCGATCGCGAGCGTGGAAAATAAACCTCCCGGCGAGATTCTCAACGCGGGGAGGTCAGGTTTCTCATTGTGAGTGGTCGCGTATGCTCGCGACCGCTCGCGATGAGAAACTACCAGTCCGCGTTGAGAAAGCTGCCGCTCGAGTAAAAATCTACTCGGGCGGCAGTGAAGCAGCTTGCACTGTGCAAGATGCCGTTTTCAATGATTGCACAGTGCGGACAAGCATCCGGCACTGTGCAATCATTGCGAACAGTGCACTACGCAGTTCGCGTAGTGCTACGCGTAGCTCGCGTAGTGCGAACTGCACTTTGCGTAGCTTCGCGTAGCGCTACTTCGCGAACTACGCCCAGGCTTATCCGTATGTGACTGTGACAACATGTTGAGATGTACATCTATCTCACCTACAGGCACGTAGGTATGCTTACAGGAATCAGGATGTCAGGCAACTGGGAGGCACGGGCCAGCTATTTGGCAGTGTGAACGTCACATGGGTCATTGATGCCAACTATGCTTGTTTCCATGCATCTTCTGATTTTTGCATGTGGCTTGCACATGCAAACCGCACAGGGTGGTGTGCTACATGGTGGTATCATGTTTGAGTTGTTTGCTTTGGTTGCATATGAGGTTTGTGAGTATGGGACTAAACTGAACCTACTTCTCTGTCTCTTGCAGCATCTACAGAGGGCACAGAAGGACAGGGTACGGACACCGGGGATGAGGCATCTTGCTCAACAGCAACACATGGGCTCACTGACACTGATGTGACCAGCGCCTCTGAGGGGGACCGGAGTGCCCTTGATGAATCAGGCCCAGAGACACCAAGCTCAACGTCATCTGACGCCAGCGGTGACTCATCGATGTTGGCGGACACAGGGAGTGGGAAATCAGCCTCTTCTTCCACCACACATCATCCAGTGCCCACCCTCCCGGCTAGTTCTACTAGTGCTGCCCGTGCCCGCAGCAGTCAGAAGGGTAGAGTGTCCTTCACCCCAGGCACTGCTGCCCCTGCCCCTGTCTCCCATGCTGCCCTCAGTGTTGAGGCGGTGGAGCTTTTGCACCAGCTGTGTGTGGGTCAGACTACTTTACTGAATGCCTTCCTTGATCATGACAAGAAGTTGGCACAGGTAGTTGCCTTCATGGAGGGCATTCATTCTGACGTGGGTGGGCTACACAGGACTGTCCAGTCTTTGTCCTCCACAGTGTCGGCAGCCATTCAGCTGGCACAGGCTCAGGGTCCAGCTCCTGTCCCTTCGGCAACCACCCTGCCAGTGTCCACATCTGACGAGAGTGACCACACACCACAGCCCTCAGGCTCAACGTACTCCACACGAAGCACAACACAGCAGCACTCCAAGCGGGCCAGGCGCAGACACCATCCCCCCCCCAAAAAAGATGTCACACAGGAATGCAAAGCCAAAAGCCCTTCGGGTGACACTCAGGGGCATCAAGCCAAGAAGCAGGCCTCAGGCTCACATGCATCCAAATCAGTCCAATCCAAGGACACATCCGTCCCAAAACCTGCTCCCACAGACAGGCAAAAAGTTGCTGTGCCTGCTGTGAAGCTGGTGCCTGCAAAGAGTCCGCAGAAACGGATCTCTGAGGCAGGTTCACCCACAACCTCAACTCCCACCCACACCCCTGTGAAGCTGGGACAGGAGGGCACTGGGGGCGGGGGGGTTCACCCGGTCAACAGGGGATGGAGGGGAAGATGCAAGGCCAGGCCACGCGTACCACCATACCCAGCAGTTCACCAGAGGGAGGGCCAACACCTGCACCTGAAGCACCTTTGTTAGGGAGTGAGGCTATTGTGCCCGCCCCACTTCACACTCCTACCAAGACATTTTATCAGTATCAAATCCCCAAGAAGTGGAAAGGCAGCCCTCCACATTCTCCCTCACACACTGTGTCTCACAGCAGCATTTCTCCGCCTCCCCGTGCCACGCTGCCACCCGGTCCAAGCAGCCCTCCAGCTCACAAAGCCACTGATGCCTCTACCTCAGATGCTCCTCCCTCTCCCAGGTCTGGCCCGCCAACGGTCCCCGACAGTCAGCCACCTCCCAGTCCTACTGACAGCCAAGTCTGAGGCAAAGTCCCCCACCCAAAGCCGTCTCTCCCACAGTGGTGCCTGGACTGCCCATCTGTATCCACAGAGCTGTGGTGATTCCCATGCCAGTGTATGGTGTCACACATTCCCTGTGCAGGTTCTCATGTTCACATGTCCCTCCTTTGAACTATGGACTGGCCACTGGCCTTGCTGTTTGGAACTATGGATGCCCATTCCCTGTGCAGGTTCTCATGTTCACATGTCCCTCCTTTGAACTATGGACTGGCCACTGGCCTTGCTGTTTGGAACTATCAATGCCTATTCCCTGTGCAGGTTCTCATGTTCACATGTCCCTCCTTTGAACTATGGACTGGCCACTGGCCTTGCTGTTTGGAACTATCGATGCCCATTCCCTGTGCAGGTTCTCATGTTCACATGTCCCTCCTTTGAACTATGGACTGGCCACTGGCCTTGCTGTTTGGAACTATGGATGCCCATTCCATGTGCAGGTTCTCATGTCCACATGTCCCTCCTTTCAACTATGGACTGGCCACTGGCCTTGCTGTTTGGAACTATGGATGCCCATTCCCTGTGCATGTTCTCATGTTCACATGTCCCTCCTTTGAACTATGGACTGGCCACTGGCCTTGCTGTTTGGAACTATGAATGCCCATTCCCTGTGCAGGTTCTCATGTGCACATGTCCCTCCTTTGAACTATGGGTTGGCCACTGGCCTTGCTGTTTGGAACTATGGATGCCCATACCCTGTGCAGGTTCTCATGTTCACATGTCCCTCCTTTGAACTATGGACTGGCCACTGGCCTTGCTGTTGTCTACTTTTAATGCCTATCTTGGTGATATGTAATAAAGACAGTTACTCCTGTTGTCTGCTTTGTCAGTGTCCTTGCTAAATGTGAGTGTTTTCAGTATGTGCATGGTTGCATGTGACAAATGCTCTGTATGCCACCTTCACATTTCCAATTGCTTCTTTTACTTGTTCTGGGTTTGGCAGTGGTGAGGGGCACTTTCGTTCTTCTTACTTCTGAGGTTTGTGGGCGCAATGGTGGGTGTTTGTGATGATCTACGATTATCATACTCATCATATGGTCAGGTTTGCTAAATTGTCCACATGTCATGTTATGATGCAATTCCAGAACAGAGGTGTATTCTATCCACATGATTACTTGTGGGCTGGCCAGGGTCCTTCATATCTGTGTGATCTTTCTTGATGTGTGAGCAGCAGTGTTGATGTATGGTCATCTTGTGATGGCCTGTCTTCCTAGTCACATGGGTACATTTGGATGTGTGCCCTTGTGTGGTCATGAGGTGTGTAGGGGTGTTTTGGTTGTCAGTGTTGATATGTGTGTGCCCCTGCAATGTCAACTGCACACATGTATGACACAGAAGCTGAGTGCCTGTTTGCTTCAATACTCTGCCATGTGTTTCTAATTGAGGGCACATGTGGGAGTTGTAGGTTGGGCAGTGTGCAGTGTGTTGTTGTGTCCTTGCACTCCTGGAGGACACCTACTTGTTGTTGCTGTCAGTTCTGAGTATGCAGAGTGTGTGACAGGCAAGTCTGTGTTGTGTTTTGTTGATCTGCCATGTGTCTTGTTACTGTTTGTGCACACTGTACAGGACTGCTCAGCCACACTGACAATATTTGTGAGTTTTCTCATGCATTGCTATCACTTGACCCATTTTTGGCTCCAGTATGGTATGTGGTATGTGGAGTCATGCCACCCCCCATATGTGCTTCTGATGCCTACACATTGTGGGTGACTCCTCTATGTGTTTATGTACTGTACACTGCTCACCTGTCCACTACTGCAGTACACAACACTTCAGTCTCATGTCTTCCACACCATGGCTTGCCAGTTTGTGAGCCTCCCCACAGCTTCATAGTGTGACACTATGCTGTGTGAGGCTGATCTGTGCCCAGGACCAATGTGCTACTCAGGACAGATTTCAAATTAGTTATGTGTTATTTCCTTGTACTTGTTTGCTGTCATGGTTGCTCATGTTCAGTGCAGATGTTTGGACAGCACAGTCCTCTGGTCATGTTGTTTGCACCTGGATGTCCCTGAGTTGTGCATCTGTGAGTGATGGCTCAGCTGTATGTGTGTTTGCTGTGGTCGTGCTACACTTCCTGAGTGTGATATTATGTTTGTGCTGTGGGAGTTCATGGTGTGGCACTCAGATGTGTGTGCTACTGTTTTGGTTGATGTGCACACACTGCTTTGTGTGCATGCAGTGTTGTCAGTGTATGTTACCTTGTACTTGCTTGTTGTGCATCCCCCTGATGTGCAGCTGAGTTTGCATTGTGATGGATTGGTCTGTGCATCTGTTGTGTTTTGGTTGTGGATATATGCAGTGTTTGGCCTGTGTTGGCTCTTTGTACTGACTGATGCTATGTGTGTGTGATGTTCTATTTGCATGACGTTGTGTGTGTATGGTTGTTTTAGCTGTGTGATACATTCAGATGTGTGTTGCAGGTGTGGTGTGCATCACTTGTGTGTCTGTCACATGCAGCAAGGGGGATTCTTGTTGCTGGGCTTGTTTTCAGTGCACATTGGTGGTTAGTCCTCCTATTTTTGACCTGTCACTTTTCAGGGTTGTGCATGTGCCTCTGGTACTATATGGCACCTTGTTCACTTCATGGGTGTTGAGGTGTCTGTGTCTGTGTTAGCTGATTGTCCCATTGATCCCAGTTGGTGTGCATGGTGGATTTTTGATGATACACCTCTTGTCTGTGTTGAGGTATGGTGTCTGTGCATTGGTCCTGAGTGACAATGTTGTGTATTCCTGTTCTGTCTAGGGTCACATTGCCTTTCCACTGTTTTCCTGCACATGTGTGGGCTTGTTATACCTCTGTGTATGTTGTTTGTGAGCTTTGTGTTTGGCTATTGTTTTGGTATCAGCATTGGTTCAGGCATCCCTGTGTGTTAGTGTGATGTTTGTGGGTGCACCACAGGGAGTGTGTTTGGTTGTCATTGCACTCACAGGACACCATTTTGGCCTTTATGTGTGCTTCTCACAGGTGTTGAGTGCTGGAGGTCTGAGGTTGGCAGAGAATGTGTATGTGTGAAGGTCCTAGTTGTGTTTGTCAGTCAAGGAGTGTGACAATGGGCCATGTGTGTTGTACTGATGATGTGCACATGTCAAGTCAGTTGTGACAGATGTGTGTCTGCTCACTCTATGACTTCAGACACTTCCTATCATTCCTGTCACTATGCATGGGCTTGCCTTGATGTGTCCTTGAGTTGTTGCACAGAGGGCAGTTTGGTTTAATTTCACTCACTGTGCCACCCATGTCTGATGTGATAACCTGAGGGTGTTGTGATATGTTCCTTCTCTTCCATGTGATGTACAGATGCTATATGTCTTGCTCCATGGTTTTCCAGCACTGTCCACCTCACTTTTGGCTGGCCCATTGATTGTCCTACATTGCTGCTGGCCTGTGGTGTGTGTATGTGGCTGTGTGCCAGTGTGGGGTGTTTGCGAGTGACTTGACAGGCAGTGTGGACAGTTCAGTGGATGTTCTTATGCAGTGTGAGTCTTCATTTTATGGTTGGGCTCAGTTTGATTCAGATGAGTGGGAGATGGGTGTGAGGAGGAGGGTTGTCCAGCCCTAGAGCTTCTGTGCATGGTGTTCCTGTTCACTGCCACCTTCCAAGATAGGCGTCCTGGTCCTTTGGTGTGTGAGGTGCAAGGTCTGGCTACACCTGGGAGATGAATTGTACAGGGGGGCACAGGGGGTGCACACAACATGTGCCCCAAATGGGTGTGGGAAGCGTAATGTGGGAAGGGTGGAGGTGGAGCCCTGTGAATCTTTGGGGACTGCCCATGCCTGGCGCCGGCCCTGCCTACTACATTTTGCGCATGTTTTCCCGGGTCTTCACCGCTGCGGTGACGTGGGCGGGCAATTGCGGTGATTTCGAGGTTGATTGGTGACCCAGATGCGGAGGAGTGATTTCCTGACAGGTGGGACATGTGTGGGTACACTTGGGGAGGTGTTCCTGTCCCCACCAGTGTGTCTGATGTGGACAGGGACCGTATATCAGCACAGGAGTTGTGTGTTGTGGTTGAGTGCGGAGTTGTGTCATTGTGTACCTGCGGCATTGTACGCGACGGTCCATTATTTGCTGGTAGTGGAGGAGGTACAGCACCGGAATGGCTTGAAGGGCTGGATCCATTGCGGTCCGGACCGGGTAGAGGGTAACGTGAGCCTGGTTTTGCGCTCCGCTGTCGTGTTTCCGCCATCTCTGGGTTGGAAGATTCTCCACTGTGGTGTCATGGGCTGTTTGTGGCATCGTGATTTGTACGGCGGACCGGACGTCATTCCGCATGGCGGTGAGTCCCTATTGGCTCACTCTGCCACGGTGGCGGGCGCAAAAATCTGGCAGTTCTCCTGGCTACGCAGCGGACGGAAAATGGGCTATGTTTGCCCGGCGTAATATGGCGGGCGGGAGGACCGCTGCAGGAGTGCGGAAAAGGGCATTTTCTGCCCCCGCCACCACCGCGGATGTGCTTCCACCCGCCATCCTAATGACCCCCTTAGTTTGAAAACTATGGCTACATGATTCAGACTAGTACCACTTGAGCGATCTGAGAAATTATTTCTTGCTGGAACCCTTGTTCCTGCTAAAACTTCTCTCTCAGTAATGCCACTTCTATAGATGGTACTTCAGATTGAGATAATTGATTAGAATCTTGACTGAGTATACCCAACTCGCCTGGATGGAACCTAAACTCTCTACTGCTTTTTTTCAGCAGCCTCCATTTTTTGCCTTTTCCTTTTTCTTTTCTTGCTTCTTGGAAGGTTTCCTAAATATGTTCACTACAGAGGATAACTCCTACTCCTTAGTTACCTCTTTTTGGGGCATTGCTGTATTACATGATCCTTTCTGATTTATATTAAATATCGGGAAGAGAGCGATTTGGTCTGTAGATGATGAGGGAGTACCTGCAATTTATCTATTTATACATGTGTGACAGATGTATCAAGATCAAAAGGTTTCGAAGTCAATAAATTTAGTAATGTTTTTGCTGTTTTTTCTCCTTGGCTCCTTTCACATTCTAGGCTTGCCTACTTGGACCGCTATTTGTTTTCCTTTTTTCCCCCTTTTCTACTAAAGATGATTAGGATTGGATCGAGAAAAGAGGGTTAGGTAAAAATTTGTGTTGTTGCCCCCCATCATTTGTTATGGAAAAGACAGTAGCAGATAATGTTTCCAGCATATGGTCTGAGTTAAATGTAATTTTTCCCAATAGTTTTAAAATTTTATCCAGAATGCTCTGTAGCCCGTGTAGGGCTTTGGAGATGTGAACATAATTTTGTTCAGGGTGAGTGCTGTTGTTTAGAAGCAACCCTGGAGTGTTCAAAAGATCCCCCAGAGGGAGTGAGCTACTTTCAATGACAGCTGATATCTCTATTGATGGTGGAGTATTTGCATCCTCTGTGACTTTCTTTGCCCTACGTTGGTGTGTTTGATAGTCTATATCCAGTAGTGTATAATCAAATAATTCTCACCGGGGTGTAAGTTATTCGCACACTTCCTCTATTTTGTTCTGATTATAAACCGTTACCTATATAAGGGCTCCTGGAAACTTGATGAAAGACTTTGTAACCAACAATTACTGTCCGTGTCGGATTACTCAACTGGCTTTATGGGCTGCTTTTCCTCTCCAATAAATGAAAAAAAATGACGCAATTTGTGTCAAGCTAATCAATGCGCCAAAACATGATGACTTTCTTTGGACCAGTTTAGAGCTTTTGGGGCGAAGTGGTGAGCAAGTTGATTTCAGGACTATGGGGGATATTCACAAGAACGTGTGATAATCATCGCAAATGTAGCTTAACGCAACCTTGCATATCGCAGTCCATTGCAAGAAAATAACACCATCCTAACGACCAATTCCGTACCCCTCAGCACCATGCGATAGCATCATGACAACCCGCCAAATGCCCGCGTAAAAACCAACGCGAAAAACAAAAAATGCGAAACACGACCGCCCAAAAAGTTGCGACGCCACAAAGCGCGATACCAAAATCTGCGAAAACCAGTGACAGGCCTGCAATACCCACGCGTCATGCGTGAAAATGCACTATAAAAGGAAACAAAAAACCAACCCCAAAACCAAACTGCGTAGCTTTCATGGATGCACCCGGACCTAGTGCAGAGGACAAGCCGAACTCCACAAACCCCACGGAGGACCAGCATGGAACCCCTGTTCGGGGAGGGCAAGGAGAAGAGGAAGAGGAAGACGGGGTTCAGTCCGCAGGAAGACCAGATCACCGTCACGGAGGTGATAGAACACCACCAACAACTGTTCGTCACCTCCACTGCGTCATTGGCAACACAAACGGAAATATGGCAGTCCATCGTCACCAAAGTGAATCCAGTCGGAGTGTCGAGGAGGTCAATGGAGGATGTCAAGAGGCGCTGGCATGAAGTGCACAGCCAAACCAAACAGAAACTCGCTGCCAACATGAAGGCAGCAAAGGTGACTGGAGGTGGGAGTCCTGCGCCACAGGAGGAGCTGGATGAGCTGGAGGAAATGGTGGCCACAGTCATCAGTGTGGAGACGGCGCAAGGAGTTGGGGGCCTGGACACAGCCCGAAATGACCTGACCCAACAGCAACAGGGTAACGACCAGGGACTGGGGGGACGGGGGCAGATGGGCACAATGGCACACATGCACAATCATGTGCAGCACACTGCACACCCGCAATGAGTGTGGAACATGTCCCTGATACCCTTGGCACACTGCAGCACACATAGAAACACCAAGTAGGCCCCCGTCCACAATGTGCACAAATGGGCCCCCTCCATATCACCAATGCCACAACCTACCCATGCACATGTGCTGAATCCAGAAAAGCAGCGGCTCTATGAGCCACACTGACAATGCAAGTGACACTGCATGACAGATGGCATGGCTGAAGTCACAATACATGACATGGTGCACGAGACGACACTGAGGTGTGGACCACATCCGTAAAGGAGTAGGTCACACTCTGACACATCCACGTGCACCTACGTCCCATGACGTCAAGAACACATCTGCAGACAAACAATGCACAAGAGTACCAAATATCTCCAGTAGCACAAATGACCCAAGTCGCAAACATCCCAGCCCTCGATAAGCACACAAGTCAAATGCACACCGACTCAAAGGGATAAGGGTCCGCCAATGCAGAGCTGCAGGGGCGAATCGCCAACAATGCAGAACACACACATAGCAATCACAGTACATCAACATTGACGACAATGTGGGACAGAGTGCAACCCCTACACCACAGGACAGAGGACGCAACTGGTGCCTCTCATGCGTAGAAACTGGCCAATCACATCTGGCAATGCATGACACTGTGAGATGATAATGTACGAGTACAACCACACATCCGTCATGTAGTCGAAATGTCCACTGACTCCCATCAAATAGCCAGCTACACCAAAATAGTCACAATGCACACCGTCATACAGTCTGAATGTAAACATCCACAATGCGTCAACATACATGGAACACACTGTTAACCTGCATCTCCCCTTACATTGCAGAGGGACAACCAACACCTCCTGCAGACCACACATCTCTTCAGTGATGATGAAGAGAACACTGAAAAAAGGAGAAAGGTGGTGGCAAGGCATAATTAACGCTGCACTAACCAACTATACACTCTTATAATATAAGACACAGAGTTGCTGTTGCCCACCTCCAAGGTCCACTGCCAATAGACCTCTCTACTGTAATACAAAAAGAAAGCACAGAGAGGCAACACAGAAGTAAAACAGCACAAATGCTAGACAAAACAAGATCTCTCCGGACTCTTCAATGACGTTAGTCAAGTTTTTTAATAGTTGCTTGATTCAAGACAGCGAAGCGCCGATTCAGCCAATGCGTTTCAACCTGAATAGGGCTTCCTCAGGGCAATAAGAGACCGTACTGCGATTAATGGTATGTTCTCATAACTACACAGATGGTGAAGAGATCCGTAATACCTCAACTTGATGAAGTTAATTCACAAATAGTGTGTCCCACTCGTCCAGTCCAGATCAACAATAAAATGTTCACTATGGTAAGTTGAACAATAATAAGTTCGTGTTCCAAATATAGGAAGGGTTCGGGCACCTTCCGTGGGACGCGATGTTTCACGCTCCCACCATCGATGAAAAAGTAAGCCTACTTTTTCTTCTGTGTTGCCTCTCTGTGCTTTCTTTTTGTATTATGATGAAGAGGACACCCTGCCCATTTGCCCAGACACACTCCAACGGCTCGTGGACAGCCTCCTCACCCCACCTCCAGGAGCAGGGCAGCCCAGCTGCATCGCGGTGAGCCCACACCCTGCACAGACCACAAAGCAGGAAGCACACACCACCACGGCTACCTCCCAGGACTCCCACGACCAACACATGGATTTCAAACGCCGTGTGTTAGGGTGCCAGGAGAAGATGGCAGATCAGCTGCGGCTGGGTTTCGACCTCATGGCAGCCAAACTCGATGCCATATGTGGGTGTCTAAGTCCCATCAGGGAGCACCTACAGTCCCTAATGGATACCCACTGTGCGCACCATGCCCACCAACAATCCCTGGCTGACATCGCTGGTTCCATTACTCGGAGACAAGAACTGTCTAGGCAGACAGGCTCCAGCGATGACAGCACAGAGTTGGCACAGATGCGGAGGACAATGGAGACCATGGATCCGATGCAGGCTGGAAGTATGGCTGCCACTGCTGAACACCAGCGAGATGTAGCTGCGATCTTCCATGCCACTGAGCCTGTACCAGATGACTGCTGCAGGAACCTCGACACACACATCTCCGACCCCTGATGTGTCAGTGGCACACAGTGTTGCAGCCCCATCGCCTTCGCACCCTGATGTGTCAGTGGAACAGAGTGATGCAGCCATTACACCGCCACACACACCGGACACACCCGACACAGAAGAAGTATCAGAGGAGTAAGATGTGGATGGTAACTACTGTGTGAGGAAGGAGGCAGTAGCATCCATCACCTCCATATGGCTTGCCCTGGCTGGCTCTGCCCCATGCATCATGCCCTGGGACAACCCCTTCCACTGACCCCCGGAACACTCTGCGACATTCACCCGGACCCCGACACGGACTGCCATATCTCCACTGCTTGACAATTACACAGCAATCCTGCTGAGGACTGCACTCCCCCTCTTCCAAATCAATTTTCAATGCCCAAAGGACTCTGGTTGGCCCACCACTGGGCTTCCATGTTATGTGGGCTTGGCTGGCCATGTACTGCTCCCTCTCCGTCATTCGCCAGAATGTGAATAAAACATTCGAAATCATGCAGATGTGACAAGACTATGTTCACTCACGTATGGAAGTATGGCTGGATGTAGGGACAATGATTGCACAAGAAGGTACACCCTGGTAAATGACATCAATGCGCATGTTCATCCCCGAGACACATGGCCAATTGGATGACTGTGAAGGGGGTACTGGCTGTGTCCCCATTGCACATTAGCAAAAAACTCACAACCCCCCAACGTAGGCACAGGTCCATGTCTTGAATAGGGCTGTGTGTAGGAATGACCAAATCGGTAGCAGGCCAGAAGTGATGTCCTACATCACATGTGACGACAGAACTTCACGTCGCATACCTACTCAGACACATCTGTGTGGACACATTCTGTAATGATTCATAACATTGCTCAACATGGTCAGAGGTTGGACACCATACCCACATTGCTGAAGACACGTAAGAGCACAGGTCTACCAGCAACTCTCCCAAAACAATGTCGGGCTCACAGAGGTGGAGCTGTCAGAAGGGACCCACCCCCATTGTACATGCATCAGTCAGTTCCTCCATGTGTAGGGACGATGCTCATTGTGGCACATGAGTGGTCAATCTAATCAACACTCATCACAGTTAGACACCAGTGGTGTTGCGTAGACTTTATTGGCATGTGCGTGTCAATACGGACAAGGCAACGGCCACAACAGGCAGGAACATGCTTAAGACACTTACACGCAGCATGGGTACATGTCGAGGTGCAGGAAATGGGGGTGGAAAAATGAACCCCAATCATCACGGATGGCAACGGTCTCAGCCCACCTTGCCTTGCTGGATGAGTCATGTGCTGTTTGGCGTATGACCATTGCCCCGTGTGAGGGGGCACGACTTACAGCCCATGGGGTCTGCATAGTGCTCTGCCACCCGACTGCGCCGACTGTCTGCTCTGCTGACAGTGATCAGGTGAAAGGGTCCGACAAGTTCACATGTCGTGCTACATTGCCATGTGTGTAGTCTCCCCCCAGCATTGTGTCCAACTTGGTAACGTTGCCAGACGACGCTGTGCTGCTCCGACCATGGAACTGCATCACCTTGCACAGGCGTGTGTACACACGCGTAGTTCCACGCACGTGCATACAGAGTCCAGACGAAGGCAGACATGTCCTCTGTTGTGGTGGGATGTCGGTACATTCCCCACGATGCCACAAGGTGTTGGGAGCAGTGCTGTGGGTGACAATCCGATGTGGCTGCAGGGACGTAGTTACTCGTTCTTGAATGCCAGCGCAGCTTCATGGGCAATGTGTTCCAATAGTATGCCGTTGTCGGGTTCAAGGAACACCAGGGTGAGCCAATCCATTAACTGGTCCGGGCAGATGTGCTCAGTCCACGCCATTTCCCCAATCCGCAACACAGCCCAATAGGGGAGCGCGTGGATGTGGTCACTGCACACGAGGAGTTGTGCATTCTCCCATGCGCAACTGCCAGCACATACGCCAAGGATCAGTGCATCCCATGCACAGCTATCCAGGTGACACTCCTGTTGGTGGGCCAACAGGGGGCACACTGTCAGGTCATAATCCAATTCAGCTACGGTTGCATTGGATAGGCAGACCTCCATGGGCCACTCGAATGTGCATGATCGACAGTGGAACCAGGGCTGGACGCAGGTGACGTAGGCAAGACGGAAACTCAGATGGAAACTGATTCGCAACACTGCCATTGGCAGGGATCCCAACAGGTGCAGCATTCGGGCATGGTACAGTTCCACATGACAGGGGTTGTGCATGTGCCCGGGAATGCAGGCCATTGCGTTTGTTGGTCTCGTGGCACTGGCACTCGTCTGACCGGCGGGTGTTCGGTGGACGATATGCCACAGCTCTGGGCAATGAGTCGTATGTGTGTGCGACGTTTGTACGTATGGGTAGTTCTTGACAATGTGTCAAGGGCATCCCTTGCAGGTGTGGGTCGTGCAGGGACAAGTGTGTGTGGGGTGTAGGCACGTTGGTGTTTCATTAGCGCAGTTCGTGGTGTGGGATTCGTCGGAGGCTGGTATAGTATCTCACGCAGGGTGTGCCAGCTGCATTCAGGACCAAGGTCGGGGGTTTGGTTGGCCTTGGGCCTTGTGTGTTGAGACAAAGGTGCTTTCATTCCTGATTTTCGTCTGACTACTGCTTGCATGTCTTAATTGTGATGTGGAGTTCGCGCTGACTTTGATGCCAGGCCTGTGATTTGTGGTGCGCAGAGTTCGAGACACATGCAGCTGTTGGCATGTTTGCATGAGCCAAGGGCCCGATTGGCCTTGCGCTCCTTGTTTAGTCTCACTTTTTCTGTCTGTTTCTTTCTCTCTCTCTCTCTTTCTCTCTCTCCCTGTCCTTTGATGGGTGCCTGACACACCTTCTTATCTTTGGTATTGTCTTGCAGGCTGTGAGTCACAGTTTGTCCAGGGATGCCCCGCCATGACTCCTCAGGATAGTTGTTTGGTGACGAATTAGAATGTGACATTTTGTTTGGTCTTTCAATGGTGTATGTATGAATCAGGATCTCAGTGTGCACATGTATGTTGATTGTTGCAATTGTGGGACATCAGGCGTGTGCTCGTGGTCATGTTTCCGTGCAGTTGATGTGCTGTGTCTTGGTCTGGGGGAGGTGGGGGGTGCCCATGGTCGGGCTGGGGGAGGTGGGGTGTGGTCCTGGGGGTGGTGGAGGTGGATGTTGTGGCCCTCTTGGGTGTCCGGCACGCATGTTCAGTGGCTCCATGGCATCTGTTGCCCTTCAGGTGTGGCTCTGGGCTGGGCTCCATTTTGTGGGGCAGGCTGTGCTCCGACTTTGCACCAGGTCAGGGCAGGTGTTAGTTTCCTGCTGCTAACGCGCCTTATCGCCTGTTTTGTGGTTTTATCGCTGATCGGGCTGGTAGTTGAGAATGTTGAGGTGTGGTGTTGTAGCGGGTTTTTGCTCGGGAACGCCTACTCTGCATCTCATTAGCGATAGTTGCGGGGGTCATCTGTGGCGATGTTTTTTGCGGATGCTATCAACGGTAAAATGGTGTTCTGGGCTGTTAACACCAGCTTGTGAATGGTGCGATGGATTTATCGCCACTTTGGCTGCGATAAAGTGCCGCTAACTCGGCGATGAGTCCTTGAGAATATGCCCCTATGTTTTTAAGTAGTCAATTTTGCACTTTAATGATACACCTGACTTTTCTCAAGAGGAGGGGAGTGTAGCCTTTGTGGCCCTGCCGCATGCCAGGTTTTGGCACTATACAGATCTTAGACCCAAGATCTTGGGCTTAAGTCTCGCTAGGTATAGTCCTGATTAAGACCTAAATATATCCAGGGCCTCATTTACAATATTTTGATTTACTGCAGTGCAGCAAGCCTTCCTGCTGTGCTGCCAACCGTAAAAAAAAGAGCAGGAATACGCTGTATCTACAAGATATGGCCCATTCCTGTCATATTCCCCTGTGCTGGCGCACAATGGGCTGCCATGCGCCAATGCAAGCACCCTTACGTCATGATGCAAGGGTGTCTGCGTTGTAGGATTGATTGCTTTTGTGCAGGAAGGGACACCTTCCAGCACAAAAACAATCACGAGAGGTGCAGACTGCAGCACACATAGAGAAAGGAAAAAACTGAGAAATAAAGGTATTTCTCCTTGTAGCGTCTCCCTTATGCCTCCACTGAGGAGGTGTAGGAATCTGACACATTCCCAGGTTTACAAAAACTTGTAAATCTGGGAATGAGTCAAGTTCCATGGATGTTGGAACACCTTGGAACACCCCTTTGATGCAGAGTAATGCGTGAATTGGGCACATATTTACAAGACCGTGAAAAGACATGCAGGGTGGCTTTTCATGGCCTGGTAAATATGAGCAGGCACACTGCACCATTTGTGCATCAAAAAAAGTGATGCAGCGGCAGCGCAATGGGCTTGTAAATAAACCCCCCTATTCTTCTAAAGAACTTATGAAAAATTCTTATGGGAGTCTTGACATATCTACAAGCTGATCAATGTGTTTTCATAACAAAAGAAAAATTAGAGGCGTTGTGCTAAAAAAACTAAAGTCAAGCTTGGGCAGTAGAGAATGTGCTTAGAAGAAAATCCCACTTAAGTAATGCAGAATATGATGCTCATCCTTTATTGCGGGTCTATTTTGGCATAAGCCTCTGTGCACATGTGTTTTTATAGCTTTGGCTCATCTCAATGCCTGGGGCCCCCCGAGCTGCAGTGGGGTCAACTTTCACGTCCATCAAATCACCACAGTAAGAACCCCAGCCCCGCACTCTCCCCCATTCCTCCTCCACCACCCAAGTCCACCTGCTGCACTCACCACTAAGCCTCCGTTGGCTGGGTACAACAAAATCTGGTAAACACCAGCTTGTGGAGGCATACAGGCACATGCATCAAGGTAGGATTTTGCGAGTCCTAATTGCGATTATTAAGGAATCGCAATTGAGGACTTCGCAAAAGCCTATGCATGTAGGAATCGCTATAAAAATAGCGATTCCTACACATTCCTATTTGCGACTCGCAAATTGCGAGTCGCAAATAAGGAATGGCTTCCATTCATTCCTATGGGCCTACGGGCCCATAGGAATGAATGGGAAAGTACATGCGCAATTTGCGAGTACCAATTGGTACTCGCAAATTGCACATACAATTTCAAGGGTGCAAGGGTGTCAAAAGGACACCCTGTTGCACCCTGAGAATTGATCTGTGCACAAATGTTGCGCACACACATGTCCAAAGGACATGTGTGTGTGTAACCTACAACTTTGAAAAATGCACTTTAGTGCATTTTTCAAAGTTTTACAAATTACCATGAAGTTCAACTTCATGGTAATTTGCGCCCCTAATAGCTGAAATCGCTACTTCAAAGTGGTTCTTGCATTGCATTTAAGGAATCGCAAAATGCGATTCCTTAAATACAATCGCAATTTGAGAACTCGCAATTAATTGCGAATTCTCAAATTGCGAGTGCCTTGACCCTTCATGCATCGCAAATGCCCTTTTTGCGGGCGCAAACTGCCCATTTTTGCGAATCGCACCGTTTGCGCTTGCAAAAATGGTTGATGCATGTACCTGATAGAGTGGGGAATAGTCTCACCGGGCCGGAAGGGGAAATTAAGGAAAGAATAGCGGGGCATGAGCACTTTCCAACCACTTCTGTAGACGTTCAGCTCAGCTGTGACACATCTCGGGTGTACTTGCGCAAACTCACACACTGGGGGTTGTGAAGTCAAATGAGTATCACATGTATTCAACTTTGTGACAAACGTCATTGTTGCGGGATGCAGATCACTGAAGTCCTGCACAAAAATTAGGTGGTTGATCCCTCTAGCAAATATTGGACGCCCAACTGAATGTTAGGAGGGACTGTGGTGTGCAGCTTAAATTTCTCACCATTGATTTGCTGGTCCCAAGCTCTGACCAGCAAGCACGAGAACAATAGCCATCCTTTTGGGGCTGGGCCTGTTCGGGGCCTCAGTAAACTTGGGGAGAGGCGGTTTCCAATATTAACAAACAATAAAATAAGTGCCTTGACCCTTCATGCATCGCAAATGCCCCTTTTGCGGGCGCAAACGGACGATTTTTGCGAATCGCACCGTTTGCGCTCGCAAAAATGGTTGATGATTGTACCTGATAGAGTGGGGAATAGTCTCACCGGGCAGGAAGGGGAAATTAAGGAAAGAATAGCGGGGCATGAGCACTTTCCAACCACTTCTGTAGACGTTCAGCTCAGCTGTGACACATCTCGGGTGTACTTGCGCAAACTCACACACTGGGGGTTGTGAAGTCAAATGAGTATCACATGTATTCAACTTTGTGACAAACATCATTGTTGCGGGAAGCAGATCACTGAAGTCCTGCACAAAAATTAGGTGGTTGATCCCTCTAGCAAATATTGGACGCTCAACTGACTGTTAGGAGGGACTGTGGTGTGCAGCTTAAATTTCTCACCATTGATTTGCTGGTCCCAAGCTCTGACCAGCAAGCACGAGAACAATAGCCATCCTTTTGGGGCTGGGCCTGTTCGGGGCCTCAGTAAACTTGGGGAGAGGCGGTTTCCAATATCAACAAACAATAAAATAAGTGCCTTGACCCTTCATGCATCGCAAATGCCCTTTTTGCGGGCGCAAACTGCCGATTTTTGCGAATCGCACCGTTTGCGCTCGCAAAAATGGTTGATGCATGTACCTGATAGAGTGGGGAATAGTCTCACCGGGCAGGAAGGGGAAATTAAGGAAAGAATAGCGGGGCATGAGCACTTTCTAACCACTTCTGTATGCGTTCAGCTCAGCTGTGAGACATCTCGGGTGTACTTGCGCAAACTCACACACTGGGGGTTGTGAAGTCAAATGAGTATCACATGTATTCAACTTTGTGACAAACGTCATTGTTGCGGGAAGCAGATCACTGAAGTCCTGCACAAAAATTAGGTGGTTGATCCCTCTAGCAAATATTGGACCCTCAACTGAATGTTAGGAGGGACTGTGGTGTGCAGCTTAAATTTCTCACCATTGATTTGCTGGTCCCAAGCTCTGACCAGCAAGCACGAGAACAATAGCCATCCTTTTGGGGCTGGGCCTGTTCGGGGCCTCAGTAAACTTGGGGAGAGGCGGTTTCCAATATCAACAAACAATAAAATAAGTTACATAACAGTGAGTCGGACTGCCAACTCTGATCGCTCACAGTAACTTTTGCTGGGTGAAAGATAACTTGTCCTACACATTATCAGTAGCTTGCCCTGATTGAGGGTGTGAAAATCAGCTTGCAGCATTAAATCAGAATGAATGGAACGGTATCCCTGCTGGAGACAATCCTGCTACCAACTATGGAGAATTACAGACCCCAAACAGTGAAAGCAGCCATTTGTAAACAGGTGCAAACAGATGGACTCGGAGGGCATCCAGTGGACCCTGAAGCTGGTGAGCAAAGAGAAATTGGGGCAGACCCTAACATGAAATTCCTCCTCAAGAGTATGTAACTGAGCCTTATGTTCATAGATAAGAAAATTAAATAGTTTAATCTGAAAACAGACACCATGACCTCGAACATTGACAAACATGAGGATTGCCTAACTGATGAAGAACAAAGGATATCTACAATGGAGGATGACCAGCACAGTGACAAGGAAAAGCTTTTTAAAATGTGCAAAGCACTATCTTCATAAAGGACAAAAACAAGGACTTGAAGGCCAGATCGCCATAAAACAATTTCTGGATTCTGAGATTTCCTGAAATGATGGATACAGGGAAAATTGAGTCCTTTCTTGGGGAAATGCTGATCTCCCTGTTCGGAATGGGTAACTTCCCATAGCTCCTTAATGTGGCACAAGTACATAACTCACTGGCGCCCTGACCACTCCAGGCACCCTGGCTAAGTCCATAACTGCTAAGCTACTAAACTTCAGAGACAGGGACTTGCCACTTCAATGAGTAAGAGAGGGGAAATAATGTCTACACAAAAGGTGTAATATATCTCTGTACCCAGAACTTCACTATAACAGTCATGGACACTTGCAGTGAATTCACACCCATAAAGAAAAGACTGCAACAAATGGAAGGAATATGTACCTTTTTTTAGCATGCGTTTACAACGCATGCCATAACAACGCGGTCGTTACAACGACCGCGTTGTTATTTCGCATACCGTTACAACGCAAGTCGGAACAACGACTTGCTGTAGGGAGCGCTGGATGTTGGAATAGTATAATTTACTATTCCAACTCCAGTCTGTGCGGACACTAGGGAAGGTGTTGGATTTTAAATCCAACACCTTCTGCCCCTAACGCAAGTCGTTTTCCGACTTGCGTTGTAACGGTATGCGAAATAACATCGCGGTCGTTGTAACGACCGCGTTGTTATGGCATGCGTTGTTCCGCATGCTAAATAAACGCTGTTCACCAATGGAAGCCCTATAATCTATGCTATACCCTGCAGAACTATGGGTCAAGCAGTGGGTAAACTGGAGATATTCACAGATCAAGAGAAAACCATGGTGTTCCTGAAAAACTGAAAGGACGTGTAAAAATTGACAAAAAACCCATCAATGAGGACCAAGAACCTCCATCTGACTATGAAGTGATGAGATCATTGAATAGAACACATTACCAGTAACCGCTCATGACCTGTAATAGTGTTCCTTAAATGAGGAAGAGTTAAGATGATGGCATACAAAGACATACCTGGCTGCAGTTCCCCAGTGCCGCTGCACAGTTGGGCCCTCCTGCCCTGACTGTGAAGTGAAAACAAGGTGAAATAGCTTGGAAGCAACCCTGACCCATCTCTTTGCCCAGGGGGCTGCTCGAGGGTCACTTGAACCCAGATACGGCTAACGATTATATGGGTTTGTAATTGCCTGTTATGGTGTCAGAGGCATGTGAAGCTAATGGCCAAGTGGTAGCATTGAGACCATGAAGCACAGTGAGAGGTAGAAGAGCTGAAGGTCAGGCTAATGGCCAGTGATCCAATGTCGGCAGGTGGCAGGCCTGCTGAGGGAATGCACTGCCCAATGGACTGCCTAGGGCAGTGAGACCACAGACAGTGTGGAGGACCTGGCGGCCTAGCCAGTTGTTAAATAGCATCAAGTGGGTGTACCACATCATTCTTGTGTGGTGCTGCCAGTTCCCCCTTGTAGGACCACTTGGCACTATGACTATGGCCTTTCCTTTACACTGATATTGAAGGCCATTTGGGAGTCTATCTTAATACTGGGTGCATGATTGTGAGAACACCTCTCAATTGTTTAATACCGGGACCCAGATAGCGGCAGAGCAAATTTTGTGGATCAGATATTCTGCCCTATGGACCTCCGTATTGAATAGAAAAAATTGCTAAAATAATTGCTGGAGACCTTGGGAGAAACTGGCTGATGCTTTCGAAAATAAAGGGATGGTGGTCTTACCAACAGAAACAAAACACTATTGAGGACGGGCTGGCCAAGATAGCACAAGCCACCAGAATTGGGACACAACAGTATCAAGATGATCAGTATTTGTTGATGACATCCAACTCTGAATTCAAACAACTCATCATGGATGGCAATAAGGCCAAAAATATAGATAACTTCACCTTCAATGTAATAATTTTAAAATATCTGTGCAAGAAATGCTGAGAGATGGCATGCATTCCTGGATTCGCCCTTACAGATAAAATGCAGGAATACTGGTGTTCACAGACAAGCACACTCCTACCAAGCAGCAGATTAAGTTTAATAAATTTTAAATACATCCATAGAATATACTCCACCCCATTAGTATTATACAAATGAGGATGATATCCTATTTCCTGTTGTGAACGCTGCAGAATGGAGGAGGTGGGGTTCCTACATCTGGGAATGAGCTAAGTATCTGAAGTTTTTGGGGAAATGTAGCAGACATGATATAACAATAATTGAAACTCCTTCTCTGTGGCCGCAGACAAGCTCCAACGCAAAAACTGACAGAACTGACATACTAGGCCGCCCCTCTAAAAGGCATCTGAGCATCATTCGACGCTTTCTGTTCCTGAGTGCTGATGCTGGTAGGCACAAAGAGCAATTATATGGACAATGTAAGAAAAAAAAGAACAAAGTGGATTGATGATTAGTGTATATCTATGAGACATAGGAATGTGTTGCATGAACATGATACACTGTTCAATTTATTGAGTATTGTTACAAATAACTAAGTACTTGGGAAAAAATTGGCTCTTTAGAGCAACTCAAACTATTTAGATGGTGTTGACTTTGAACCTTGCAGAACAATTCACATGGCTAGTTTCATAAACACAAATGCAGCTTGTGTTAACACGCAGTAAATGCTTCAGTAAGGATGTCATCAATAAGACTCAGTAGCATTGTGGTAAAGGATCTCCATGCATCTTTTATTTAGTTTTTCTAGCTTTATTTAACAGTAAAATCCTGACCAATTTTAAATGAGGTAAAATCCTGTCAATCAAACAGTTCAGTTTTCGCTAAGGTATTTTCCTGATATCATCACCTTTCACTTCCATTACAGCTCTTAAAAGGAACTCAACCATGTTAGGTGGTGCTGACTTTGAATGCTGCAGAGCAATTCAAATGGTAAAATATTCAGATGCCTCTTCTAGAAAGATATAAAGCTTTCAGTGAAGCCACAGCTTTCAAAAACACAGAACTAGAGTGTAGAAGTGCAAAAACAGAGCAGCATAGACATTTTCACAGGTGTTTGACTAGGTCAAGGCCACCCTCAGAAAGGCGCAAGGGTGCCTGAGTTGAAGGGATGATTGTTTTTTTGCAGGAAGGAATACCTTCCTGCACAAAAACAATCATTGATGGTGTGTTACTCCTTCTACTGCAGCACACATAGAAAGAGCAATAAACGAGGAGAATTAAAGGTATATCTACTCGTTGCATCACTTTAATGCATCCCCTGGGGATGCGCTAGAATCTATCAATCAATCATATCATTTGTAAAGCGCACTACTCACCCGTGAGGGTCTCAAGGCGCTGGGGTGGGGAATGCTGCTACTGCTCGAAAAGCCAGGTCTTGAGGAGTTTTCTGAAGGTCAGCAGGTCTTGGGTCTGCCGTAGGTGGATGGGGAGGGTGTTCCAGGTCTTGGCGGCGAGGTGGGAGAATGATCTGCCACCGGAGGTCGCTCTTCGGAAGCGGGGGACAGTGGCGAGGGCGAGGTTGGCGGAGCGGAGCTGGCGGTTGGGGGTGTAGAAGCTGAGTCGTCTGTTGAGGTACGTTGGTCCGGTGTTGTGGAGTGCCTTGTGTGCGTGGGTGAGGAGTTTGAAGGTTATCCTCTTGTTGACCGGGAGCCAGTGCAGGTCTCTCAGGTGGGGTGTGATGTGGCTGCGGCAAGGGATGTCGAGGATCAGGCATGCAGAGGCGTTCTGGATGCGTTGGAGCCGTCTCAGGAGTTTGGCCGAGGCTCCTGCGTAGAGGGCGTTTCCGTACTCCAACCTGCTGCTGACGAGGGCCTGGGTGACCGTTCTTCTTGTTTCAGTGGGGATCCACTTGTAGATCCTGCGGAGCATGCGGAGGGTGTTGAAGCAGGCGGAGGAGACGGCGTTGACCTGTTTAGTCATGGAGAGGGTGGAGTCGAGGATGACCCCTAGGTTGCGTGCGTGGTCGGTGGGTGTTGGGGCGGTTCCCAGTGCGGTCGGCCACCAGGAGTCGTCCCAGGCCGAAGGGGTGGATCCGAGGATGAGGACCTCCATCTTGTCCGAGTTCAGCTTCAGTCAGCTGTTCCTCATCCATTCAGCGACGGCCTTCATTCCTTCATGAAGGTTGGTTTTGGCGGTGTGGGGGTCCTTGGTGAGGGAGAGGATCAGCTGGGTGTCATCGGCGTAGGAGATGATGTTGAGGTCGTGCCGACGGGCGACGTGGGCGAGCGGTGCCATGTAGATGTTAAACAGAGTTGGGCTGAGGGAAGAGCCCTGGGGTACGCCGCAGATGATCTTGGTGGCTTCGGAGCGGAAGAGGGGAAGGCGGACGCTCTGTGTTCTGCCGGAGAGGAAGGAGGTGGTCCAATCCAGGGCCTTCTCTTGGATCCCGGCGTTGTGGAGGCGTGTTCGTAGTGTGTGGTGGCAGACCGTGTCGAAGGCGGCTGACAGGTCCAGGAGGATGAGGGCCGCCGTTTCTCCGTTGTCCAGCAGGGACTTGATGTCATCGGTGGCGGCGATGAGGGCAGTCTCGGTGCTGTGGTTGCTGCGGAACCCGGACTGGGAAGGGTCCAGGATGTTGTTCTCCTCGAGGTAGCGGGTCAGTTGTTTGTTGACGGTCTTCTCGATGACCTTTGCCGGGAACGGGAGCAGGGAGATGGGCTGGAAGTTCTTGAGGTCCTTGGGGTCCGCCTTGGGTTTCTTGAGTAAGGCGTTGATCTTGGCGTGCTTCCAGCTCTCCGGGAAGGTTGCTGTCTCGAAGGAGGTGTTGATGACTTTCCGGAGATGGGGTGCGATGGCTGTGCTGGCTTTGTTGAAGATGTGGTGTGGGCATGGGTCTGACGGAGATCCGGAGTGGATGGTGTTCATGATCTTGATGGTGTCGTTGTCGTTGATGTTGGTCCAGGAGAGCAGGCGGTTGGTGTGGATGGTGGTCGTGGGGGCGGAGGTCTCAGTAGTTGTCGGGGCGGGCGTGGCATTGAAGCTGTCGTGGATGTCTGCGATCTTGCGGTGGAAGAAGGTGGCCAGCGAGTCGCACAGGTCTTGCGAGGGTGGGACGTCGTTGGTGTTGGAGCTGGGGTTGGGGTTGGAGAGTTCCTTCACGATGTTGAAGAGCTCTTTGCTGTTGTGCGCGTTGTTGTCTAGGCGGTCTTTGAAGGAGGCCCTTTTGGTGGATCTGATGAGGTGATGGTGTCTGCGGGTGGCGTTCTTGTGGGCTGCGTGGCTGTCCGGTGTTTGTTCACGGAGCCAGATCTTCTCCAGCTTTCGGCAGGTTTGCTTGTGGCCCGGAGGTCTTCAGTGAACCAGCTGGCTTTCTTGTTGGTGTGACTGTTGGAGGGTTTCTTGATCGGGGCGAGGGTGTTGGCGCAGTCGTTGATCCACTGTCTGAGGTTGCGGGCGGCGGTGTCGGGGTCGGTGGGGTCGGCGGGTGGGCTCTGGGCGAGGGTAGTGGTTAGCTGGTCTTCGGTGACTTTGCTCCAGCAGCGGCGGGGCATCTGTTGGGTCCGGTGGTGCGTGGTGGGTTTCTTGAAGGTGAAGTGGATGCAGCGATGGTCGGTCCAGTGGAGTTCGGTGGTGTGGTTGAAGGAGACGTGGGGGCTTGCGGAGAAGATGGGGTCAAGCGTGTGACCGGCGGAGTGGGTGGGTGTTGTGACGAGTTGTCTGAGTCGGAGGTTGGCTAGGTTGTCGATCAGGGTGGTGGAGTTGGTGTCGTTGTTGTTCTCGAGGTGGAAGTTCAGGTCCCCGAGGAGGATGTAGTCTGTGGAGGCGAGGGCGTGTGTGCTGACGAAGTCGGCGATGGAGTCGCTGAACTGTGGTCGGGGTCCGGGGCTTCTGTAGACGAGGGTTCCTCTGAGGGTGGTGTTGGGATCGGTGTGGATCTGGAAGTGCAGGTGTTCGGCGGTGCTGAGGGTGTCGTCGGTGTTGGTCGAGACTCTGAGAGTGTTCCTGTGGACGATGGCGATTCCTCCTCCTGCTCCGTTGGTGCGGTCCCTGCGGGTGATCTTGTAGCCTTCCGGGACGGCTATGGCTATGTCGGGTGCCGAGGCGGGGTTCAGCCAGGTCTCCGTCAGGAAGGCAACATCTGGGGAGGTTGAGTCGAGTAGGTCCCAGAGTTCAACGGCGTGTTTGCGGGCGGAGCGGGTGTTGAGAAGGATGCATCTGAGGTGGTTGGGTTCTTTCCTGGTTGGCGGCATGGTGGGGCGGATGCTTGTGAAGCTGCAGTTCCGGCAGGTGAAAGCTCCGTGGATGCGCTTCGGGGGGGCCAGGAAGCAGGTGTGTGATCGTCTGGTGTTGAGTGCGTGGAGGGATCTGGCATCGTAGCGGTGTCGGGCGTCGTGGCATTCGCGGGGTCCAGGGGTCCTGGCGCTGGGCGCGGTTCAGGCGCAGATGAGCGCAGACGGGCTTGCCTTAGGCGCGCCTTTGGCGCGCCAGCGGCGCGCCCACTGCGAGCGTCTGCTGCGTGGCCGCTGTGCGGCCTCCATATGAGGGGATGTGGGAGGGAGGAGCAGCTGGGAGGCGGGAGCGGGGCGGCGAATGGGATTGCAGGGGGGCAGGGACGCAGCAGTGGGAAAAACGGGCGGGTGCCGCGGGAGAACTGGGCACAGGAAGGAAAAACTAGTTTAGGCAAGAAAACAAGTACAGGCACAGAGGAATAAAAACAAGTCTGGGCAAGAAAGCAAGTTAGGCACAGGGGGATAAAAACAAGTCTGGGCAAGAAAGCAAGTTAGGCACAGGGGAATAAAAACAAGTCTGGGCAAGAAAGCAAGTTAGGCACAGGGGAATAAAAACAAGTCTGGGCAAGAAAGCAAGTTAGGCACAGGGGAATAAAAACAAGTCTGGGCAAGAAAGCAAGTTAGGCACAGGGGAATAAAAACAAGTCTGGGCAAGAAAGCAAGTTAGGCACAGGGAGAAAAAAAACAAGTCTGGGCAAGAAAGCAAGTTAGGCACAGGGGAAAAGTACAGGATTAGGCAAAAACAATGCAGGCAGAGCCGTGCAGCAGCGTGGGGAGCGACCTGCCTGACACATTCCCAGGTGTACAAAACCTTGTAAATCTGGGAATGCTTCAGAATCCATGAGGGTTGCGTGGGAACACCCACTGTAACTCCCATGGAATGCCCATTTCACGCAGAGTAATGTGTGAAATGGGGCCATCTTTACAAGGCCAGGAAATGTCACACAGAGATGCTTTGCGCAACCTTGTAAATATGGCTCAGCATTGTGCGCCACCGAAGCGTCAAAACAAGTGACACTCCGGTGGTGCAGGGACTTTGTAAATATGCACCCTACGTTTTGAGATGAGATATCTTCCATGTACACCTTGCAAAGTTTTGCATAATTTCATGTCATAGATGTTAATTTTCTGATCTGGCTAGATACTGAAACAACCCTGCATTAATTTTTCCACTGGCTTAATAACAATTGCGAAGGCCTCAAATTCACATTGACGTATGACAAAGCTTCCATTCCATTCCTTGATCGCAATATCCTCCATAAAGAAGGGATACTAATCACCAGCCTTTTCCGCAAACCTACTGAGTGCAACACACTATTAAGATACGACAGCCACCATCCCCGCGCACTCAGAGACTCTTTACCGTACTCTCAGTTCCTCCGGATTAGGAGGAACTGCTCATTCAAAGAAGATTATTTCCATGAGGCAAAAGTGCTGAATAACAAACTGACAAGCAGAGGCTACCCACGTAGGCTAGTCCGCAATGCCATGAAAAGAGCCTGGTATTGTCCTCGAGACGTCCTCCTTGAACCAAGGGAAAAACCCTCCCAAAATCGCCTAGTCTGCGTTACTACCTTTTCCCCAATCTCTAACATTATACGCAAAACTATCATTAAGAATTGGGTGGTCCTAAATGCTGGCACACTTAATCTTGAACGTCCGTTGTTTGCTTTCAAGAAGAACAAAAATATTAAAGACCATCTCGTGCGTGCAGCCTTACCCAATGCCAAACCCTCGAGCACCCTCAATGATCACTGGGGTCTTGCACCTCTTACTGGGCACGCAAAGTGTGGAAACTGTAGTGTATGTGACTTCACCATTGAATGTAAAGAATTTGTTTTTGAAAATACTAAAATCGTTATCTAATTGCAATACACACAATGTTGTTTATGCTATTTTATGTCCATGTAATAAAATCTACATAGGGCAAACCACCCAAAAGATATGCATCAGGATCTGCCAACATCGCAGCAGAGTACGTTGTAAGACACAAAATGCCCCCCTTGTTGAACATTTTGAGGAAACCGGTCATACTGACAATGACATACGCTGGTCTGTCATTAGCGTGGTTAAACCACCCCCAAGAGGCGGGGACATCTCCAAACTAACTCAACAAGGAAGAATTAAAATGGATCCTGAAGACTAACAGCATACACACAGGTCTGAACCGGCTTGAAGACTGGACCACACTTATATAAAGCATAACGCAATTATGGTTTAATTGTACAATACCTGTAACCCTTCAATGGCAGTATTACTATCTCGACACCCATGTATATTTAGCATTGTGATCGTGCCTGCTTATTGCTTACATGTTTTTGTTCCACCAACCTTCTACTGTCCCTCTTTATATCAATTCGTATTTTATGAACTCAACTTGATTTATAGGCTTCGTTCCACTTGCCTGTGGACGAATGTACTTAACTCTGACCCTTTAATCACGTAAGCGCCTGACACTCGTAACTATATAGAATTTCACCAATGGGCACCCCGTTTTCACTTTTCCTGAAACTCTGGATATCAATTCTCTTTTACTCTCACCTCCGTGACCTATCTTCTCTAAATGCTCTCCCCATCTGAAGTGCATTTCACACTCTACTACTCGGCCATTTTCCCTACCTGCTTAAAGATGGCCGACACCATTCTTTCCCTACCTGCTTAAAGATGGCTGACACCATTCTTTCCTTCCCTAGTCCCTCTTCCATTTCAATTCATAGACCACATGACCATTTCTGTCCAATTGCGCACATCCACACGCTCCTTAAACCCAGCTGGCCTGGGACTCTCTCTCCCGCATTTCGGAAGCCAGCACACACTGTCTGCCACCCAGGAACACGGACCTAGGTATGCGCTCTCTTCCACCCACGACCTTTCACAACGCTTGAAGACACGACCATTCTTCAAACTTGACCTCAATCTTTCCTTACAGAATAACCCCTTATCTGGAATCAGGAGCATGCGGCTGCGGCTCCCTCCTCCATCTGGATACATAAGCCATCGTGCCTTCCCCTTCCCATCACTGGATGGTAAGCCCTCAATTCCCATTACTCACTAATTTCTGTTCTTGAGCGGTTGCTCAGCACGGTCCTTAGAATTTCCTATTACCCTTGTTTGTACAGGTCACTCTACATTTATACCTTGCCTTGACGCCCTAGCCGGTCCGGCTCCCCCATACCTCTGATTTTATTTTTCTTGGTAAGCACCTGCCTGCCCATCATTTGGCATCTATCTTAACCTCTTTCTTCCCCCTCACTACAGCTTTTCTATTTTTCCTCTTCAGGTTTTGGCTGTTCGCCATCTGTGCCTTCAGCTATATATTGGTTATTTTCCATGCGGGAATTGCCAACACGTATGTGTCTCCCTATAATTGTTTATTCACTGCTAAGCTTACTAAAGGCGCGAACGCTCACTCTTCCCAGCTCACAGCGTAATCGCTCGCCTTTTTTTCTCTTAGGCACTTTCACGCGGCCAAGCATAGAACGGCTATGCATTTTTCTTCCTTCCATGTTTTTATCTCTACTCACACGGTCTCCCTTGCATTAGGGCAAATGTTCAATTGTAATCTATATATGAGTTGCTCACAAACCTTGTTACATGAAACAGACTAGTCCGTATTTCGGTGCTCCTTTTAATTATTTGTACTTTCTTTTTTCCCCCCTTTCTCTTCTCCCAATTGTACCTCAGTCATTACAGGCAATTACACACAGGCATGCTTATTCTAAATGTCCTGATGATGATCCATTTATTATTTATATGGATCGAAAAGCCGTCGACACCCGATACACCTTATACACTGCTCTAAATTGTTATTTAATGTGTTAAGGTGGTTCTTTGCGATTTGTTTGTTACATTGAGAAATTTTGTGTTTAACAAACCTATAGCTTTGCCTGAGCCTTCTGTGTTTTCTATTGTTTGTCCCTCTTGGTTTAGTAGGATGCAGGCTTGTGTCCCACTTACAAAATTGTTTTGTCTGTATTGTTCCTATCTGAATTTTAAATATTAAATATCTGACCTCTGTTCGGCTGGACAAGTTATACAAATATAGTACTGACTGGGTCTATATTCATTCCCCCCTCTTTATTGTCGTTTTCCTAGGGACCACTGTTCTTAAAAATAGCTCGATTCCCAAGGTCCCTGGCAGACCTTACTTGGGTTCCCTTGTTTCTTTAAAATATGTTAAAAAACTGTGCATTATTTTATAAACAAAGCAAGATTTCACCCACCCTTAAATCACACACTTTGTAGTATCTAAAGCGTTCCACTGAGAAAAGGAAGTGCAATTAGTCTGCACATTTATCAATGGGAAGTGCAAAATGTGCTCCTTAATTTATTATTTTGCAAACCTATCTATTGAATGTTAACATTTTTTGTGCCTATTTCACAAATTTTGGTGTATGAGTAGTCGTGATTTACTCTTGTACTACTCTTGGAATGCTCATAATTTGTAGGAGTATGGCAACACGAAAGCTTGGTGAATCATAGTTTTGACTCCATCCTTACATTCATCTCCTAACTCTTCTCTTTTGATTGTACCTGAACTAGACTGAGAAATCTAAATCAAATGTCAACCACATTTTCTGAAACTACTGGATTCTTGAACCCATGTCTCGCCCATGACTACTTTAAATAATCTCTATATTATTTTCTTCTAATACGTTCTAATGTATCTTGACTATCTTTCGCTATAAAGTGCACCATACGTTTTTGCTGCTACAGTGTTAAATAATACATAGATAAACAAGTAAATAAATAAATACCTATGTGTTGGGAATGTAACCTATGGTATCAGTTTTGCACTAATTGGAAACCCTTATTTCTGTATAATTTTTTAACACAACTCCGATAAGCAAGTCCACGAATTAAATGTACCCTTCTGCAAATCTATGGCATTTATCAGAACACGGTCTATTTTGGATATTAGAGATTTTCACAGTAACTTCAGAATATACATTCAACGGAAAGGAGACTTTTACAAAACATTTAAAATACTAATTTTCTTCTTTTAGTGTGTGGCTTTGTAAAATAAACTAAAACACATCTGTGGTACAAATACCATCTGTTCCAATGATTTGTACGTCCCTAAAGGAAACAGTGATAATTGTAAAATAAAAGAAACAAACATATTTAGCTTCAACCGTAAACAAAGCTGACAAGAAGAAAAATGAAGTCGTTTAAATGGCTCCATGAGTGCAAATTACGGTGAAACTTTTGCTAAATGCTCCCCGGCATTCCAAAATCTTCATTTTAACTTGTGCGTGCATAAACATATCTCGATTTGGATTTTTTTTTTTTAAAGAATCTAAGTTATGAAATATACAGTTCACTCTCTAAGGTATGAGCTTATCTACTAGAGCGATTTGCACCAAGGCAGACTGGAATATCTCTTTAGGTTTCTTCTTTGTGGAAACAGATTAAAGTAATTGCATGTCAAACTTTTGCACAATGGGGAAATGAGCAGAATTATATATTTGTACGGTATGCTTCCCTACTGATATATACACAATGGTGGAAAAACACACTTGAGTGCAGCATAAATCTTATGTGTGAAAGGGTGTTTGTGCATCTCTTAACAATGTGTAGGTCAAAAGACTTCTTATTTCTGTAGCCCATTTTCACTTGCCTTTGTGTTTTGTGTATGATTATAGAGAAGATTGTCTCTTAGTGGTTTGCAGCCAATTATTTTGAGTCTGTTTCCTTGTTATGAATAAAAGTTTGAGAAACATCTCCACTGTAAACTTTTGACAGCTACTGTATGTCACTAATTTACAAAACCTATAAATTACCTCCTCGGGTTGGAGAGATTTTAGATATACTCCTTTCTTTTACTCTAAAAAAGAAATTGAGTGCGTACTAACATTTCAACAGTTTCCGTCATGTGACCTGATCATTTGGAGGAACAATGATTGAACTGGGGATGGTAGGATTATTAATTTGAAAGGGGGATACTCTGCCAACTTAATACACCCACTCTAGTTAGGTTAAAACACATTTAAACCCTTGATAGCTATATCACTGGCAGCAGGCATTCTCCAGTGAAGTGCATATTCAAGCAGTATCAACAATTATAAAGTAAACAACGCAACAGAATAACATTACCAAACCAAATTATTAAAAAAAAGCAAAAAATGTCATGAAAAGTAAAGAAGAAATAAAAAGTCACTGCTTATAGTTGATATGGGCCCATCTGGATTTCAGGCTGACCATAATGCAGCTGAGATCAGATACACTAAGCAGGTTATCTTGGTCAGAATTTTTACCTCCAGACTTCGGCTCTGATTGAGACTTTGGTGGCGAGGATACTCCATCACATTGATGACAGAGTCTCTGCCAAAATGAAGTTCTGCCCACCTCATTTAGAGTTGGGTGGAACTTCAGTGTGCAGGCAATGGGGATTACTCCATCTCCCCTGCCTACATACACCTCCAGCGTAGAAAGGGCCGTTGGAGGTTTGGCCAGGTGTTCACCCACCCTATTAAGAGTAGGTAAACACCCAGTTTTCACTGTCCATCACTGCCAGATAAAAAACACTGGCAGTAAGGGGTAGTGAAAACTGCAAAATTACACCTACAACAATGGGCGAAAACTCCCATGGAGAGGGTGGTATTTTTATTTTTTATTTTCAAAACCATAATCCCACTTTTAATTATTATTTTTTAAATAAAAATAAACATAAAAAATTTGACGTATGTCTCTGTAATTTTGACATAGCGGTCCATCAAATTTTCAATGCATTTACATGAACTTCCTTGGCAGCAATTCCTGGAAATGCAAGAGATGTATGCTAGGCAGGGAATTAATCCATACACTATCTTCCAAATGTAACACACCTCAGGTCAATGCCCCTACCAGGTTCAGCACTCCAAGCTGCAGCTGGAGCAGAATCACAGAAGCAGACTGGCTTTGCCCTCTCGGCCTAGCCCCACAAACAACCTCAACACCCTCAACAAAGACATCAACAACTTCAAAAATTGGATCAAAACCTGCGCGGACTCCCGCATACACATCAAATTCAACAAGCATAGTAGATCAAACGAGCATGCCAGCTGGTACTCAGATGACCTCTGAAACACCGAAACAACATTGTAAACAGCTAGAATGGAAATGGAGAGCCAGACACAACACCACCAACAGAGCTACCTACATGGCTGCACTCAGAAACTATCACCTGTAAATTAGAGACACCAAGAAAAAATCACAAGAATGATAAAGACAATAAACAGTTTAACCATTTTGCTGTTACATAGAATACATGCTTGCATGTTAGTATAGTTATAAGAATGTTCTTACCAAGCGTTCCCAATACTAGTCATGTCAAATATACTTTTATTTGATTTCATAAAAAAAATCATAAAAGGGTGGGGAAAACCACCATAGGTAAGGCATACATAAAATATATATTACAATTTTTTTTTTTTAAATATGGAAAAGCACAAAGAAGATAGACGGAAGGCAAGTGGCGGTATTTTAAAAAGTATTAAAACATACAAGCAGCGCAATAGAAGAGTTTCGAGGCTGAATGTTCTTAAACTACTTGAGTTGGTTTGCAGATTCTATTTTGTCCAGTTCTTTTGCCGCGATTTTCAAAAAGTTTATGGCACTGCAGGACAATTGAATTGATGAGCCCCCGAGACAATGAATCACTGCTGCTCTACAAGTTCTTATTTGTTCCTTCCTAAAGACTTCCCGAAGAACCGTTTTTCGTGTTTCTGCTAGGACAGGGAAGATACATACTAGATGCAGTAAAGACTCATCCCCTACTCCGCATAGGCGGCATTCCCTTGATTGCCACAGGTATTTCCATTTCGGGGTTAGTCTCTTTGATGGATATGACCCAAGCCTCAGTAGTGTAAAAAAGAGCCTTTTCTGATGAGGAAAATGATCTAACAAATAAGGTTGAGGTTGCAGCCTCTGGTGTGCCTGTATCACTGTCCATCAATAAAACAACGTCTCAACAGGTATATCAAGCGGGGGACTGTTCAAAAAGGTGTATCAATCACACAGCACAGGAAAGAAATAAGGGAGACCAATGAAATTGAAAAGGTTGTTATTTGCATATAGAAGCACAGAAATCAACTAAATTGCAGTAACCATAACAAACCAGATGTGCACTGGAAGTGTTGTAGTGAATAAACGGCGCAGTGACACACGTGATTAAGAACAACGTGAGGCGGCGAAAAATTATAATAATAATCAGTGTAGGTCAAACAAAAATATTTACAATCACAAACATAATTCCATTATTTGTGAATGACCCTTTGGTTGCCGCAATTGGCGTTGTAGAGTCGATGGCGTTTCGACCTCTCTAACTCAAGGTCATCATCAGGACGATGGTTACACGATTCATTTAAAGTGCTCTGGTGGCACTAGGTGAGGAGGGGGAATCCAGAAGGTGAATCCTACACGACTGGAACTGTAAGCGGTGTGATTTGGGGAAGCCTTCAATGGCTGGGATGTCGTCAATTGTGGAAAGTCCTGCGTCAAGGGGAAGAGCGTGCGGGTGGTTGGGTCCACTGATTCGTCACGTTTTGAGACGCTTCACTCGTCCTACCTGCTTTTGGACTTATCCCGGCATCCTGATCCCATATTCCTCCAAACGCGACGAATCAGTGGACCCAACCACCCGCTGCCCATCGGAATTCTTCTCCGAGCGCTGCCCAGCTTTCCGCACGCTCTTCCCTTGACGCAGGACTTTCCACAACTGACGACATCCCAGCCATTGAAGGCTTCCCCAAATCACACCGCTTACAGTTCCAGTCGTGTAGGACTCACCTTCTGGATTCCCCCTCCTCACCTAGTGCCACCAGAGCACTTTAAATGAATCGTGTAACCATCGTCCTGATGATGACCTTGAGTTAGAGAGGTCGAAACGCCGTCGACTCTACAACGCCAATTGCGGCAACTAAAGGGTCATTCACAAATAATGGAATTATGTTTGTGATTGTAAATATTTTTGTTTGACCTACACTGATTATTATTATAATTTTTCGCCGCCTCACGTTGTTCTTAATCACGTGTGTCACTGCGCCCGTTTATTCACTACAACACTTCCAGTGCACATCTGGTTTGTTATGGTTACTGCAATTTAGTTGATTTCTGTGCTTCTATATGCAAATAACAACCTTTTCAATTTCATTGGTCTCCTTATTTCTTTCCTGTGCTGTGTGATTGATACACCTTTTGAACAGTCCCCGCTTGATATACCTGTTGAGACGTTGTTTTATTGATGTAATACTTACCCGGTCTCAACTGGGTTAACGGGTTTACTCCTGTTTTTCGTTTTTCTTGTATCACTGTCCAGGCATGGGATTTTTTTGCTAGGGCTGTTTTGTCTATTAATAAAGAATTCCGTTTTATGGCTTTGTTGACCACAGATTTAAAACCAAGGGAGGTAGGGGCAGTAAGCCAGGCCTCCTCTAGCTGCAGTGCCGAGAGCAAAGCCTTCAAACCTTTGAAAATTGAATTATTAAGCCTGGCTTGGTTTTCAATCTCTACCCAACAGTAATGAGCGAGTGTGTTGTCTTCTGCGTCCCTCATCCTCCAATAGTACTTGACTAGTGAGCTGTGTCTATCGGGGATCAGATTTCTTAGACCATATTCTAATCGAATTTGAGCTTGTTGAATATGGCGGGGGATTGCAAACAATTTCTTGAAGAGAATTGATTGTGCTAGGTTTAGACCTGTGGCTTCTTTGACGTTCAAGATTTCCTTACCATATGAGATGGAGGGAAGGAATTTTGCTGCGATATCTTTTAGCAAATGACTGGTGGAGCAGCCTGCAAGCTTGTTTTTTAAGGTTTTGAAAGTGAACTGCAGCTGTTTGGATTTTGCGCGACCTTGGTCCAGATGTGTCTTGAAGTTGAGGTTGCGGTCAATTTGAAAGCCTAGGTATTTGTACGAGTCCACCTCGGTCAGGGGTCGCTTGTCCAAGGTCCAAATGAATTTACGATCTTTCACTGCTTTAAGTTGTTTGACAAAGTGCATCACCTTCGTTTTTTGATGGTTGATGGTTAATTGAGCCGAGGTGGTATAAGCTCCAAGTTCGGTGATTAGTCGTTGCAAACCTACTGGCGTTTGCGCTAGTAGAACGATATCGTCTGCGTATTGAAGGCTAGGTGTAGGTATTTTGCCAAGTTTTGGAGGGTCAGACTGAATCGACCGAAGGTGCTTATCCAGATCAGCGATGTAAATGTTAAAAAGGCAGGGCGCCAGCACACACCCTTGTTTTAACCCGTTAAGAGTTGTGATCTTGTTGGTTATACTGAGCCCGTCTCCTTTCCTGATCTAGACCCACGTCTGAGAGCACAAGTTAATAATGGCCTCCAGCAGCTTAGCTGGAACCCCCCAATTATGCATTTTTGCCCATAGCGTGGCTCTCGAGATTTTGTCAAAGGCCGCTATACTAGTGTTCCTAGGGTGAGTGAATCTGCCAGATTCTCTGCAGGTGATCTAACCCCCCCAGTTACCTGTGGGTATGTTTAACCTGGGAGCCCGTCTTGGTGTAGAGCTGGGTATCATCTTTCTCAGGAGGTAAAAATGACTCAGCTGGGCTGGGAATGTGCCACAGGGCGACCTCAACAGTGTCAGTAAAATGCTTTTCTAACTCCATAAAGGAGTGATGTTATTTATATGATAAACTTCACCTATGTTGACATGCTGAAGTCCCAGTCAGGCTGTCATTATTGATTCTATCCTAACAAAGCTGTCACAGAGTGAACAATAACAAACAACAACATTTTTTGCAGTGAACTTTAGCTTTTGTACAGAATGTTCAATACTCTGATAATATGCCTACGAAGATGTGTGAATGCAAGCAAAGTTACTTCATGGAACATTATCCCATACAAGCACGCAAGCAAATGTGTGTCAAATGAAAACTATCAAGAAAAGATGTCAACTTAAAATGTGAGCATGTAAAATGGTGGTATTCTCACCCGGGCCTAATGTAATCACACAACGCCCACTCCTTGGCTGTGAGTCGAATAAAAGCTTCCTAAAAAGCAATGCTAAAATTATGTATTTAACCTTTTCTAAGATCCTAAAATCATAAAAGCATTGCGCTTCTTTAATAACAAAAGCATAGGGAAAGTTAAACTGTATTAAAAGTCAATTGAAAAAGGCGAATGAAAAGACTGCAATTTGAAGCAATTTAGCAAGTAAAAATGGGCGAATTAAAAAACAAATCTCCACTGCTCGAAACTACCATATTTTTTAAATGTTCAGTGGAGGGAACGAAACAATGATATGGCCAGCTATTGCAGACACTTGTTCCTTTGACACCTCTCACCAGCTCCAGGGAACAAACATGTTTAAATCCAACCCCCTCAGCAGCCGCTGAAGGTGGGACGGGTAGTAGTGCATCCACAGAAGGTGAGCCAGGATCCAAATCACAAGGAGCTGAAGCATTTCAGGGAGGCTCATAAAATGTGTTTCGAAGCAAAGTCAATCTGGAAGCGCATCTGTACAAGTGAGTCATTAGAGGACACACCAGCAGTTCCATGTCAGTAGATTGGATTGGTTGCATCCCCAAGCATATGTTTAGGACACACTCAAAACTGCCCAGTTGACAGCGGAATACGGGCTGCACGCAGTCTAGACATACAGGCCGAAAGGACAAGAACCAGTTGTCATTCAGTTCTTCAAACAAGGGTATGCCAAAGACGGCATCATTATCTCATGACACAGTAGCACATTTGGTAGTGCCATCCCCATTCGAACGTGTGGCAGAACATCCATTGTGGATTGTGGAGCACATAAAAGAAAGCCAGTGTCCCGAAAACCAGGAATCGAAAGACCGATAAGCCTCCAAAATACTTCCCAGCACGGAGTGTATGAAAGACAGAATAACTCCGAAGACCGTCTGGAAGGTACTAAACAACCCGGAGCCAATTGTTTTTAAAAAGTGCGCTACCCCCATGGTATTTGAAATATTAAAAATACGGTGCACTAGCTCCCCAAAATGGTGTGGGAGATAGGTGCCAAGTAGCAACTGAATCTCAGAGGAAGACAATGCAATTTGAAGATCAAATATCCACTTTCTTCTGAAAAAATAAGGCTTTCAGTCTGCTCAAAGCATCAAAGTTCAAATTTGATATTTGTATCGAAAGCAGGTGGTGTCAGGTTTCCCAGTTATGCCTAAAAGGAAACGTTAAAATGTTTACACGAACACATGCTCTTTCTAAAATTGCCTTCACTTTTACACATCGACTTTTGACACACATTTGCATTCGTGACAGTTTGGATTAGTTTCTTGGAAACGCCAATCTTGCTTACTTGGGTCAACTTCACAAGAATACTATATTGTCATTACACTACGTACAAGGCCTACACATACGTGTGGAAATGTGCTTGTTATTTTCATACATACGGTGACATAGCTATCTGTAGCATACAGACAATGGCAGTTTGATTACAATCTCCGCCCAAGCAAGGATACCTTTTGTTATTTATTAGCATCTGTTTCCGGTGGTGTTGGTAGAGAAGCACTTATGCTGTCATCAAGAGGTCTCTACACACTGATGCTTTCACCCAGCAGCTGACCCATATCTCTGTGAGGGGTGTTTAGCTTGTGACCAAGACGGGTTCCTACACTCTTTCCCTACAGGTAATAGGATTGGATCATCCATCACATGAATTCTTGGCAGAACATACACATACACCCTAGACACATAGGTTAGGGTACGCATAGTAGGAGTACGCCAAATGGTTATACTGTTTCATATGTTTGCATATATACTAGGCCTGGGTATAATATTCCCCTGGGCTTGAGGAGCTTGCAGAATTTTGCCCACTCTGCATTCTGCTTAAAGCATGGAGTTTTGAAAAACTCAGCGTAGCGGCACAGAGCAAAGTTTCACCTCTTTCGCGGCTCACCAATGTTATGTTGGTGAGTGCAAGTGAGGAAAATCAGATGCTACACCAGTTCCCCGTGAAACGCGGGCAGTTGCAGCAGGTCGCTACCGCTCATATTGAGAAACCTGCAGTGCCCGTTGAGGAAGCTACCACTAAAGTAGAACATCTAGCAGCAGCAGAAAAAAGCTGCGCCCTCTTACTCTGAGCATGGTGCTGTTCGTGCTGTAAAACTTTACAGCACGGGACAAACACCTGCCACTAAAAATCAGCATGAGCAGCGTGACTTACCTCACTCTGCCTCTTGTGGAACTCCGCAGAGCTCGGCAGAGATTTTTCAGCACTTTGCGGAGTTCCGCAAACCAGAACTCAGGCCAGGCCTAATATATATGTTGTTTCAGCAAGATGGTGGAATTTTTTATTCTGTTCACTATCATGATACTTCTAATAACTTTCATCTGCTTCTAACTATTCATCATTGCAGCGCATATATCCAAGACGAAAATCACTTTGGTTCAATGAATATTGAAAAACGTCACTCTGTGTATTCTACATATATTTTTATGAGCAAAAGAGAGCACAAATGTCTGAGCAAAAGGGTTCTAGATCTGTCACCACAATCCCTAAGGGATCTGGTTTGTCATGTTCAGTGGTTGCTAGAACTATTTGCTCTGTGTCTGGTTTAGGGAGTATTATGGTGGCAGTGTGAGCTAGCTGGTCCATGGGACAACATATCCTGATGGGGTGCATGGTATCAGTCTGGCACCATCCCAATGTTTATGCCCTCCACAAATATGCAGTTCCTACTGATTAGTCAAAACTACAAGACAGTAGTAAAAGCACTTGTGCACAACAGATCAAGACAGCAGAAACCATCACCAGATATGGTATTCCCGGTTTCATCCCGCAGCAGCCTTGATTATTCAACATCAAAGAGCTCCCATTGGATAGCTATCTGAACACTGGATGAATTACAGCAGCTGGGAAACCTTTCAGATAACATGACATGTTTGCCTTGCATACATTACATGCGCAGTAGAGTTTTACCTACCTGCAAACTAAAGAATGGCCGAAAGCATTCTCACAGTTTGTGCTTCAAAGAACACCATTCCTATGATAAGTGAAAGGCAGGATCCATGCCTCATGTACAAACCCTTCTGCTAGTGCTTCTTATCTGCCTACTTGATGGTGTTGCAAGCAGTATTTGAAGTAAAAATTTGAAATTGGCAGAGAAATTAACCTGTGTATTATACAATCTGCTGATGCACCTCTGCAACTGTAAATGGAAGTTGTTCTAACTTTTCCATGTCTATGTCTAACATAGTGTATGTCACGTTTCTGCTGGCCATGGTGGTCTGTTCTTTTGTTAGATTGTATGGTAAAATCAAACTAGTGGCAGTTATGTGTTGCCATGGAATGCGATCAGTGTTTAGGTCTGTAGAGTCCAACATAGTAGCATGATAGACCTAAACTGTGATTGCCCATGTTGCAAAAATGGCATGTCACTCTGTAAGATGTCAATAACAGACAACACAATATTACCCAGAGAATATATCCTATTGTGTAATGTAGTCACACCATTGTCAACTACTGCTAGAGCCTTTTCTAAATTTGCTCTGTCAATTTTACGTATTCTCTAAGCAGGTCCTGCTGTGAAACTTTCCACACTTCAATATATATTGTATGAAGAAAGCCCTTTTGTCGTGGCTTTCAAGGACCTTACAAGAAATCCTGTAGGGCCAAATCATCAGAAAAAAAGAGACAAGTGTTGTTTCACCTCAGACAATGTTGAATGCTTTAGCCACTCTAGGCAAAACTTTCCAATGCTGTATGTTGTGACCACCCCTGCGAGTTGTGTCTGCACGTTACATGGGTCTGGTCTATTTATTCTAAACCCTTGTGTGTTGTCAAGAAAATGTGCCTGACATCCGTTAGTATCTAACGGTCACACTAACCATCCCTCTGGACTTGTATGTGAAGAATTGTATATCCCATTTCTAAGCATGTTGTCAAATGTGTCCTCCATGTAATTTGTGAATTGCTGCCAATTCACCAAGCACACAAAAGTGGGAATTTTTTATTTATTTAGATCCTTATTTTGGCCAAGCTGAGGAAGGACATCTGCTGCACAGTTCTATTTAGGAAAACTAGTTGTTTAGGTATGAGGCATGCTCTAAATAAAGCCTTGTTCTCCTGAACCTGCCAATCTCTAGTTCCCCATATAGATTTTAAATTGATATTTTCTCTCCAAAGGCCTACACTTGTGCCAACAACTGGGAAATGGAAAATGCAGAATAAATCAACTTTGTGTCAGTGAGCATAGTTTTCCTTGCCGGGGAAGGTGTAATTTTATAATAAAAGACTTTGAGTCTGCTGGATTGTCACCAGAAAAATATGCAAACCTCTGAAGAAATGTCTTTGAGATACCCTGTGGTGATGTTGTGCAGTGTTTCTATTGGGTGTAATAAAATACCAGTGTGCATGTTTTGGGCACCCCGAGAGGGCCGACCAAACAGTCATTGCGCATTTAGAAGTGGGCAAACCACTCCTCCCCTACCCTGCTCTGAGAGCAGAGCAGCCCCAACCACCCGGCCTCCCGCCCGCAAAGCAACAGGAAACATAAAATGATAATAACTTAAAGTTATTATCATTTTATGTTTCCTTTGCAGTGCACTGCTTAAAAGCAGTGGGGTGAAGCTCCTCCACAATAGCGGAGGAGCCGCCCCTGTAAAATGCTGCACATGGAGTACTTGCTTTGTACAAATAACAGATGACCATAATGGTGAAAACAAAACATTTAATCATAATTAGATGCACCATCATACATTTCTTCACTATTAAAAACTGTGTAATGCTCTAAATCAGCAAGCATTTCAGCCACTGTGTTAATTTCCCAATCATCAAAGATAGTACCAGGAGTGATGACATAATTTAAGGATATACAAAATACATATGGAACTTGTAAAGTCTCTGTCAGTCCAAATATATTATAGGGTACCTCATCCCAACAATTCCATCAGGAACCAGGACAGCTCAAATGTTTACCAGGGTAAGGTCTATTTGGACTTTGTGTGATGAAGAATAGGATTTCAAAACCTCATTTACCCGATCAACAGCAGAGCATTCTGGGGGATAGTGTCTGTTCAAAAGCAAGGAAAAAAGTAACAAAACCAATCCAAATGCAGAGGAAAAGTAACAAAATTGTGGTCCAAATGTTTATCCACGGAGGGATAAAGTATGTCTTTTTGAGTTAAATAAAAAATTCATGTTGAGGTGGGTCTGATAAATCCAAATAGAAGTCATCAAAGTTGACAAAATTGCCTGATGCTGTTTCTACAAACGTGGGAGGCTCATTAAGCTGTGTAAAACTGGTAGATGACTCTAATGGCAGCATGTTGTAGACACCATCAATGTGTGCTTTCAGAGTTGAAATCTGTGTAGTTGTACATGATGATTGTATGGTATTTGCTGATGTAACTGGAAGTAATGACACTTAGGTGTTAGCTGTCCCCAGCTGGGGAGAAGAAGCATCATTGTTGGTTAAAGCTTGTAATGGGACTTCAAGTAAGGTAGTAAGAGGAGGAAGGTAGCTACCCTCGAGCCCTCAAGGCCTACTATGTAGAATGGGTCACATGATGCATTTTGATGAGATCAATGGACACAAATCTCTTTTGAGTTCTGGTACCTTCCACAGCCAGGACAGGCACAGGCGCTCTGTAAGATGGACCAAGTTCCTTCTTGTCGGTTATTTTCTCCCATACTAGATCCCCAATCTTGGAATCCTACTGCATATGTGCTGATAAAGACTTGCAAGTTCTTTATAAAAGTTTGAGCATCAGCTGATTGCTGTGGCCATACCCATAGAAATCAAAAGCAGGAATCCACTGCTAACATGATATATTTATAAAAGCCCATCTGAGTATAAGGGTCTGCAATGGTCCAGATGACACAAGTCAGAGGCTTGTTTGAGATTAAAAGAGGTGAGCTGTGGTGAAAACTTTTATCTGCTGGCAAATGTGACTTTAAGGACATAGTCATTAGCCTGTTTGTAAAAACCTGGCCAACAACAGCGTTGCTGCATGAGTGAAACTGTAGCCACCACCCCTGCATGAGCAGACGCTAGACCCTCATCTGCTGCTACAATCAGTCCTAACCTGCAGTCTGAACTAGGTATTACTCTATCCCCCACTCTGGGAATATGAGCAAATGGAAAGTTTTGGGCACCTTAGTGGTAGGAATTAGGGCTGGGCAGAATTCCAGTTACCAAAAAACTCCACCGAATTCCAAGGAGTTCTGCGAGCAGGCGGAGCTATTGCTCGGCCACACCTACTCCTAGGAAATTCACATTTTGCATGTTGCAAACCTTATCAATTGACTCTTCTGCTTCATCTTCGGCCATTTTGTGTGTTTTGCTAATGCATAATTCACCCGTGAGGCTCAAAGTTATTAATCGTTTTACCCGTGTGTCAACTGCAAGAGGATCGCGTGCCGCAGTACATGTGCCAATGCGCTGCTTCTCCCCATGCTTGGCTCCACACACCTATCCTCTCTGCATAAAGGAGGGGAAGCAGTGACTCCCTCCAGCTGCATTATGAATCTTTATGAAACCAGGGATGGAGATGCAGAGCGTCCTGTGTGGGAGCCGCCATTGTGACTAGTGCATCATTACTGTTCTCCTGTACTCTTCTCTTGTGACAGCACAATGGGCAGAGTAATGCAGGAACCAGCAAAAGGCCATGCTGCTGCTTTACCCCCTCCATCCTACTGCAGATATCTTCCAGTGTCTGCCTTGGCTGTGCTGCTTTGAACTTAACCACCACAGCCAAGCGCCGGACCTAGCCTCACGTAAGAATTCTGCCCCTTTCTGCTGTTTTCTGTGCACACTGCTGCAGATCATTGTGGTCTAAGCCACAGCTCCAGTGTTGCTTAATTGTTTTTCCCACTGTGTACCACCTACCCCCAAATAAGTGGTGCTGTGCTGTAACCAGGACTGAGGCGCAAAAGTGTATATGTCATGACAAACTTCTGTGGTAGAATTGTTACGCCTCAGGCTTCAATGGGGGGGTGTGAACCTCTGCTACACTCGATGTATATGTCACCTCCCCAACTTACCAGCCCTCTAGTCAGACCTTCCACTCTCATCACTAGTCTCTTCACTCAGAACAACTGCAACTTTCTATCATATTTCGGCTTACCGCAGTGGAGCCGAAGTGTCAGCTCGTCCCTTCGTAACTCCTCAGCTCAACTCCTCCATGCCTTCATGACAACCAGTCTTGCAGATGAACCGGAAGAGATCGCATGAGGTGCAGGAATATGTGGCCCAGCAACACTTATGTGCCCAAATCCGTACAATAATTTCTTGGGACGTATGGCATGCGGATAGACATACGCTTGGAGACCGGGTCCATTCCCAGCAGAAAGGTAAGGACAGCATAGCACGGGGCTGGCAGTGCCCTATCAGCCACCGGGGTCTTGCAGGTTCTTTTTCCGGTCAGTTCCTAATGAGCTACAATGGGAGACATGAAGATGACCACAGGGTGCAGGTGTTGTGGAAGGATGACTTTGGTCAGCCAGAAACCCATCTCTGGCATTCAATTTAATTGAAAAACGGCCCCTGCAGCTTTTCTCCTAATTATTTGGCAATCTATTTTGTCCCTATTTCCAATCTCTGTGTTGTTCTGATGCATCAACAGTTTTCCTGGCCTCCAAGTATTGATGTTTGGGACAGTGGTTTCACATTGGGATGAATCCTGAAGTGAACACTGCAAGGCAGCACAAAATTGGGCTGCAGAGGTATCGATCCATGCCAGGGTGAGTGGCATGTGATGGTGGCAGAGCGTAGAGTAGCAAAACTCCTCTGGCGGAGTGGAGATCACCGCCCAATCCTTGTAGGAATATTTTTGGGGAAATCCTTTTGGTAATAGTGTGCCATTGCACGCAACATTGACAGCCGTCATGATGTCTCTATCTATTTCTGTACTGGAACAAGTTATTGCAACGACTGCAGCAGTTTGCATTGTTGCTTTTGTGGCTTCATGATCCATTGAATTCCCTACAACATGTACAAGTTGGTGGCTCAGTGTATGTATGACATGAGCCTGTGGCAAGCTTGCTCGAAGCTTAGCCATTGTCCCCAAAGCTTCTTATGCTCGATCATGTACACTTTAGAATCTCTGAATCCATTCTGGCTCCAGTAGTGGAAATACACATTGTAAGAATGGACACAATAATATGAATCCCACACTATAAGGGTGGGAAACTCAGGATCTGTATTCTCAAGTGCCAGAATTAGAGCTTTCAGTTCAACCAGCTGTGCAGTGCACTCACCTAGTGACTGTGTGTATGTTTAATGAGATTGGATTTCTCCACCCCTCATTTTACCCTTCACCGCTGCGCAAGGGGAAGAGTATTGATGTTTTGTCCCTACCACAGGCTGGGCAGAACCATCAGTCTAGATGATAAAATCATGCTGCCTTAGAGGCATTATTTCATTGGACAGAGGATTTTCATGTTCATATTGAGGGTATGCCTGTGTTTGTAGTGTAGAGTCAAAGACATAATCTACATCTGTTGCTGTGAGTATGTTGGCCCATTGTATCTATCTTGAATGTAAAGCTTTCACATTGGGAACACTGGTCTTTGTAATGGTGTCACGTCAATTATTTGTTTTCCTTGAGCCAATGATCACATTTTCACTACAGCTGTCTGTACCACCATCAAGAACTTTTCTGTCAGTGCAAAATGCATTTCTGCATTTGTATATCAATGTGATTCACATGCAATTGGTAAATTGTCTCCTTCATTGAATGTGAAATATGGGTATCCTGATGTACCCGCAATTATGCGGATCACTAAGTTTGTGGTGTTGACAAGTGTGTGTAAGTGTTTTAAAGCTAATATGTCATCTTGTACTGAACGTAAGATGTATGTGTGTGTGTTCATTGTGTGCTTGAAATGTCTGGACGAACCAAGTTGTAAAATGGTTTTACCTGTTGTGCATAATCTGGTATGCAATTTCTATTATCTAGTCTAGTGATAAAACCGCACATTTCTCTAAGAACTGTGTTGCCAGACTTTTCACTTCACTTGACAGCTCATATCCCAGGAACAAGACACTGAGATAGGCAATCTTTGATATATTTTGAAGTTAAATTTGTAACCCATGTTAGCAAATCCCAAAATTTAGCGCTCTACTCTGGTCAAGTGTGCTGTTAATTCATCATCCGTTCGGTATATGTCATTGACATAGGACAATGCTTGGTCATCAAATTCTTGCTACAGTTCTGTTACACGGGCTGTTACCCATGGGGCAATCGACAGAATTGTTTTTGAGAGTTAAAAGTGATAAATGCGGTCAAGCACCTGCTTTCGGGTGCTATGTTTTGGCAGAAAACCCCATTTGAAATGTCTAATGTGGTTTTATATTTTTTATGCGCTATATTGTTCATTAGTGCTACGCAATGTGCATTCTGCACAGCAAATGTGCATGGAGCAGTGTTCAAGTGTCTGTAATCCAAGACTAAACAATATTAAAGGTCTGGTTTTGTTACTGGAAATTAGGGAATATTCATTGGTGAGGTGCAACTTTCTTTTACACTCTGATATTCACATTGTGTATGTATCTCTGTTTAATGGGGTATTGTCTTTGTGGTTGTGGGCTGGACCTCACAGGTACTATGTAGTAAGGAGATCCTTTATCCCAACCCACAAGGATCGCCTTCTGCGGTACATGTTCCAATATGCTACTTCTCCCCACGCTTGGCTCCGCACACCTGTCTGTACGAAGGACGGGAAGAGGTGCCTGTGTAATGCCGAGGTTGCGGTGTAACGCTGGAGCATGCACTAAGGCCCACTCTTTGGCATATGTATATTTTACTCATTCTGAAACAAGGTCAGAAAACAGAGTAATCAGCATTACAAGAATAGCAAAGAAAATGAACAGTTCAGCTATTGTGCTGTATAGAATATATGCTTTCATATAAGTATAGTTATAGTTATGCGCCTATCTTCTCTTCCCTATCCTAGTGTGCCTAGGGTGGGTGAATCTGCCAGAATCGCTGTGGGTGATCTAACTACCCTGTTACCTGTGGGTATGTTTCACCTGGGAGCCTGTCTTAGTGTAGAGCTGGGTAACATATTTCTCAGGAGGTAATCAGGATTTAGCTGGGCTCAAAATCAGGCATGGGGCAATCTTGACAGTGTCAGTGAAATGCACCTCTAACTCCACAAAGGAGTGATGTTGTTTATATAACAAACTTCACCCATGTTGCCATTCCGAAGTCCCAGTCAGGCTGTCATTATTGATTCCATCTTGAAAAGCTATCACTGAGCGAACAACAGCATTTTGTGTAGTGAACTTTAGCTTTCGTACAGAATGTTCAAGACTCTGATAATAAGCCTACGAAGATGTGTAAATGTCAGCAAAGTTATTTCATGGAACATTATGCCATACAAACACGCAAGCTAATGTGTGTCAAATGTCAACATTCAAGAAAAGATGTCAACTTTAAAAGGGAGCATGTAAAATGGTGGTGATCTCGCCCGAGCCTAATGTGACCACATGACAAGTTAAATAGACCAAGTGGGTGAAACCAATTTTACCACTACAATTGATGAGAGCTCATGCACTGTGGCACTGGATAGCAGTGTCACTGATTACTAAAACTTCATAAACTGGACTAAAAAAAGGAGAATAATCTAGGATGACCATACACAAAAGATAAATTTGCTACATGAACTAAGTGATTTTGTGTGTTTCGAGAGACGGCAAAGAGTTCATCTTCTTTGTTTGTTAGATTCCACTTTTGTCATGTCTTTCTGGGCAGTGTTTCTGCACTTCTGGGGTGATTAGTAAGGCTAACTTGAAAAGGGAAAAATAGAAGGGCTATGTCTGAAGTGAAAGGTTAGCTGTGCACCTTTGAAAACATCTTCAGCCCCAGCCTTTGCCAGTAACAGTCATTGGGGCTGTATGATGAAAAGTGTCCTTGGGGTGAAATGGGCATGTGTTTCCACTTTTTGCATTTCCGGGGCACTTCGGTATTAACGAAGGGGCTGCAGATGCTTTCATGAGATGCTTTCAAAATATCTATCATACCTCTGTTACAAGTGTGGCATCGTGACCTCAAGAGGGTATTCCTGATTTTGCACAGGGACGTGCCCCCCCACCTCCCCTCCCACATATAAGGAAACACTTTCCCTCTGCTCCCTCACTGTTTTACAGATGCAGGTAAAGAGGAAAAAAGTTGTCAGGGGGTTCACTGACTGTGTGCCACAAGGCGCCACTTGGAATGGGGCAATGTCCGCCATCAAGGCAAGTGCTTTCATTCACTGCACCTTCTGCAGGGGATCTCTGTCCTCCTTTGAATTGCAGAGCACAATGTTGAGAATATGACACGTTATTTCGCATGCCATTACTTCGCATGCCATTACTACGCGGTTATTACTTAGCAATAACCGTTACTACGCAAGTTTTTAGTTCGCATACCATTACATTGAAAGTGTTAATGTATACGAAGTAAAAACTTGCCTAATAATAAAAATGGTATGCGGAATAACGTGTCATATTAAAAAAGACATTTAACCCTTTTTAAAATGTTTAAAACACAACACTACTTTAAATAATACATAGAAATACACTACCCTACACATCTAAAAATGGAAAACACTACCAAAACACTCAAACACTACACTACCCTACACTACTGAAACACCACTACACTACCCTTAACCCTAAATCACTACCCCCTGCATGAACATATGCATTCCCCACTCCGGTCCCTACACTCATTCACTACCCATCACAACCCCGACACTACACTAAACACTAAAACTTGCATTGTAAAATAAACAGACATTTACCACAACACTACACTAAATAATAAATAGAAATACACTACCCTACACATCTAAAAATGGAAAACACTACCAAAACACTCAAACACTACACTACCCTACACTACTGAAACACCACTACACTACCCTAAACCCTAAATCACTACCCCCAGCACGACCCTGCCCCTACCGCAGTCCTGTCCCTACTCCCAAACACTACCCTTCACGACCCCCAACACTACCCTAAACCACTACACTACACTACACAACACCACAACACTACCCTAAAACCTAAAACACTACCCCCTGCACAACCCCCCCTGCACAACCCTCCCCCGACCCCCAGTCATGTCCCTACACTCAAACACTACCCTGCACGACCCCCCCAACACTACCCTAAACCCTAATACACTACCCTACACTACACTTACATCACACGACTACCCTAAACCCTAAAACAGTACCCCATGCACGACCCTCACCCTTCCCCCAGTCCGCTCCCTACACTACAACACTACCCTGCACGACACCCCAACACTACCCTTAACCCTAAAACACTACCCTACACTACACAAACACCACAACAACACACTAAACCCTAAAACACTACCCCCGACACTACCCTAAACCCCAAAACACTACTCCTCAAACACAACGCTACCTTAATCCTTAAAGACCTCCCCCTACCCTAAACCCTTAAAAATAGCCCCTCTTACCTCTCTCTCCTTGTGTCCTATGTTCTCCTTCCTGCGTCTTCAGAGAGGCGGTGATCGTTGCACGTCGTTGTGAGGAAACGCCTCAGTTTCCTCACAACGATGTTGTTCGCTTTACAACGCATGCGTCGTAATAACATGCGTAGAAATGGCTACGCGTTATTACAGTGCATGCGTAGTAAAGCTTGCGTAGTAATGGTACGCAGTGTAATGACTGCGTACAAAAGGATGTTTACCCAATGTTGACAGTACTGTGAAAGCCTTGTGAGCCATCCTCAAACAACTCAGCTCTTCCTTTTGCATTTACTCTGGTAGTTCAGTGTCTGGTTTTCCCTCATACAAACAATGTAAAAAACACCTTGTGCACCAGGTCTAGAAGTTCTAGTTCAAATGTCCTACAGGCCCAAGTTATAAAATAATTAAACATTTCGTCAGTTTAATTGCTTGATTAATCTTGTACTTTTGGCACTCTCAGTGTCTGAGAATCCATTTGCAGTTCATGCCTTGGTCTGTGAGTATGCTAACCAGAGCAATCATTATATTATTCCCAAACCATCCTCGTCTAAATCAAAAGTATTAATTATGTTGTCATTGTGAGATGTCACTGTAAAAGCAGCCCCTACCTCTCCATATCCTATGCCTAAAAATATTTAAACATTTTTGCAATTTGTAGAATTACTTCTGGCTGACAAAGAAATATCTGTCTTTGTTGATTGTTTGTGTAAATGTAATGACATTCCAATGAACATCTTCCTATCTTGCATTTGGTTTTTTAGCATGAAACATATGATGGGTAGCAAGCTCTGAAAAATATGTTTCAACTTATATAAGAACTCACAGGCCATATGCGACCTCACTCTCTGGGGGTAATCCATGAATGTCGTATAAGCACCGGAAAAATACTGTCGACTGGAAAAAAACTGAAATGCTGATAACATTTGTTATTTATTGATATTTTTGAGTGCATTAAAAATACCCCAATGAAATGTCCAACAAATAGAAACTGAAAACAAGGATGCCTGTAAATGAGTTCACTAAGATACCCAAGTAGTTTATGCTTGGCAAAGCCCATGCAATTCTTAGTGCTTTTCTAGATATTGTTCTGCAATTAATTATCGACATACAGCCAGGAACGAAACAACTTGCAATTTTGACCGGCACAGGGATGTATTTCTTTCTCTATATGCAATCAAAAATGCTACACGTTTCTCAAATGTCTCATAATTCATTTTATACTTTTCAGTTCAAAAATGTACTTCACAGGGACATATAAATATTGAACTTTTAAATTGCTATATGCCTTCAAATGCAGAAGTTATTTCTCTTTTCAAAGATTGTATTACTTTCTTGATTTAACGTGCGAATATATATCTCAGCAAATAAGCACCAAAGCCTTTTTTATAACTTGCATATTTACCTCGGAAAAATGTATTTGCTCTTGGGCTCAATAAACATATTACTTAAAGAAATGTTCTAGTTCACTTTATATCATTTTAAAGCAGAATTCTGTAATATTATCTTATGCATTTTAACATATTAGTGCAACCGGAACTGTTATATGGCCATTAGGGTCATTCTCGACATTGCTAAGTTAGCATGAGCTTTGCTGCCATGATACTGCTTTTGCGCATGTTACTACATGACTTTATTTTGCAAGACTCTATTTATGCCTTTCACAGGAGAACTGTCTGCTTTTCACGTTCTCTGCTAAGTTCCTGGAGTTTAGTCTGAGCACGATGTGCAAGGTCGATAAACAATGCCCCTTGTTATTCTGTTCTGGTCAGTCCCTAGCACCTAGACATAACATGCTAAACACAGCTGCATTGCTGGAGACTCGTCCTTTGATATTACGGGGATGCATGTTGTTTTAACACACACTTGGAGAGAGCCCTTTCCATGGAGAAGAGCTATGTTGTTCTTATGATGTAAACCTTACATCTAGGCTTTAAGGTATAGGGTCTGCTGACAAAGCCCAGAGATCTTATTTTATATAATAAACTTTTTCCAGTCAAGGGGAGGGTGGTTAGGCGTTATAGTCCTTTTTCCACTGTCTTTTATATAATGACATCCCCCTTTGTACTCTATGGAATTGTAACAATGCTAATTGTTCTGAGTTTATGCATCTTGCTGCTGGTAGTGGCTCGTATACTGTATTATAGAGCACGATAGTTAAAATAAACATTTTGAACTACTACAGTGACTCTGCCAATTCTTATCGGTGGACAAGTGCGAGTGAGCGACCGAAAGGGTATGTCTTGCCACCGCGATTCCTGAGAGAGTCAGGAGTGTTGTGTTCTGGGTTGTCTAATCATTTGTGGCTTCGTTATTTTGGAGGAGAACGAATGAGACACTATAGCTAGTCGGTTTTGGGATTTTGGGCACTAAGGTGGTAGGTTGGTACACCCCTATACACCGAGGTCCTGTTTTCCCGCGCATAGTTCTGTGTAGGTGCAGAATCCCTGCAACAGAACGAAGAAGTGAATATTAACGGTGCCACTATTGTATAACTCCAAAGGTTACCTATTTGTAATAATGTAAATATGATCAATTTACAGTCCAATTATGCATGTTTTTTTATATAACACTGAGAAACATTAGTTTAGGGAAAAGTATGGTTGCCCAGAGCAGAATGCTCATTTTACCTACACATTCTAGAAAATAACTTGTGACATCAACATTTGAACACAATAGACCTGAGTCACCAATAAAAGCATAAAGGTATGGACAGGGATTTATGTTTTTCTGACATTCACCAACATTTCCAATGCTATGCCTGGCACACTTTTGGCACTGCTTTCCTGCTTGTTATTAGGAAAGTCGTGTGACTATACCGTGTTTTCTGGGCCCACTTGCTTACTATTGGTCTTCCGATGGACCATTATGTCCGACTGAGGGGTGATTGGACCAGGAATAGGTAGCTAAATTTGAGGTTTATTACTAATTCAAAATCAAGTTAAGATACATGACTCTTAACACCATGCTATAAGAGTACAAAATAGCAACAGCCAGGCCCAACTTACGGAAGAAATTGAGGTGGACTAATATTAGGCAAACAAGCAATTCAGTCAACAATATAAAAAAATCAAGAGGAGTATTTGGTGTTCAGAAAAGAGTCACATCTGGACGTGACAGCTTCTACTACCACCCCCACCCCTTCCTCCGGTATGATGATGACGGCATTCCAATAACATTCTAAACAGCAGAGGATTCACTGGAAGCCATTTGCTTTCAGGGCGGCCCATCGAGATGACAGCTCTTTGGTAAGTCCTGTGCTAGGAGATGGACTTGGGTAGAAGAAGACATACACCGGGGGGAAGGAAAGCTTTTTTCCTCTTCCCTGATGTCTCTCTTCAGTGCATTCCTGCTGCAGGATCGCAGATGGGATCGTGATTTTGCAGTAGGTATTCACCCACTAGACACCAGTTCTGTATTTTTTCTGTGGGGTGCAGCCCCTTGTGCTAGGGTCGCTCCCCATTTATTGGGACATATGTTTTGGCTGGTTTCTGCCCTCCCCAGTTTGATCACCCACTTTTTAAGCCAATATGCCTCCCGGGGAGAGGTAAACCCATAGACAGCAGGGAATCCTTGTGCATGCATGTTGGGAGTGGGCTCTTGGGCAAGGGTCACTCCCCATATTATGGGAAATATGTTTTGGCTGTATTCTCCCCTTCCCCCGGGGGGAACATTGGCCATTTTATAGGCCGAACTACTCCAACGGGTGGACGGAAGACTACTAGAGACTAGGAAATCATTGCTTATGCATGTTTTGGGAACAGCCCCTTGTGCAAGGGCCACCGCCCAGTTTTGGGGATATATGTTTTGGCTGTCACTGTTCCCCTTGGGGACAGACCTGCAATTTTGTAGGCTGATCTGCCCCCATGGGGAGCAAAGCCTTTAGACACCAGAGAATCACTGTGCATGCCTGTCAGGGAGCGACCACCTTGGGCAAGGGGTGCTCCCCATTTTTTGGGAAATATGTTTTGGAAGTTTTCTGCCCCCCCCCCCCGGGGGTATATCAGCCATTTTCTAGTCGGTCTGCTCACAAAACCACGAGCCACCTGGTATTTGTTTTTATCCATGTCAGGGAGTGGCCCCTTGAGCAAGGGTCACATACAAAAAGTATTGCCACATGTTTTGACCATTTTCTGCCCCCACTGTGGGTAGATCAGCCATTTATTGGGCCGAGCAGCCCAGCCGGGACAAAAAATCACTAGACAACAGGGATTTATTTCTTATGCATGTCAGAGAGGGGCCCCTTTACCAAGGGTTGCTCTCCATTTTGAAATGGGCATGTCCTTTGTTTTCCGCCATCCCTGGGGGCACATTGGCCATTTTTTTAAGTGGCTTGGGGGGGTCAGAAAACCACTATACCCCAGGTAATCTTTATTTATATATGTTGGGGAAGAGGTCCCTTGGGCAAGGGTCACTTCTTGGTATTGCACACACATATGCTTTGTTTTCCACTCATATGGGGCCATACCAGATTTTTCCTACACTAATCTGCCCATGGGGGGGGGGTGGAAAAACACTAGACACCAGGCAATACATTTTTGTGTTGAGTGAACCAGGGTTTGGCTGCTGGTGTGTGTGAACTGGTGTTTGGGTTTGCTTTGTGTCCCCATTGGGGGCAGATCAGACATTTATGATGCTTATCTGCCTGCTGGGGCAGACTTCATTATGCTTTATGATGTTGACTGTTTAATTTCTTGTCATCATTTGCAAACTTAATGCATTATTTCTCCTTTTTATTGCAGTGCAAAGCCTTTGATTTCCTTGGTGGTGACTCCTACTTGCAGTTTCGACCCTTGTAGATCTGCAGTTTGTGTAGTAGCATATATTTTGTAATGTTTACTTCAAATGAGTATCATTGCCAAGCTTGAATGTGTTTTTTGCCAGCAGATTTAACTTCTCAATCAATCAATCAATCATGTCACTTATAAAGCGCACTACATACCCGCGAGGGTCTCAAGGCGCTGGGGGAAGAGGGGGGTGGTGCTGCTACTGATCGAAGAGCCAGGTCTTGAGGAGTCTTCTGAAGGCCAGTAGGTCTTGGGTCTGTCGGAGGTTGGTGGGGAGGGTGTTCCAGGTCTTGGTGGCGAGGTGGGAGAAGGATCTGCCGCCGGCGGTCGTTTTCCGGATGCGGGGGACTGTGGCGAGGACGAGGCTGGTCGAGCGGAGCTGGCGGGTGGGGGTGTAGAAGCTGAGTCGTCTGTTGTGGTAGGCTGGTCCGGAGTTGTGGAGTGCTTTGTGTGCGTGGGTGAGGAGCTTGAAGGTTATCCTCTTGTTGACAGGGAGCCAGTGCAGGTCTCTCAGGTGGGGTGTGATGTGGCTGCGTCGGGGGATGTCGAGGATAAGACGTGCAGAGGCGTTCTGGATGCGTTGCAGTCATCTCAGGAGCTTAGCCGTCGTTCCTGCGTAGAGGGCGTTTCCGTAGTCCAGCCTGCTGGTGACGAGGGCCTGGGTGACTGTTTTTCTTGTTTCGGTGGGGATCCACTTGAAGATCCTGCGGAGCATTCGGAGGATGTTGAAGCAGGATGAGGAAACGGCGTTGACCTGCTTAGTCATGGAGAGGGTGGGGTCGAGGATGACCCCTAGGTTGCGTACGTGGTCTGTTTTATTGTGGTTCAAATTCACATTTGGCTTTGTGCAAGATGTGTATTGTATTGTTGTGTGTGTAATTATTTAGTTTTTCCTTTCTAGTGGAATATCTATGTTGCTTGTTGTGTCTGTGCAGAGTAGGTGCAGTTGATCCTCAGTCTAGCTGTCTTTGGCAAGTGAAAGGTAGCTTTCTGGTTTATAAAGTTAATTGTGTGGTTTGTATTGATAGTTTTTTCTAGATCTTTATATGTATAGTTATATTTGCTATTTAATATAGGCAGAGTTTTTTGAGGTCTAATTTGACACAATATTGTTTATTGTTGTCTTGGTTTTTGTGTTAGTTTCATTAGTAAGCATTATTACTACCCACAAGCTGACTGCCAGCAGGTTGTTCATTTGGTTTTTAAATCTTCCCCTGAACATGGCTATGAGGCTGACTTTGCATTTGAGGCAGAGGGCCAAGTTGAAGATTCTGGCAGTGATTTTTCTGTCCGAGAGGAATCATCTGATGATGGAACCACTATTAGTGATAATAGAGGCCCTCTTTTAGAGGAGGATACTGATATGACAGCAGTGCAGCAAGAGCCATGTGGATTGCAGCCAGGGGTAGGAAGGCTTCACAATGGAAATGCTGAACCCTGGGCTGCCCCTAACATGGTGCAACCTGCAACATTTGTCTGCCTTTAGTGGTGTTGCAGGGTGTATAATCAATATAGAGAATTTTTTGCCTATTCATTTCTTCTAACTATTTATTGATGATGTGTTTTGGATGATATTGCTGCGCAGACTAATTTTGCATGCAGACCAGTTTTTGAGGGACAACAGTGCCATACTTAAGACCCACTTTAGAGCCACCCGCTGGACTCCCATAAATCTCCACGAGATTAAGCAGTTCAGGGGTTTAATTTTGTTGATAAGATTGCTAAGGAATCCATCACTGTCTTTATATTGATCTACTAGTCCCTTGATGGCAACTGCTATATTTCCAGCAACCATGAGTTGAGATTGGTATTTGCTTCTGTAGCGAATGCTGCATTTTGTGTATAATACTACAGCATTTCTGTGAGATCACCCTGATTGTGACAGTCGCTTCAAGATGTGACATGTCCTTGACCAATTACTAGAACTTTTCTCAGAGATCTATGTTCCAGGGAAGGAGATATCTGTGGATGAGTCTCTGATCCTGTTCAAGGGCTGTTTGGTTATCAGACGATACATTCACAGCAAGAAAGTATGTTATGGTATTAAGCTGTATATGCTATGTTAAAGTGCAACTGGCTATGTGTATAATTTCAAGGTGTACACTGGTAGGGATTCTTCAATTGACCTCCCTGGTTGCCCTTGCACTTTTGGAGTCAGTGAAAAAAGTGTGTGGGAACTTGACAACGGACGTTTAATAAAGGTCACCATTTATATGTGGACTATTTCTACACAGGTGGGCAATCATTTAAGGAATTGTTCAAAGTGGGCACTGTGGCATGCTGCTCAATCTTCTCTAAACATAAAGGTTACCCTAAATAGCATGTGTGTAAAAAAATATGAAAGGGGTCAGAGGAGTGCTTTGCGTAGGAATCAACTTTTTGCTTTAAAATGTTCTGATCGAAGAGATATACGCATGCTCACAACTATTCACAATGAAAGCACTTCACTTTTGACTGTTTGGGGCCAGGTAGCTAAAGTGCACAAGCCTCTGTGCATTTTAGACTACAAAAAGCACACATGAGGTGTAGATAGAGTAGATCAAAAGTTAGAGCCTTAAAATGCTCTAAAATCCTACATCTGGTACAAGAAGTTGGGTATTCATTTGTTTCATTTGGCATCTTTCAATGCTAATGTTGTTTTTAAAGATTGTTCTCCAGAATTCCAGATGACTTTTGTACAGTTTGAGAAGTCTGCAGTTGGCAGCCTTGTTGCCATCAAGCAGGCAGGTGTTCCTAGAATCGGAGTGGTGGTGGATGTGGCTAGATTTAAAGGATGCCACGTTCCTGAATATATTCCTCTGACAGCCATAAAAGATTGTCCTTGTCGGAGATGTAGAGTCTGTGTCCAAAGAGGAGTACAAAAAGTCGTATGTACTGCCCCAAGTGCACTTATAATCCTGGCCTATGTGTGCCTACCTGTTTAAAATTGTCCCTTAGACAACTCAGGTTTTGGGAGCAACCATAACAGTGAAAGAGATCATACTTTGGTCTGTATTGCTATATATATTTTCTGTTTCGATACCTGTTGGCTGTAGTTTGATGTGTTTAGGTACACCTGTTGTGTATACATAGTTGTTTTTTCATTTTCGACCAATAAGTTGGATCTTTCTATTTGAAAAAATGTTCTGTTTTAGTTTGATGTTTTATTTTTCCTCTCTGTACTTTGTGAGTGTAATCTGTTTATTGTGGAAGTGTTTTAGATATGAAAATGGTGTGGGGCTTCATGGTGGTGTCTGAGTGGCTGTGTATGATGGCCTGTGTGGACTAGCATTTGGCTGTTGGTATTTAAGACCTGGCGTTTGTCGGGCAGTGTATGTGGAGTTGGACTGGAGTCTGGTAGGCAGTGTGTGTGTGTGAACTGATGTTTGGCTGGTGGTGTGTGTGGACTGGTGTCTGGCTGGTGGTGTGTGTGAATTAGTGGGTGACAAGTGTTTGTGGAATGGTGGCTGCACTGGCAGTTTTAGTGTGAAGTGGCTTGCTGCTGGTCCCTACACACACTCGCAGTCAAACAAAAATCCACACACACTGCTAGCCAAACACTAGTCCACACACTTTGCAGGCTCCCAGGTGGTGTGATTGGTGTGCCAGTCCTGTGGATGTATGAAATTGAGGGGCCTGTGAATGGCTCCATTTGTTGATGTGAGTGTTGTAATGTTTTGGGTCTCTGGCTGGCGGTGTGAATGGTTTTGTTTGTGTGATGCAAGACAAGGTATGTGAGTGGCATGCAAAGTCGTTAATGTCTTGTCATGGCTTTGCAGCTCACGAGCTATGAGTTACTGGTTCAGTATTCCAAAATTTCAATTATCTTAAGTTATTAATAGTAACAAACTAAGGTCAATGGTTGTCCTCATAAAGGAACTTTCATTGACCTTGGTTTGATCAGTTCCTTTTGTGGGCACTAAGCCCAGCCATACAAGTGGGGCAGCGGTTTTAGTCGGACAAGTGGGGGAATGCTGGGTAGTAGGAATTGGGGTGATTCATCAAGCGGGGGCCGAGAAAAAAGGGGGGTCCCAAAACGTGTTTTCTCCATGTTAATTCCCATAGGAAATTTTAGCCACGGCTACAGCCCGAACTGCTGAACGGAATTACACCAAATTTTGCAAAAGGTAGCGCTTGGTTGAGAAAGCGACCTTTTTTTAAATGGTGTAAATCCGTTCAGTAGCTGTGGAGAAATTCAAAAAATAAGAGTGAAAAAATCAATTTCCCATAAGAAACTTTATGCAAGGCTACAGCAAAAACTGCTGAACGGAATTACACCAAATTTGGCAAAAAGGTAGTGCTTGGTTCAGAAAGCACCCTTTTTAAAAATGGTGTAAATCCGTTCAGTAGTTGCTGAGAAAATCCAAAATAAAAGTTTCAATATCTATGGCCGCAGTGGATCCGCGCACCCTCCCGATCACGAGCTGCATGCTAATTGGCTGTCAACACTCCAAACCAGGAAGTGTTGGCAGCCATCTTGTTCCTCGGTAGAACCGAGGAACAAGAAAACAGTAAAAAAAGTGCGCAAAACGCAAAAAGGGGGCAGGGTAGAAACACCCTGACCCCCTAGGCCTACTCAGGGCCAAAATATATATATATTTTTTTTTTAAAAATCGGCAAAAAACGCGCTGGGTGCGCGGATCCTGCCGATTAAAAAAAAAATAAAGTGCGGGCTCCCGCGCTTCGTTCTTAATTGGCCCCCGGGTGGGCCAAGTCCCGGGGGCATGCGGGGGTTTATCATATTTATGATGGGGGGGCCTCTAAGGCCCCCCCCTAGCCCCTGTGGCTTCTTTTTTTAAAAATTCTATTACCTGTGTGGGGGGGCTCCAGCCCTCCCACACGCCACGAGACCGCCACCTCCCCGGGGCACTAAATATTTAAATATGGGGGTCCGTTACGGACCCCAGAGCCCGAGGGACCACCACCTCCCGGGGCTGTGCACACCAAGGGAGGGGGCCACGCGGCCCCCTCCTGGAGCCCTTGATGGCCCTGGGGACCACCACCCCCAGGGCCGGCTCCTGCAGTGTCCCGGGGTGCCTACCCCGGGACACTGTAGTTTGCTATGACAGGACAGGAGCCTCGCGGCTCCCGCCCTGTCATAGCAAACTGCTTTGGTTTTGGAAGAGAGAGCAGGAAACCTGCTCTCTCTTCCAAAACAAAACGTTGCTTTCCACACGGGGAGCTGCATCTTAGCAGCTCCCCATGTGGAAAAGCAATGCTAGCTCCCGAGGGACGCGGGGAGCCGGCGGGACCGTGGGGGATTGGGGACCCCCACGGTCCCCAACAGAGAGGGCCAGCCCCGGGGGATGGGGTCCCCGGGGCTACAAGTGGCCCAGGAGGGGGCCAAGCGGCCCCCTCCCCAAAATGAAATAAATTTTTTTTTTAAAAAGCCTGCCCCGGGAGATGGGGTCCCCGGGGCCATAAGTGGCCTGAGGAGGGGGGCGACGCAGCCCCCCTCCATAAGTATTTTTGGAGAAAAAAAGGCCAAGCCCCGGGGGATGGGGTCCCCGGGGCCGATTAAGGCCTGGGGAGGGGGGCCTCGCGGCCCCCTTCCAAATTTTTAGTTTTATATATATTAGGGGGCAGGCCCTGGGGGATGGGGTCCCCAGGGCCAAAAAATTAGAAAAAGAAGGGGGGCCACACAGCCCCCCTTCTTAAAAAACAAATTAAGAAAAAATACTGGCATCGCGCTGGAGGCCACGCCCCCTCCTTGGAGCACTCTGCAAACGCGCCCCCTGGCGCGTTTGCAGAAGGAAACGAATTCCCCTTGAATACTGGGGGTCCCTGGGGGCCAACTAGCCCACCAGGAACCTCCAGTATGCGCCAGGGGGCTGCGTTGCAGAGAGGTGTTCTGAGGCCACGCCCCTTTTTACACCTCTCTGCAACGCAGCTCTGTGGCGCTTAATGGAGGTAGCTGGTGGGCTAGTTGCACCCCAGGAACCCTCAGGAATCAAGGGGAGTTAATCCCCCGACTTAAAATGCGCCACAGGGCGCGTTTGCAAAGTGGTGAAGGGAGGGGGCGGGGCTTCAGGTGACATGTGTGCAAACAGGCCCCGTGGCGCGTTTTAAGATGGGGAATTAAATCCCCTTCAATCCTGAGGGTCCCTGGGGGCCAACTACCCCACCAGGTACATCCAGAAAGCGCCACAGAGCTGCGTTGCAGAGAGGTGCAAAAAGGGGCGTGGCCTCTGAACACCTCTCTGCAACGCAGCTCCCTGGCGCATATTGGAGGTTCCTGGTGGGCTAGTTGGGCCCCAGGGACCCTCGGGATTGAGGAGGAATTAATTCTCCAACTTAAAACGCGCCACAGGGCGTGTTTGCAGACATGTCACCTCAGGCCACACCCACCTCCTTCACCATTGTGCAAAAATTCCTCTAAAATCAGCCGAACTACGAATTACGATTTACTCACCTGTTATCAGGAGAGACCTCAGTGCTGCATCTTTGAGCCCAGTACTGAACCTGAAAAGTAATTTTAACCGTACTTACCAGTAACTTGAATTTCCTTCCATAGGCTAACATTGACTGGTTTCACTTGGAAATGCTTCTAAGTGTGGAGTTTGGAAATTTATAATATTCCACTAAAATCAGCCGAACTACGAATTCCAATTTACTCACCTGTTATCAGGAGAGACCTCAGTGCTGCATCTTTGAGACCAGTACTGATCCTGAAAAAGTAATTTTAACCGTACTTACCAGTAACTTGAATTTCCTTCCATAGGATATCATTGCCTGCTTTTTGCTGAAAAAGTTTCTAAGTGTCGATTTTTGAAACATACAAATATTCCTCTAAAATCAGCAGAACTACGAATTCCGATTTACTCACCTGTTATCAGGAGAGACCTCAGTGCTGCATCTTTGAGCCCAGTACTGATCCTAAAAAGTAATTCTAACCGTACTTACCAGTAACTTGAATTTCCCTCCATAGGCTAACATTGACTGGTTTCACTTGGAAATTCTTTTAAGTGTGGAGTTTTGGAACTTTATAATATTCCTCTAAAATCAGCCGAACTACGAATTCCAATTTACTCACCTGTTATCAGGAGAGACCACAGTGCTGCATCTTTGAGCCCAGTACAGATCCTGAAAAGTAATTCTAACCGTACTTACCAGTAACTTGAATTTCCTTCCATAGGAATCCATTGTCTGGTTTTCAGCAGAAAAGTTTCCAAGTGTCGATTTTCACAAACTAGAAATATTCCTTAAAAATCGCCTGTATGACTTAAACGCATTCTTTCAACTGTTTACAGGAGATGCACCAGTGCTGGATCCAGGATCCACCACTGAGTAAGAAAAAGTAACGATAACACTGCTTACCTGCTAAGTGAATTTCCTCCCATAGGATAACATTGGTGATTCTATGTGAAAAAGTTTTTAAGTGTCAACTTTTAAAATACAATAAAATTCCTTAAAAATCACTACTGTAACCAAAACGCTTTTACTCAACTGTTTACAGGAGATGTCCCAGGACTGAATCTAGGATCCAGTCCTGTGGTTAGAAAAGTAATCCATAAAGTAACTAATTGCATTTAACTAGAAATTCACATTGAGCTCAATGTTGCATTGTGTTTGAAATTGTGTTGCCCATTGCAACAACTGTAACTACTGTACTTAAAAGTCTATTGCCTATTTGCAAAGTATTTAAACTAAAGTAATTCATTCTGAGAAAGTATATTTTGTAATGTAATGTATAATGTAATTATAATGTAATTTAAAAAATAAAATATCTAAAAATAAAGGGGCATATTAGCAAGGGCCTTATCGCCGCTTTAGCGGCACTTTTTGCCGCTAAAGCGGCGATAATTTCATCGCCCTATTAGCAAGGCGGCGCTAACATGCATTAGCGCATGTTAGCTGCCGTTTTTGTAACGCCACGCATCTTAGCGATATACATAGCTAATGAGATGCAAAGTAGGCGTTCCTTCCTGTAACACCATGACAAAAGGTCGCGAACAGGACATCGCGTTATTAACAACGCGGCCCCGGAACCACGAAGCAATGATGAAAGCTGCGCTAACCGCGGTTTTCGCTGGATCCTTAACGCCTGGTCAAAACTTGACTTAGGCAAGTTTTGAATGGGAGGTGGATTGTTTGGTTACGTCCACATTCCCCTATTATCAAGGTTTTCATTAACGTGTGAAATCATCGCTTGATTTCACACGCTAATGATGAATATCGCCGTCTATCGCAGGTTTGTACATCACCTGTGAGCAAGACGTTGTAAATACGCCGCTAACACGGCGATGTAAACCAGCGATAGGCGGTGATATTCAAAATCGCGCTAAGCGTGATTTGCGATGTTTAACGCGAAGCGTTGATAATATCCCCCAAATAGTTTAAAAAAATGTAGTAAATCAGTATCAAAAAAATAAATATAACAATTAATACATTTAAAAATTGTCATTTAAAAAACCTTTGAAATTCACTGAAAAAACCATAGGTTTCAGGCACGTTATAGTTAGAAATTAGCATTTAAAAAACCTTTGAAATTCACTGAAAAAACCATAGGTTTCAGGCACGTTATAGTTAGAAATTTGCATTTAAAAAACCTTACAAATTCACTGAAAAAACCATAGGTTTTAGGGACAGTTATAGTTAGTTGGACATTTCACTCGTACAAAACCCGTGAAATTCCCCCGTTATAGTTAGTTCAGCTAACTATAACTTGCGCCCCATAATGCACTGCTGATGACGTCACATATTACATCACTCATGACATGGTCAGTGACATCACTGATGACATCACTGATGACATCTCAAATGACATCACTGATGACATCATCCACGTGATAATCTGATGCACCTCCTCACACCCTAATATAACCTTTGATACACCCACTCTAAATTACAGACTGCCATTCGCAAAACCATAGACACTCCAACACCAATAACTACATACCCACTCACTGATTCTTAGGTCTACACACACATCCACTCACTCACCCGTACAGTCACTCATACTTATGGTCACTCAGTACAGGACTATCATATGCACTCATACTCCTATATAGACACTCAAACACCGCCACTCATCCATAGAGGTACTCACACACCTAGTCAGTCATGCAAATAATTAAACACACTGCCATTTACTCACCTATACAGTTATACACACACCAGCTCACTTACTCATACAAATACTAGCACATTCTTACGCTCTTATACAATCACTGATACAAGCACACACTCATCCATACAGTCACTAACACAATCACACACTCTCGCTTATAGCTATTTATATACTCCAACACACATATATACTGCCTTTCACATATGTAGTTACTCACACATGTACCACTGGGACATACATTCACTCACTAACACACTCTTACACACACTTACCCACCCATACAGTCTATCACAGATGCACTCTTGAAACCATCCACCCAGTGAATCACCCACTCACACATCTATGCACAGAGTCGCACACACCCCACCCACACAAACACTCAGGCACCCATACAGATACTCAGACAACCAATCAATAACTCGTATAGACACTCATGTAGCTATTCACAAACCCATGCAGCCACTTACACAGCAACAGACAGACGGATACAGACATTCACCCAGTTTAGTCACTAACCCATGCATTCAGTAAGATACGTTAAATCACTCACTTATAGAGTCAGTCACGCACCTACTAAATCATCCATACAGACACTTACACACCCACTCATTCTTCAATACGTCTTTTCCTATATATATTAAAAATATTTAAACTTTACAGAAACACACAGTCATAGGATGATGTCATCAGTGATGTCATTTGAGATGTCATCAGTGATGTCATCAGTGTTGTCACTGACCATGTCATGAGTGATGTAATATGTGACATCATCAGCAGTGCATTGCGAGGAGCGAGTTATAGTTAGCTGAACTAACTATAACAGGGAATTTCACGGGTTTTGTACGAGTGAAATGTCCAACTAACTATAACTGTCCCTAAAACCTATGTTTTTTTCAGTGAATTTCAAAGGTTTTTTAAATGCTAATTTCTAACTATAACGTGTCTGAAACCTATGGTTTTTTCAGTGAATATATATATAGACACACACATATTACCTACTGGTAGTCGCCAGTAGGTAGTTATAGTTACGACCAAAGTTTCCATAGGAAAAGCATTTTTTGGCGCCACTTGACAAATCTCCACAATATTTTCACAAAACTTCACCTTTTTGGTTCAGCTGCTGAGTTGAATGTGTCAGCCTGATCTGTCAAGCGGGGGCTGAGAGAAAAGGGAGACCCCAAAATGCGTTTTCCCCATGTTATGCCCATTGGGCTTTTTCATTTTTTTAACACGACTACAGCTTGAACTACTGAATGGAATTACACCAAATTTGGAAGAAAGCTAGATTTTGGCTCCAGAAAGTGTGCTTTTTGTAATTTTGTGTAAATCTGTTCAGGAGTTTCAGAGAAATTAGAGTTTAAAAATGTAGATATTTGGGGACACAAGTCCTTGCAGTGGACTTGCGGATCCTACTAAAATTTAATTGGCTTCCAACACTTCAACCAGGAAGTGTTGGCAGCCATATTGGGCTCGACATGAAGATGAGTCCAAAAAAAGAAAAGAAAAGGATGCAGGGTAGCATTTCCCTGACCCCAGATATAGTGGGGGGATCCCCGGGGACCCCGTTGTGTTTTAAAAAAACTTTTTTGTCATTTTACTGTGGACTTATGGGTGGATCTACTAAAAGCAGAGCATGTGTCTGTTGCACTGCCCGCTGTCAAGTGAGCAGAAAAACAGACACATTGCTTTGAGATCCAGAGAGCTGCATGTCTCAAAGTAATGCTGGCTCCTGCAGGAGGCGGGGAGTCACCAGGGACCGCAGGGGCCTTGATGCCCCCCGTGGTCCCCAAAGTTTCAAAAGTTATCTCCAGTAAGTCTCACACAGTGGGATTACTAAGAGGTCTTCAGAGGCCGTGCCCTCTTTCTCCACCGCTCTGCAAACGTGGCTCGTGGTGCACTACTGGTTGAGGGATGAAGTCCACCTTACACCTGAGGGACCTTGGGGACCAAGGAGCCCACCTGATGCCTCCTTTGAGTCCTGCACAGTGGGACTCCTGAGAGCTGGTCAGAGGCCCAGCCCTCTTTCTCCACCACTCTGCAAACACAACTACTACGTAAAAAAACTTAGAAATTCACTGAAAAAAACAAAGGTTACAGGGACGTTATAGTTAGGAATTAGCATTTGATAAACCTTTGAAATTCACCGAAAAAACAAAAGGTTACAGGGATGTTATAGTTAGGAAATGGAATACGAAAAAAAATAGAAATTCACTGAAAAATCAAAGGTTACAGGGACGTTATGGTTAGGCCCAGGTTTCACTTGTACAAAATGAGTGAAATTCAGCAGTTATAGTTAGCTGAGCTAACTATACCTCGCACCCCTGCAATGCACTCTTTATGACCTCACATATTACATCACTTATGACATGGTCAGTGACATCACTGATGACATCTCAAATGACATCACTGATGATATCATCCACAGAATCTCTGATGCAGCCACTCACACCCCCTTATAACTAACCCTGGGCAGCAAATTCCGCTCCGCTCGCGGAATTTGCGGAATTTAGGCAATTTCGCGTTCCGCGGAAACGCGGAATTGCCAACAATTCCGCGCTCCGCGGCATAGCGGAATTATTTTCTTGTTTGCGCTTTAAAATGCGCGATAGCGACTTACCGGGATTCCTGCATTCGCCGACGGGTTTTCCTATCCGTTCGCGTGCGCCACGAGATTTCGGTAGCCGGCCGCGCGATCCCGCGAGAGTTTGCGATCGCGAACACGTCATTCGCTGTGCCATCGTGCACCACGAGAGAGATTGCGATCGCGAACACGTCATTCGGGCACGCCATCGGACATCCGGCGGAATGTTGGTAAAGCTTGCAATCCCGAACACGCAACATTTTCAATCTGGAGAAGAATAATATCGCGAGCAGCATAAAACCTTCTATAAACTGATGATTTGGATGAAAAAAAACCTCAGATTGATATTTGGCTGTCCTTTTTTGTCAAATTTTTTTGGGGGGAGAGGGAGGAAGTGCCACAGAGTCTCCAACTTCCTGTTCCTGTCCAGCAGGCTCCTCCCAGTGCTTTGTCCATCTCCTGTTCATTTTCCACTTGGATTTGAGCTGGAAGGATCACTCTTTGTGTCTGCTGCATCATTATCATTGGATTTGAGGATTTTTGGATTTGAGATTTTATAAGTAAGTTGGTGTTGTTTGATTGGGGCATTGCAGTAGCAGCAACTACAATTTTTGTACTTTTCATCATTTTTAAAAATAAATAGTTGTGGGTAGCCACTAGTAGGCCCAGAGCTAGTCATGGGTGGGTGCATGATGAAACATGATGAAACAACTGTTCCTTTGCTGTGTGATGTATTTATTAATTTCAAACATCATTTAGGGGGCATGGATGGCATTGGATTGAATTACAAAATGTGTATTTTTGGGTGTATTTCAGTTTGTGGGGCTGTGTGTTAAATACATGTATTAGTTGTGTGTGGTGTGCTGCAGGCCTTGTTTAGCCCTGTGGATTTTCGTTTTTGCATTTTATTGCATTACAGGCAAAGCAGACAGCAGTGTGGTTTAGCATGCAACCTTTGCCTGGCTATTATAGGCCTGTTTTCAGAACATTGTTTTCTAGGCCTCCTGCTTGTTGCTTGTGATTTGTGAGTGTCCATGTGGCTGGTAGCCATTTCTGGTGGGAGTTATAAGTGTGCTGCTTTTGCCATATAGGCCTGCATGTGTTTCCTTTGTGGCCTAGGCTTCTTGTTGTGGTCCTGGCCATGAGGCTGGTGGCCATTTTGAAGCCAGGCAGTGTGCTTTTGCCATAGGCCTGCATTGTCTGTCTTCAGTTTCTTGTTGTTGTGGGCCTGGCCATGAGGCTGGTGGCCATTTTGAAGCCAGGCAGTGTGCTTTTGCCATAGGCCTGCATTGTCTGTCTTCAGTTTCTTGTTGTTGTGGGCCTGGCCATGAGGCTGGCGGCCATTTTGAAGCCAGGCAGTGTGCTTTTTGCCATAGGCCTGCATTGTCTGTCTTCAGTTTCTTGTTGTTGTGGGCCTGGCCATGAGGCTGGTGGCCATTTTGAAGCCAGGCAGTGTACTTTTTGCCATAGGCCTGCATTGTCTGTCTTCAGTTTCTTGTTGTTGTGGGCCTGGCCATGAGGCTGGCGGCCATTTTGAAGCCAGGCAGTGTGCTTTTGCCATAGGCCTGCATGGTTTTCCTCTTGGCTTACTGCTTGCATCCATCCCCTTTGACAGCTGCAGCTCCTGAATGATGTGATGAGCAAATAATTTAATGCCAAACAGGGTCCACTTCTATTACATTTGTATTTTTGTTGTTGTTCCTCTTCTTTCCTATCCTTCCTGACAGTGTACACAGTATACCATGAAAGCCCTTGTTGACAGTCTCACAAAAGGCTACACTAATTTATATATTTTATTTGTTTGTTTGTACTACTAGTAATTGAACCACAACAACAAATGCAACATTTCACTGATGTTCTTCTCCTGGCTTCTTTGCTTTTAGGTGCACAAAAAGATAGAGGAGGAGGTGTCATCATCATCACCTGTTGTACTGCCAGGCAGAAGTCCTGCTGCGCGTCACGTCCACGTGTGACCACAGACATCTCTGCAACTTGTGCACCTGCATCCTGCTGACATCTGAAGAAGATGGCCCCAAAGAAAGGTACCAGGTCCTCCAGTACCAAGAAAGTTGCCAGTGAGAAGAAGAAGGAACAGAAGAAGGAAGTGGCACTTGCCAAGACTGGTGTGCCGGCCAATGTGTTTTTTGGTAAAAAAAAACTTACGCCTGCAGCAGCGGTGTCCGGCGGGGACCAAGCTGGGTGCAGCACCTCTGCATCAGCGGGCCCACCCCAGCAACCTAGGCCCAAGCCCATGACTGTGGCAGAGGTAGCCAGTCTACTAACGACCAGTGATGTTGAAATGTCATTATCGCAAAGTAGTACCCAATCCACGCTCTCGCAGGCGGAAACTCAGCAGATAAGTGGGCAACCACAGCCGCAACCCCAGCCGCAGCCGCAACCCCAGCCGCAGCTGCAACCCCAGCCGCAACCACAGCCGCAACCACAGCCACAACCACAGCCGCAACCACAGCCGCAACCGCAGCCGCAACCCCAGCCGCAACCGCAGCCGCAACCCCAGCCGCAGCCGCAACCACAGCCGCAGCCGCAACCACAGCCGCAACCCCAGCCGCAGCCACAACCACAGCTGGAACCACAGCCGCAACCACAGCCACAACTGCAGCCGGAACCACAGCTGGAACCACAGCCGGAACCACAGCCCACAATAGTAGTTGTTCCACCTGAAGTAGGGGCAGTTCAGGAAATCGAGCTTTTTGCAGACAAAGAGGAGCAAGCCACTGTTCCAGAAGATCCATTGTCTTCCAGACCCCCAGCAAGGAAAAGGAGGGTTAGTCCATCAACTTCTTCTTCAAGCCCCGCTTCTGATGATCTAGATGCCACTTGGAAGCCACCAGCTCAGCCTGAGAGTGATGCACGCCACAAGACAAGGCTAGTGAAAAGGAAGGTTCCAGAAAGCCTTAGAGTTATGGAGGTAGATGTAGACGAGGGGTGATGATGATGATGATGAAGAGCCAGTCATCATGAACATCACTCCTGGGCCTGTGGAGATAGAGACCAACATTATTAGACTATCCAAAATCGCTGCGAGGGATGTAGCACGGATACCACCAACACAGGTAACGCCAACACGACCTCCAGCTTCTATATTTGCCTTTGCAAAGGCCCAGCAGGGACCTACATCCAGCTCAACCACCACCTCAGTAGGTGGTGGTAATGTAAGTGCACAGAGTCAAATTCCAGGCACACCCTACAGTTCATCTGGTATTGAAAGTGGCACCTCCAGCAGCGCCAGAAAGTTCTCCTCCCCAGTTTGGGACTTCTTTTCGGTTAGCAGTAAGGAGGAGAACATTGCTATATGCTCAATTTGTCGGCAGGCTGTTAGGCGGGGTAAGCTTGGTACAAACTATGGTACCAGAGGACAAACAAGTCATCTCAAAAAACACCACAGTATCAAGTGGGAGGCTCACCTACTTCACTTAGAAAAAAGTAAAACTGGACCCATTGCTGTTGTTGGGGATGAAGAAGTAGGGGAAGATATGATCGCGGTGGAAGGTCAACAAGAGGGAGACATTTCTAGCCCTACCCCCAGCAGTGTAGTGGTAACGCCCACATCCTCGGCAACATCTCAGTGGCACCGTACTAAGAGTCAGCCTGAGACACCAAGGCAACCGGGCACTGCAATGAGCAAAAGTGCAGCGTCGTTGAGCCTAGCTGGGTTCAAGAAGAAAGGTGCATCACAAAGGAAAATATTCCAGCCTACAATTGACAGCATGCTTAGGTCGGAGGGGCAGTACCAACGCAACCACCCAACGGCGCGGTTGTACAATGCGAAGCTGGCTAAAATGTTAGCGCTGGACCTTCTCCCTTTTTCATTTGTGGAAGGGGTGGGTTTCCTTGAATTTGTGTCAGCCATCTGCCCTAAATGGAAGGTTCTATTTCGCCCGAGTTGCTGTTCCAGCACTACATCACGATGTGCTGGAATTGGTTGGACAAGCTTTGCAGCAGAATGCTGTTCACAAAATCCACCTGACAACAGACATGTGGACCAGTTGCCAAGCCACTGATTACATGTGCATCACTGCACACTGGGTCTCTTTTGTGGGGGTTAGAGAAAAGCTATCTGAAGTAGGTGCTGTTGACACAGCTGAGATTTTTAATGCTTCTCGGAAACATGCAACTGTAGCCATGTTCGCCATGGAGAAATCTCATACTGCTGCAAACATTTTGGAAGAGTTTAACAGCAAGATCTTTGAATGGCTGCGCCCCAGAGGGCTTCACATTGGTTTTGTTGCACAGATAATGGCAGTAATATACTTAAGGCCATGGAGATTGGTGCCTATTTCAGGGTCCCGTGTTTGGTGCACTGCATTAACATTATAGTTCAAGACTTTCTGAAAAAAGAACCCATAGTCAGCAACTTACTGACCACCTGCCACAGAATATGCACGCATTTCAGCCATTCTTTTAAAGCCCGGAAGCAGCTGAGGATCATTCAACGTGACTATAGAATGCCAGTCAAAGCACTCATCCAGGAGGTGGCAACACGTTGGAACTCAATGTATTACATGCTTGACCGTCTGTTTGAGCAGTACAGACCAATCAATGAATATGTCATGCGAAGGGCGGATGCTACTGTGAAAGGCATGACCCTTCAGATGGACCAATGGTGCCTAGTTAAATCTCTTACAGAGATGCTTCTTCCTTTCGAGGTCTTCACACGTGAAGTCAGCAAGGAGGACTGTACTATGGGCCAAGCTATCCCATTGTTGCACATGCTAGAGCAACAGCTGAAGGAGGTGTCTGAAGCGTACATAGGTGTGGAGGAAAAAAAGAAGCATATGAGTTGGTGGAGAGCTTATCATGTCGCTTAAGTGAAAATGCAAGGGTGCAAAATAAGATTCTGTCACAAGAACATTACATTTGTGCCACAATTCTGGAACCACGGTACAAATCGGCACTGCACAGTAAGACATTACTCCCTTTTTCAGAAGTGGATGTTGCCCGGTACAAAACTTGGATAGCTGAGGCAGCCAGTACATTGGAAAATGAACGGCTGGTAATTAAAGGCCTCAAACCCACGTCAAGTACTGCAGCAGGGCATCCGGCGTCAAGTTCAACTTCAGAGCCTATGGGCAGTACATTTGGTTCACAGCTGTCACCAACACCAACACTATCGACAACAGCAAGAACTGGATCATCAGCCCCAGTACAAACGGCACAGGATTGGTATTTACAGCAAGGACTTGCTAGGTCCAGTGTTGATGCAAAGACAAAAGAGGCCGAACAAAGTGTAGCACCCCTGAACATTGACCGAATGGTCCAGGCCTACCTGGATGACCCAACAGAGGTCTACATTGATCAAAACCCATTGCGGTATTGGTATGGCAAAAGGGGCCAATGGCCAGTGCTCAGCAGGCTGGCGATAAACTATCTGGTTTGCCCTGTCGCAAGTGTCTCTTCTGAACGTGTTTTCAGTGCTGCTGGTTCCATTGTAACAGTGAAAAGGACCAGTCACTCACCCAAAAACATGGAGAGGTTAACCATGATCAAAATGAATCAGCAATTTATACCACCGAATTACACAATACATGAATCAACGCAGGAAGATGAGGACAGCGGTTCAGGTGACGGAAGTAGCGTGTTGGATGCTGATTACCTACTTCTGGTTGAACCCCCAGAGTTTGAGGACGAGCTATACTTCCCTGACAACTAGGCTTCCACTTCTTACTGTGGTTCTCCCTTATTTACTTCTATTTGTGTGTCTGTCTTTCTGTTTGGAAACTTCAAATCACAACAAATCCATCACCACCGTCTTTGTATTTTATTGCCTTATATGAGTTTCAGCTGTCTGCATTTCAGTCCACTCCTCCGAGTCCTGCTCCTTCATCCTCCTGAATCGACCTAAATCTATTGCCCTCAAGCCAGATGATGATTGGATGTAGCATAATCAAAGAAAAACTAAAATCTTGCCTCGTTGAGTCTCTCCAAAAGAAGTGGAACATGATGATGACTACTATAGCTATCCTCCTTTCCGAGCCGATACAGACTGCCCATTAACTGAAGATGAGAAGGAACAGGTAATGAATGATGACATGCATTGGACGCTGACTGAGTGATTTGTGTTGTTGTTGTTTGTAGTGCATGAAGGTAATTCATTGTGTACTATTATCTAATCTACACACTAAAAGTAACTCAATGCAATGTTTGTTTCCATTCTTGTTTTTTAATAACAATTTTATACTTCTACTGCAGGCCGATCCATTGCATTTTGAATATGGAAAGGGGACTCAATCTGTACACTACTGCACACTGAGTTGGACAACACACCATGATGATGACCACAGTGACATAATATCTTCGCAGTCACTCAGTACGATCCGAGATGATTGATGGAATAACTCAGGGCGTTTCATGAGTGCATTAAAAGGTAACCAAGTCAACAACAACCACTGCAGACCTACATGTCTGTGTAGTGGTGGAGTCGAGTGTGGTGGTATGACTGACAGCGGGGCATTGATTTAGTCACTTAATTTGTAAAATGCTATGTTGCTGTATATCTGCTTTGTCTGCCTCTGTCAAAAAAGGTACGCTAAATGGAGGATGGGTCACGGGTGCCGTGGGTCTGCTCTGTCCTGTTGTTGTTGGAGGTTAATGCTGGAAACAGACTACAGTAGACATGATGTATCCATGCCGCCTCTGAAAGTGTTCTTGTTGCACTCCACCGTAATTTAGGCATTTGTTTTCTACTTGATTTTTCAATATCCCTTTTGTTTTCCTATCTGCAATTACAGGCAGGCCCTTACCCTGTGCTACACTGGGAAAAACAACTCTCACTTACCTTACCAATGAATCTACATCTGCCAGGCAGGCAGTGGCGTCACCCAAGATTGATGGCCGGAGCGTTCATGGAAGGGAGGACCAAGACGAATGCCGAGATGCAACTCCCCATTTTGACCAGGATAACATACAGTAACAGTATCAACTTTCATCATCTTTTAAATTTGATTCACTTTTTGTCTTCAATCATTACTACTGTGTGTTGTTGTTGTTGTTATGTTTGCTCTCTGCTTATAATTCAATTCATCCCTACAGCTATTTTTGACTTTTCTTTGCTATCTTTAAGCCCGGGCCGGTACAACAGAACAGAAACTGTATGTAATTCGGGTCTCTCTGAGGGCAGACAGGCAAGGCAAATTGCATAATATACTGCTGCCCTGTACTGTCTAATTGTCTAGTAGTAGTAGTTAGTAAGTACTATCATTAACCATCAAGTTATCATCATCATGCATGCATTTCCTTTTTCTCCCTTAACAGATTTATGGATATGGTTGGCTGCCAAGATTGTGTTTTGTTGTTGTCCATGCGTACTGTTTTTCTTTGTCAAACCTTTCCCAAAACCCCCTTCCCAACCATTCATCAAACCCTAACCCTCTTCCCCGGGCTGTGTGACTTATTGAGGTGTGACTAAATTAAATGTACACCAATAATTTATCACACGCTTGCTGGGGCGGATGTGGCTAAAGCAACAAAAATTCATTTTCAAGGCAGGGCGAGGATCTTCTTCTGCTTGCCCACCCATGAGCAGTATAATTGCGAGAATTTTTTTACCAAAGGAACCTAATCCATCAGCATTAATTGCCGGCATAGATTGGATTTGTTGTCATCCTCCGAAACAGCACTAACGGTTACGCTTGTGTCGAGTGTACTGTAGGCCTAGTCGAGTGACTCGACACAGCTAGAGTTTGTAACTCTATGTACTAGGCTATCCCTGCCACCATTATGTTTCCTTGTATTTTGGCATATTATTGTTTGGCAGTAAGTTCCGTACTGTACTTCGTTCTACTACTCCTCCCACAGTCTCTCTCAGGCGACTGACTGTCTCATTTTCTTTTTTTGCAAATGCTACTGCCAGGGTCTACTACTACTACCACCACAACCATGGCATGTTGGGAAAGAAAACCATCATCACCATGCACCCATCGCCGTGCCCAAGTTAAACATCAAGCACAGGTAAGAGAAGAAGTTTGGGGGAGGCATAATTAATAACGGAATTTTTTTCATTAATTCTATTTCACACACCCCTTTGAGTCCAGTTGCAGAATGCATAGATTAGGAGGAGAGACTGACAGTACTAGTAGGACAATTCCCTCAGTGAGGGGTACCGCATCTGTCTGTTTGTGTCTTAGTAACTCAGCCAATTATTTAAATCAAACACTGGCTGTGGCACTGCACCAGCAAGGAAACAGTGTGACGTAAAACAGTAACCCCACCCACAAAACATTAACAACATCGTATATAAAGTCTAAATATGTAATTTAATACCCTAACAAAAATAAACTATGTAAAAAAATCCCACAACACCTGACCCACCCCTCTCCCTAACCCCAACCAATGTCCATGTCCCGGAACGAAAAAGTCCAACAAATGTCCAATAGTCCAAAACCCAACGCCCGATTCCCACCCACCAAAATAAGCTATAAAAAAGGGGCAATAAATAAACTGGGTCTCAGCGGGCTCGCCTCTCCAGGACATGGATGCGCTCCTCTAGGCGGGCCACGCGGCGCTTCACTGCGTGGCAGTTGCATCCATAGGGGGGGGCAGCAGTGCTTCTTGCAGTGTGGTGGTGGGCGGCTGCCAGGCGGTGGCGCCGTAACACTGGAGGGGGGTGTCTGGGGCCTGGGGCATTGGAGGAGGCTGCAGCTGCTGCCGCCTCCTCCTCCTCCTCCTCCTCTAGAACCACCAGCCGCTGGTATTCAGCCTGTATGGCCTCCAGCTTCCGGCGCCGGGCCTTGGCTGCCAACTTCTTCCTGTCGACTTTACCTTTGGAAGGAGTAGCTATATCAAGAAGAAAAAACAAGACTATTGTAAAATATACTCTTAGCAAAGCAGTCAGGCAAATTCATTCTACACATAGTGGCACAGTAGCACTAGCAAGCACAGTACGTAACATTTGTGGTATGTATCTATCCTCCCACTACCTCGGCCTCGAACATTTGTGGGAGTTTCAGGCATTCCACCACCCATGCATCTGATTCCTATCAGACACCTATGCATGCATCCCACGTATCCTTCTCTGCCAGTCATAAATATAAAATCTCGCCCGTCCTTCCTTCTTCCACCCTTATTTCCCTTTTCATTCAACTCATCCATCAAGGTCATCTGATCTGACTTTTAGTCTTCTCCATAAAACTTTCACAGCTGAGTTGAAGTCCGATAGAAGAGGCCATTGGCTACTCAGTACACTACCGTCGCTAATGCTATTGCTAATGCTAAGTAAAGGGTGTCTTCTTCAACCGTTCACAACAACTTCTTACTTAAGTCTCAACAGTACAGTATACATTACACCCTTGCAGCGAGTGTAATGTCAATAAGTAAGGATTAGGAATATAACTTACCACTGCCCGCCACTGCTGCTGGCTCACCCCCTGCAGATCCTCCTACAACTGCCGCATCGCCTACACCCTCAGCGGCCGCGTCACCTTCGCCGCTGGCCCCGGTACTGGTGGTCTGTAGTATGCCTAGAAAAAACATTACACATTTTTCAGATGCCATATACACCTCCCCCTATTTTTCACTAGCAAGATTGAAAAAAAGTTAATACATACATAATACATATACAACATACATCACTAGTACAAATCAGGTAGTAGAGTAGACACTAGTAGTGTTATATGGTCCCTAGGGTCATTCTAGTCTTTGCTAAGTTACCCCGAGCCATGCAACCATTTTAGCTTTGTGTCTTTTATTTTTGCGCAAGTTACCTCGCAGCTTGTTGTGAAAGACGCCTTTGAGCCCACATGAGCTCATACTGCTACTGTCTGAGCGCTGCGTACAAGGTCGAAAAACAAGCCACTTTGTTATGGAGTTCTGGTGTTAGTCCATATTGCTTATCCATAAAAATACTACACTTTTTGGCACGACTGAGAAATGCTTGCACTATACTAACACGCACCATTTTTCTCCTAACAGACGGAATATTCCCTTATACGAAGAACCAGAGCTTTGCAGAGCTTATGATGTAACCAGTACTAGGTTCTTCTAAGGTGAGGGGTCCCCAGAATTCTCAGATCTCCATTTATAATTTTATATAAACTAGATTCCTACCAAGGGGAGGGTGGTTCTTCCACCACTGTTCAGTTATCATGATCTCGCCTTTTGGCTTCTATGGACTTGTAGTTGTAAGTGTAACTAAGTGTAACAATGTTTATTGTTTTAATCTTATGCATTTTGCTGTTGCTGCTGCATTATAGAACAACGTACAGAGCTTGTCAGTTGGAAATAAACCTTTTGAACTTACATAGACTCGGTGGTATTTGGTGTGGACTTACACGAGAGAGTGAGCGAAAGGGTGTGCATTGCTTCCGCGACAGAGGTCGGGACTGTTATGTTCTGGGTTGTCTACTCATTGGGTATCTTGGGGGGGGTTTCGGAGACTTAATGAGACACTATAACTAGTCGGTCAGGGGATTGTGGTGGCTTCTGATTGAGGTGTGAGGAAGGTCCAACCTCCCATCACCAACGTCCTATTTTCTTGTGCAAAGTTCTGTATGTGCAGAATCCCTACAACAGTAGTAGTATGTCCTATCCTATCAAAAATTGTAAAATGTGGTTGGGCATTTTCTTGGTGGGAATTGTCGAAAAGCCTCAAGATTAAGAAGACTAGAAGTAGTAGAAGAGGACAACCCAAAGGACTGGACTCAATGGCTAGAGCTATTGGTGAATCTGAGTTTTATTTAAAATATTTTAAATAAAGAGTGGCCAACTGGGCAAGCTTAGCTACAGACAGACTAATAGTAGTAGTACAGAGAGTCATAGCAGACGCAGTTAGAGGCAGGGATAACAAGAATTTAGAAACAGATAGTATTGATCAAAGAAGAATTTGTAAAAATTAGAATTAGGATACCGAAATAATAGTTCGGAAAAAATAAGGTGCAGGAAAAGTTTGGGAAATATAATTATTAATGTTAACCACTGGAGGACTTACTGGGGCCAGCAGCAGAGCCCTCGATAGAGGAGCGGTCCTGTCCCTGGGAGGCATCTTGGAGATCTTCTTGGCCCGCCGCCTGTGACCCCGTCTTCTTGCCCCTGGGTGCTGATCATGTAAGATTTCATAAAGAAAGAGACAAAAATTAAAGTTTGGTGTGAAATAAATAAAATATTTTCAAATACGCACAAAAACATTTTTGGTAACAACAATTGCAATAAAATTGACCTATCTAATCTGATCAACTGGTAGTATTGCGAGATTCACGGACCGTCTAGCAAGCCTAACTACCACCTGACCTAGCCCACCTATTCCAATCCAGACGGGCCAATTGTTCAGTAAGTCTGCATTTCCATTTATTTTAGTCCTCAAAAATGCATAGATGGAGGACACATGCATACATTTTTGCATACACCAAATTGTTGGCTGGTTGCTGCTGATGTTCTGCTAATGATGATATAAGCCTATTAACACTCAGTAAACAAACTACAAAAGGTTGTACTAAGGACTGGGGTAAGCAGCACTCAGCAGCACGTGACGTGACAGAGGATGCGTCACGCACACCACTTAAAAATTACCAACTAATAAGTAACTAAACCTATCAATCTACCACTATCCCTTCTTAGTGGCAGGAGGACAAAGGAAGGACTACTCTCTCTAGCATTACGTCACATAAGTTCTCTAAAGTAAACTCTTACATAATCATCAGGCCAAGCGAGCGCAAAGTTGCAAACAAGTAAGATTAGTAGCGCCGAGCGCCTGTGTCATAACAATCACAGATTTTTAAACGTAATTTACCTGCAATGTAGGCAGCGGCATTCTTGCTGTTCGGAAAAACAAAATATTTGCAATATATAACACAGAGCAGAAGAACACAAAGTAGTAATATTAAATAGCTACTCACCACGCCCCGGGACCTCCACTCCTAGCAGGTCCAGCAGGTCCTGCTCCCGGTCCAGAATATCGGACCACCGGTGCGTCAGCTGATTATTGGTGCGCCGGACACCAGAGCAGCGAAACACTGCCCGACGCACCTTGCCTCACCGCTGCCGACGCTCCCGGAGCACGTACCCGGACCCAGGCCTGCCGCCTGCTGCCAGGGTTAAGGAGAGGTGGCGCTGAACAAAAAAAACCAGTGCGGCCACCTCCGCCTCACTGAATAAGGCCCGTGGCTGCACCCCTCTTTGGCGCCGCCTTCCGCAAGGAAGGCGGTCGCGGCTCTGGCTATGACTCCGAGCCCTGTGCCTGTGGCCCTTTGCCATGGTTCTGGGTAGGCGGGGGGCGGAAAAGAAAAGGTAGGAATTTAAAAAAGTAAGTAAAAGAAATTAAAAAGCAGGTAATAGAAAAAGTGTGAAAAAGTAGTTAAAAACACACAAAAAGTAGAAAAAAACTCAAAATATAGAATCAGGAAAATAGAGAGATAGATAATAAATAAAAAAGACCAAAAAAAAGTTTACAGAAACAAAGGATTGAAAAGATAGAAGGAGGATGCAAAAGCAGGCCCAGAACAATAGCAATAGAGTGAAAAACAACATGGCCGCGCCCATTGCGACCGCATGGGCAAGTTTGCGCAATATTTCCCCCCCGAGCACGCAAAAAGCGTTGCGAACACGTAATGCGCGTTCCCGAACAGGAAATACTTATCGCGAAAGGGCGGGAGCATGCAATACGCGACCCGGAACTGGAAATAAGCATCGCGAGCGGGCGGGAGCATGCAATACGCGACCCGGAACAGGAAATAACCATCGCGAGCGGGCGGGACAAGTGAAAAACAAGATGGCCGCGCCCGTTAGCGACCGCATGGGCAAGTTAGCGATATTTCCCCGCGAGCACGCAAAAACACATCGCGAACGGGCGGGACCAGCAATTCCGCGACTTCGCGGAATTTCTACGTGCTCGCGGAGATTTTTAACAATTTCGCGGAGATTTGCGTAACGCGACTACGCAAATTCCGCCCACCCCTACTTATAACCTTTCATACACCCACTCCAACTTCCACACTACTATTCTCTAACCCATTCACACACCCATACCAGTAGTAACACAGCTACTCACTGATTCATAGATCAACACACACACCCATTTAGTCACTCATAGAGTTACTCATACAACTACTCACTAATTCACATAATCAATCACACAGCCACTTACTCACCCATACAGTTACATACACTCACTCACATACTCATACAAATACTTACTCCTATACATTCACTGGCACAAGCACATACTCACTCGTACAACCACTCTCACATTCACTCACTCACCCACACAGTCACTCACATAACCCAGAGGAGGGAGAGGAGTTGGCCTAACGGCTAGGACGGTCGACCTCAAATCTGGGGAACTGGGTTCGAGTCTCGGCAATGACGCTAAACATCCTGTGATTCTGTGCAAATCACTTAATCTCCCCGTGCCTAACAAAAAAAAATGAATGTGTCCTCATGTAATGCAACTGGTGTATGTAAAGCGCTCTGATACCCGATTCGGGTCAAGTTCGCGCTATATAAAACTCTGTAAAATAAATAAAAATCACTCACCTATACTGTCTTCCACATACCCAGTTACTCACCCATATACCACTGACACACTCACTCACTCACTCACTCACTGACACAGCCATTCACATATTCACTCACCCATGCAGCCCTTTACACACACACACACACACTAACCCATAGAGCCACTGACTCACCCACTCACTCATCCATACAGGCAGTCACACACCCCTTCACCCACCCACACAGACAACCATACAGGTACACAGCCAATCAATCACTCACCCATATAGCCAGTCATGTACCCGCTCATTATAGCTAGTTAGACACTGACAGACAGATGCAAATATTCACACAACCAGCCACTCACCAACACATTCACTGAGACACCTAATCACTCACTTATACAGTCAGTCACACATCCACTGATCATCTAAACAGACACTGATACACCCACTGATTCACCAATACACCTTGGTATATATATTTAACACACATAAACTTTTTTAAAACATTCACTGTCACTGGATAATGTCATCAGTGATGCAATTTGAGATGTCATCAGTGATGTTATTGACCATGTCATGAGTGATATAATATGTGAAGTCATGAGCAGTGTATTGCAAGGGTGCAAGTTATAGTTAGCTCAGCTAACAATAACTGCTGAATTCACTGGTTTTGTACGAGTGAAACCTGAGACTAACTACACTTCTTGCCCAGTTGAAATGTTGAAGCGCGCCCTGCTGACTAATGAGAAACACTCCTGTGAGTCATGCCTCAATCACCATAGCTCCATCTCGCCTGTGTACCGGGAGACTCATCCCCTCCGCTGTCTTTTTACCCTTTTACCCATATTAGTGCCCTTCCCTAACCAACATGTCACGTCCTGACCTGGCGTGGTCGGGGGAAAACTCCTATACTCTGGTCTACCCCCCCAACCTCTCCAAAACCGCTGCTAAATCATTCAAGCACGCCACCCTAAAAAGGCACCCTGAGACGCTGATATCCGACCTGCGCTTCAACGCGGACAGTGACATTTGCATAAATGACCTTATTTTCTATTCCAGAAGAACCGCCGCCTGGCGCAAAACCCTGGTGCACCTTCTTAACGTTCGCTCAACCAGAAACATTCCATATGGCACCAAACTCACTATTGCTCCCTCCTCTACCCTGCGAGCGGACCTCACCATCACCCTCTACAAAAATGGCATTGTTCTGATCCAAGCCTCAACCAATAACCTTAATAAATTCACAGACCTTTTCACCCTCCTCAGAAACCATGTGCACGACACGGATAGGGTAACTAACACCCGCACCAATGACCCACCATCCTGCCAGCCTATGGTGCCTAGCCACCCGCATACCCCCCAAATGGCTTCCATCGCAGTTCGTCCTATCCCCCTCAGCATGTCTACGGACCCCGGCTACGGACTCTCCCCACACCCTTGATCCCCTCCCACCTAGCGCCCCCACCAACTGGGAGACTAATACGCTCCCAAAGACCCCGGACTCAGTTCGAACTAGCCCTCCAATGGCTCCCAACACTGATCACCCTAACCACTATAGCTCGTCCCCAGGCACCTCCAACAGAGTCACCCCCAGACCCCTGATCTCCTCCCCGCCAGCCATCCACCAAATCCGCGAGCTTGGTACCCCTCCAAAGACCCTAGAGTCGGCTCAAGCCAACCTCTCTCCCCTTCCACCTTTACATGCCACCTGTACTGCTCCTGAACCTTTGCCCCCCTGCCCTCTAGCACCCCCAGCTTATATTGATCTCGAAATTCTGCACTCCAGAGCGGCTAAACTAACCCAGAGCATCCATAGCTCCATTCTAGACCTTATGAACCTCCTTCACCTTGCCGAACTCTCCCTTGCTAACCTCAAACCACCTCAATCCTCCCCCCCACAGATCGCCGAGCCTCCCAAGCACCCTCTTCCGCTACCTTTGAGACATCTTCGCCCGCGCAAACACCCTTGCCACCTTTCAGAGGAGGAATCCCGAGCTCTTGCACTCTCTTACAACTCTACCACTGCCACCTCTAATCCACTAGACCTCACGGGAAACGAAATCCTAGCCATCCTCCAAGACCACAACTCTGTCCAAGCCATCCCTCGCCCACTAGATAGGAGCCCTGAACACCCCATCAGCACGGTCACCATCAACCCCAACAGGCCAGCTACCCTCCATAACAGAAGTGTAGTTAAAAGCAACCTTGCGCCTATATTCCTGTCCGCCCAGACCCCTGTCACTCCCCCAGACACCCCCCTATTTGGTCTCTTAATCAATTGCCGTTCGGCAGTTAAGCACGCCGCGGACATTGCTGACCTCATCCTGAACAAAAATTTAGACCTAGCTATACTAACAGAATCTTGGCTCAATGAATACTCTTCCCCTTGCCTGGACTTATTAGTCCCTCCCAACTACAGCATTGCTAGACTGGACAGACATTCTAGCAGGAAAGGAGGAGGCATCGCCTGCATCTACCGATCCTCCCTCCTTGTCACGGAACTCTTGGCGGACACCACTGACTCCTGCGAATACCTTGCACTCTCAATTTGCAGCAACTCATTACATCTTTGCAACTTGCACATCTTTTACCACCCCCAGGTTCGAACGACTCTTTCACCGATCACCTCTTGGAAATCATCACAACTAAGATTTCCTCCAATGCCAAAGAGATTTTCCTTGGTGATTTCAACCTGCACTGGAATGACCCCAAAGATCCCTACGTCAACGCCATCAAAGACCTCCTAACTGATCAAGCACTGACTCAAGCCTGCTCTCTGCCAACTCACTCAAAAGGGGCCACCCTTGACTGGATCATTTTTAAGGAATCCTCAGTCAAGCTTATCTCCATAGACCCATGTGACTGGTCTGACCACCACACCATCTCCTTCGTGGTACCTGGGACCCACAAGACAAAGACACCGCAACCGGTGATTCCCAAACGCTGGATCAGAGACACTAAGAACCTTGACCTTATGAAACTGGAGGCTCGCTGCAAATCTGACCTCCCCCCCCTCGCACATAACTACGGTTAGTGACCTAAATGAGCATTACTCGGCGTCTATATCAAACATTCTGGACGACCTTGCCCCTCTAAAACTAAAAAGAACACAAATCAAAGACAGAAACCCCTGGTTCACTGGTTCCCTCAACTTGGAGAGGAGATCCCTACGGCAATCTGAAAGAATCTGGAGACAGCACCCCTCTGCTACGCATCTAAAACTTCTCCGCCAGGCGAGAAACTCATACAACAAGCATATCCTCAACTCCAAAAAGAATACTTCAGATCGGAATTGGGGAATGCCAAGAATAGACCCCGCAAGCTCTTTGAACTGGTCAAACACCAATCAAATAAACTGGCTAAAACACCGAAAGAATCTCCCAAGTCTCTAATATCGTCGGAGGAATTCTCCTCTTTCTTCGCTGATAAAATCACGGCATTAGGAATTGAACTCAGTACCACCACTTACTCTCAACCCCTTCCGGACCTGCCCCCTTTTCCGCACTACCCCCACTGGCCTCACCTAAAAACCAAGCACACTGGACCAACTTCGAATACTATGACGAAGACTCCATCTCTAAAATCCTCTCTACCTTAAACCCAAACAACCACTTTAATGACCCGCTACCATCCAACTGCCTCGCTGCTGCCTCCCAATCCATTGTTCCTTGCTGGACTGCAATAATCAACGCCTCTCTACAGCAGGGATCGATTCCGGACCCCTTGAAAGCCGGCCAAGTCCTTCCTATTTTAAAAAAACCATCGCTGGATCCAGCCTCCCCGACAATTTCAGACCCATCTCCAATATCCCTCTGTTAGCCAAAGTATTAGAGAAGTGTGTACAACAGCAACTAAGTCAGCACATCAACAACTTCCACCTACTTGATGACTTCCAATCTGGATTCAGACCGGGGCACAGCACTGAAACTACTATGCTCCACATCGTGGACGACGCCCTCAAGCCCTAGACCAAGGCAAAACCTGCCTTCTAATCCTCTTAGATCTATCCTCCGCCTTCGATACCGTGAACCATGCAAATCTACTCGAACGCCTCAAACTCAGGATGGGTTTGGATGGCGTTGTCCTAGAATGGTTCAGGTCCTTCCTCCACAACCGATCTCAGAGATTCCTCATTAACGGCAACCTATCAGCTCCCACCCCGGTCACGGTTGGAGTCCCCCAAGGTTCAACCCTGTCCCCCACCCTCTTTAATCTCTACTTAGAGCCACTCACCGAAGTTCTTCATACCGCCAACATCTCCTACCATATGTACGCGGACGACACCCAAATATACATCAATATTTCATCGCTCGAGGAGGTCCTCTCCCTGAACGAGACCCTGAAACTGACTGTCCAATGGCTAGCAGCTAACCAACTCAAACTCAACGCAAAGAAAACTGAATTTCTCCTAATCTCCCCTTCCAAAGCCAACCCGGAGATTCAGCTGTGGATCAAGGCCATCACAGCCTTAAACTGCCCGCCGACCATTGTGGACTCTGCCAAATCTCTGGGCATAATCCTCGACTGTAACCTGAACATGCGAGACCACATTAACTCGATGGCCAAATCAGCCAGATACCACCTGAGCTACCTGTGGAAGCTGAAACCTTTCATCGATGCTCCTGACTTAAAAATGGCAGTCCAAGCACTAGTCATCTCTAGACTGGAATATGGATGTTCCACCCTCACGGGATTACCCAAGATCTCCTTGGCACCTCTAAAAGCCTGCCTCAACGCAGCCGCCAGACTACTCACCGGCATCAGGAAATTCGACCACATCTCTCCACATATGAAAGCGCTGAACTGGCTCCCTCTAGAGGCCAGAATACAGCTGAAACTGGCATGCATTACACACAAGGCTCTATACGCAAACTCCCTGCTTATCTGGCACAGAAACTAGTGGTATCTGGAGGAAGCAGAAACTCCCGGTCCGCTAGTAACCTCTTGCTCCAACCTGCCCGTTTTCAGAAAAAAAGAACCTACAATAGGGCTTTCTCCGGGGCAGCACCAAGAATTTGGAACTCTTTCCCACCCGCCATCAGAAGAATCCCTTCTCTAGCACGTTTCAAGAAGGAGGCCAAAACTTTCCTCATGGGTAAATTCCTCGTCTAAGACCTGCCCTCAACCACCAAAATGTGCCAGACGAATCTAAGACTATCGCTTCTTCCTCAGATCACCAATTCACCCCGCCGAGAAAATGTGGGGCTTCTGTTTTTACTGACTCTAACTATAACTGTAACCATAAACTTGTATCCCCTTTTTCCCCCATGTTCCCAGCACCCCTGCCCCTCGCCAACCATTTTTGTATATTTTTGTATATCTCTGCACTTTAGACTTTTTGTTTGTTCACCTCTGTATACTGTGTAAAGCGCTCTGATACCCTCACGGGTCAAGTTCGCGCTCTATAAAACACTAAAAATAAAAAAATTAAAATAAATTAAAAAAAAAAAGTCTCTGTAACCTTTGGTTTTTTTCAGTGAATTTCTATGGTTTTTTAAAATTCCATTTCCTAACTATAACCTTTTGTTTTTTCAGTGAATATATATATGTGTGTGTGTGTGTGTGTATTTTCACACAAAAATAAAAAAAGGTTAAAATAACGTTATATTTAGGTGAATTTCTCAGTGACAACATTAACGTTTTTAAAGTTAGAAACGCTAACTATAATTTGCGCCCCACCATGCACTGCTCATGACCTCACATATGACATCACTCATGACATGTACTATCACATTATTTATGACATCACTGATGGCATCTCAAATCATATCATTGAAGATATCATCCAATGAGTGTGCTAGTTTGTATTATACTTTACATAGTGGCCAGTAAGTAGAATATCTAGAGACAAAAGAGAGCCCCTGATATACCAGGGACGGATCTATGGATATCTAAATCAAAACAAGGAACAATAAAAGCCTACCCCATGCCATTACATCTGCATATTTCACGTAATACCTCATTATTCAAAACATGTGGCAAACCAAGAATATAGTATACATACAATTCTATATTTTTTCTCATTGCTTTTTATTCATTATTTTTTCTTTCAATATGTTTTTCTTTATTGTCCACAAACATATTCATGTTTTGTGGACAATAGTGATTAAACAACACAATGCAATATAATCAAATCTATCTCTGCAAAGCTGTACCAACCGTTCTCCACACATCTTAATAGAAACTCAACACACCTTCAGACATATCCCAAACATTCCTCACATGTACCTCAGTTACAACCAGCATATCAAAGACATTAAAACATTATGTAGGGCAACACAAAAAGAGTACACACATCAAGATGCTCATATGTCTGTAATGATCGCTTACTTTAAGAATAAATTACAAACATTTCTACCATTATGTACTAGATTAAGCAATACCTTTTTATAGGCAATCAATATGTTTTGATTTCATAAGTGAGCTCATTGAAACTTTCAGTAGAGATAATTATAATTCAACACTTTATAATAAAGAATCCTCTTGATTTTCTTTTACATTTTTTCTTTAGATAGTGTAGTTTTCTTGTCCCCACTTTCAGACACATTGGTGCCGGTAGTGAATGCTCACAAAGTATTATCACATATCGGGTACATTCTTTCTCAGAGTACACGAATACTATTTTATATGGGGTTCAATAGTATTTTATTCATTGTTGTAGTATGAGCCTTATACTATTTATATATATTGCAGGTGGTGTTTTGTCAAGGATTCTTTCCCTCTTTCAACCCTTAGCCTTTATATTTGACTGTTGCACCCTGAGGATGGTGGTTGGCCGCATTTGGGTTTTGCACAGAAATGTGGGTCTGCACTAATCAAGTGGGGACCTAAAGACTATGCTATCTAAAGTGGTTATTGTTTCTTGGTTTGATTTGGTAAGTGCGTTGTTACTTGTCAACCTAATTTGGTACAGAATGGTTCCAGCTAATGGGTGTAAGTATTTACAAAACACATCTGCTCCCAATGTACCATTATATAGAGGTATTGAACACATTATTAATCTTTTTATTGAAGAGTATTTCTGTGTGCAGGTGACAATTCCACACAATTTCTTTGGGGGTACTGCAGAAAACGTTTTCAGCAGGAGTAAGATTCTACAACGTAGTACCTAACTTTTGTAAGCAGCCTTGAGTTATTAAACAGAATCATGTGAGCATGACAATTTCTGCATAACTTAGAAGCGTGAGTGCACCAGGTACTAACCTATATACATGTGCTTGTTTTGCATGAGAAGATGGGCTATCTGTAAAGTTTTAACAACAGTGTAAAGAGTGCAGGTAGTAGGATGTATAGCACCTTCAGATCTTGGTTATTTTTTAGCAAATATTGTATTTTGTGACAACTGTTGCATAGAGTCTACACTGTTCTTAGTAGATACTTTGTAATACTCTGTGATATGTGTCTTATGAAAGGTTCACTGTTTGCAAATGGTGTGGTATAAAGTAAACTCTCTCCATAGAGTAAGCCCTGTTTACAGTACCCAGTTCTCTATTGATATCAACTTCATTTCTCAATGTAGGTTCAGCGAGTTTCAGGTGTTTGATACCTATAAAAGCTGTCCATAGTAGGTCATTTGTTTTGGATCTGAAATTGACTATTATGAGGAACTTGGCCTTTTCGGAACAGTTGTATACTGAATGAACACCATATTCAAAGAGGATTTCCTTTCAATCTGTGGTTGATTGTTAGTGTGAACTGTGCTAGATGGAAAGTGTATGGTATATGCTCAATGTTGCACATAATGCATGCTTTCTACACCTAAGGGAGTTGTGTCTCTGATGGCAGTAATTATGGCTGTCATTTTCCTTTTGTACTTATTGTCAGGTCGCTAATGCCATAGGATTTTTATAGAGCACTATGCAGCAATACGAAGCTTGGATGATGTCATCAGTGATATAATCAATAATGTAATTTGCAATGTCATCAGTGATGGTATAAATGATGATATAGAACCTGTCATGAGTGGTGTCAGCACACGTAGAAAGAGGAAACAACGAGGAGAAATAACGTTTTTTCTCCGTGTTGCACCTCTGGTGGGGAGGCATACAATTCTGATGCATTCCCAGGTCTACCACTTTTGGTAAGTTTGGGAATTCATCAAAATACATGTGTGAATATGTGGGAACACCCACACTTCACCACGCAGTGTGGCGCAAGGCAGTGACTTGTGCTGCCTAGTGTTACACTAGATTTACCAAGCCATGCAGGGTGGACTTGTGTGGCTTGATAATTCTCTTTGTAGCATTTGTGCTGCCCTGAGTCACCTTGCATGGTAGAGCATGACGCAAAACCTATGATAAATATGCCCCAAAGACTCTTGTCAGATCCAGCCTACTTCAACATTATGTGATTGTTTCATGGTATAAATCCATTTTTTCTTTAGGGATACTGACACCCGTGAGAGTCTTGGGAGAGCGAGAGCACCCAAACACCTGCCCTCATTTGTATTTCTCTAGCTCTTGTGAGAGTCTTGCAAGCCCAAACATTTGACCTCATATTTCATGCATAATTGCTCTGAATTGTAGCTTATACATATTAGACTGTACAAACACTCAAGCCTCTCAAGTGAAACCTCTCTGTTGAGAAAGATTTCCTCCAGTTTCCACTTTTTTTTCAATCCCTCAAGACTCTTGCAAGTTCGCAAAATTCTTTGGGACAGGAATTTAACTTTTCTTCATTACAGTACTTATGCATGCCTTATAGTCCTTATTAGGTGGGTGTGGGGAGAAAGTGGTGTCTCCAATGAGAGCTCTTCACAGTATAACAACAATGCATTGTAGGGTGTGAGGAGAGACTGGGTTCTCACTCACACTTCTCCCAAGGCCAACAACTGTATATAGTTGGCTATGTGGAGGGACTGGCCATATGGTCCCTACTAATTAAGTAGGACTGTGTGTTTGGACAACATATGCATCAAAATATGGGGTTTGAATCCACTCATATAATTAGAATATGTTGGCCCAATTCCTGGCTAGCTCGCAGTGCACCATCTGGACCCATAAACCTGACAGGGTACCGGATAGTGTCTGCAACCTCAGAACATGACAACTCTACCCTTTTGTTGTTACCTCAAGCATGCCCACAGGGGGATACAAGAAATACACAAATGTACATTTTCAAACATTTATTGAAGCAATTGGATTCTTGCATAAAAGACATAAAACCATTCAACCTTTATAATTATTGTAGTGGTTATAAGAATATATGAATATATGTCATAATGATACTACCCCCAACACTATCTATAATATAGAGAGCATAGTGAGAATGCATTCTGCCAGATCGCTTGGAGCAGTATCAGGAAGCCAGTCTGGTGTAGAACAGGCCGCAGTCCTTTGTAGGATAGTGATGGAAGTCAGCAGGGCTGGCAATCAGTTGTGGGAGAACATCCAGGATAATTCATATATGTGGCAAGCCAAGTTCAGAAGCAGCTTATATAATAAAAACTGGTTCCATTCGCACTTTGCCTGAGGTCCTTTTCTAGTGTTTTTGTTTGTATTTCCTATTCAGCGCTGTCTCAAAACAGACAACAAAATACAAGGGCAAAGTGCTCAGTATACTTTATGCTTGAACAAAATGTGCAGTGTTGTGATAAAATGCTTACGAAGAAATGTGCTTGCACGCAGAACACTTTCTGAGTATGTTATCATATACATGCAAATGATATAAAAAGTCTGACTAAAAAGATGTCAAGTTTAAATGTGAACTTGTAAAATGGATGCTTTTGTGCACGGGCCCTGTTGAACCCCACAACAGGCCTCTCCACTGAGACATTGCTTCAAGGTGACCAGTGTGACCAGTATGTAGGCTAGGGTATAAAGAGACACTGCCTGTCCACTCCCATCTTTCACAGGCTCAGCAGTATGCATAGAAGGGTGTAAAAGGTACACACCTCACATCTAAGACCTCTGTAGAAAGCAAGTATTAAAGGTACTGGCCTCTCAATCAATTAATCTATCAGTAGATTTGAAGAGCACTTCTTGTCAGCTATGAGGGTATTCAGCACTGGCAGAGTCCAGTTGATTAGCTGAATAGCCAGATTTTCAGGAAATTTGGAACTCTAGGAAAGATGGGGAGGTCCGTTGATGAAAGGGTAGTGGCTTCTCCACTTAGAACTCTCCCCAGGGTCATAACCATGTATATTAGGGTATGGGAATGGATTTGCCTGTCCAGTGACACCTTTCCCCAGAATGACACACATACATAATAGTGTGTAGGGAAACATTGTCCTCTCCACTAACACCTATCTGCAGGAAAACATGGATGTACAATACAATGTGTGAAACAAGTAGCCTCTCTGCTGACACCCCTCCCTAGAGACCCAGGAAAACATAGTACCGTTCGTAAAGGAAGTAGCTTGTCCGCTAACACATCTCCCCAGTGTGAGAGGTGTCCATAGTAGTCTTTGAGAGAAACATATCTCTTTGCTAATACCTCTTCTCATGCTGACAGGAATAAATAGTAGGCTGTGAGGACGAACTTCCTTTTTTGCTAACACATCTGACTTGAATGATAAGTCGGCATAGTAGAATGTAGGTAGATACTAGCCCCTCTCCTGTGACCTGTTTCTTGGATGATGGGTCTGCAAATTAGGGTGTGAAAATGGGCTTACCTCTCTGGTCACAGCTCTCAGCATGATGACAGATTTACAAGTAAGGTGTGGGGAAGAAATTACCTCTATGCGGAGAAGTCTATCTTGCATATTGACCATGGAGACTAGGATATGGAGACACACTGTCCTGTCAAATTAGACACCTCCTCAGACAAACACATGTGCGAAGTGGGCTCTGGGTAGAGACTGCTCTCTCTGCTCATAACTCTCTTTATGGTGATGAATGGAAAATTCATCATTCAAGAGACATCTCCCTGCTGGGAGCTGTCTCTTGGACAACTGGTGTGCTTATTTGAATTTGAGGACACATTCAGCTTACCTTCAAACATCTCCCTATGAGGATAGGCATGTGTAGTAAGGTGTAGACCGAGAAAGACCTCTGTGCTGAAACCTTTCTCCAGAATCACAAGCACATATAGTAACATGTGCAAAAGAACTTCCCACTTCACTATCACATCTGTAACAGCTGATAGCAGAGTGTTGGAAAATATAGAGATGTACTGGCCTCTGTGCCAAGACCTCTCTCTTGTATGAGAGGTCTGTATACGACAGTGTGGAAAAGAACTGTTCTCTCCCCTGAGACCTCACTGTTGCATGACAAGTCAGTATACTAGGTTATTCAAATTAATTACTCCTCCATTACCAACTCTCTGTAGCATAAAAGATGTGTTTAATACCATATAGATACATATACATGCAGGAGCACTTCTGTACTCCCTGAAGATGGAACTGGCAGTTTTAGTCAATATTAAAATACTGTAATAATATTGAACTCTATAACAACTATTAAGAAAACAAATTATTAGTAACTTTCAACTTTTTTTTATTACAACAACATAATGTAATCACATAACAAAACTATGACAACTATATTTATAAACTACTTCAACAACTGTAAAACAAACAAAACAATCAACTTCAATAATTAATAAGGTCTTCATCAGATTATGATGAGCATCCTGATGTAGTTGCAAGACCTCAGCCACCTCTGCCTGCCAAGAATCTTTGGTATGGCAGTTGTTTTTATATGAGGCCAGTTGATAAAAAAGTAACAGTAAAGTTGTTAATGTGTACAGGTTTTTAAAAAGAGTTCAAAAAGATAGTTTGGACAGAGTTAGCTCATGCTGATAAACTGGAGAGCTCTTCATGTGCTTCCACATCTTTCTCAACCTGGATACACTGTGCCTGCTCATGTACTTACTGCTGAACAACAAAAGAATCTTGCTTTACTTAATAAGCCTCTTTTTTACTGCTTATGTAAGCAGATGGCTTATTCATTAGAGACACGTAGACCTGCACAGGACAAGGTTATGCAAGACCACAAATGAAGACCTAGGCAATAAGAACATAATCACTTTTCCAATTAATAGTTTTTCCTGATTTTTCACACAGTTATTCTTTCCTGTTTCCTGAAAAGCGAACAACTTTTCTTTTGCTCCTCCATATATTTTTTAACATGGCACTTTTCTTCTTCACTATCTGTATTTTCAATTTTTTTCTTACAAAAAGACAAAATAACTGGAAAATTAAAACTTACAATCTGGTCAATGCTTTATAAAGGTGATTCATCACTGTGTTCTCTAAACTTTTACACATCTTTCACCCACAATCACATATTTATATCTAGTGTGCCACTAACTTTTTATTCCTTTCTCCTGCAAAATTTCACACCCTCAACCAGTGCATTCTTTTTTCACAATTAGATTATAGCATACTGTCAACCCTGGTTCTATAAAAGTTCATAAAGTAACACATTCCTCTTGATACACCTTTCCTAGCAGTGAACATGGTGTTTTAGTCTAGAAATAGCAATATCTCTTCTCAAACTCTTGTAGGGGTGAAATATGTGCACAGCAAGGTTCATAAAGGCTTGTATCAACATGTAGATATTTGTCTTACAATTTGAGAAACGCTGCCTCTTTTACTCACAACTACATACAGATTGAACAGTACATTTTTTTCTACACAGTGTGCAATACTTACTGATATTGATCTACATTCTAATCTCTACATCTCAAAAGCTATATTTTGAAATCTACATGTCTACAAACAGCTTTTTAAACAGTAAACCCTGAGTAAAATATGTTTGCACACAATAGTGCACTTAGTGGCACTTTTCACCGAAGTTCATAAAATATAATATTAAATACCTGAACTGTGAGCTGTTTCTTAAATCCAGCTGAAAACAACAGTCTCTTTCAGTTCTAAATTAAGTCACATCTGCTCAGCACAACTCAAACAGACTTGCTTCTTCTCCAAAGCATCAAAAGCAATCTGAGCTATCTCTAGCTCTGCAGCCAATCACATCACAGCATTTCTTCAACCATGTAATAAGAATATAAACTATTGGTTGACCCTGGCCCTTTTTTTCTACTTCTCCCCATAAGATCTCACTGGACTGTCACAGGATCACAAAACACTTTGTGGCAGGCCCAATAATTCTCCAGGCTGTTCTCACAAGAGTCTAGCGGGATCGAAGGAGCCTCATGCAGGAAGCTTCACTGCCTGAAGCTTGTATTTTACTCTCACAGGACATTTGCGAGATCGCAACAGTAATGTAGGGAAATAGTAGTATATGGAAAGGACTAGCCATAAAGCGTGTGCATACCAGAGTGTGTGGAGGGACTGTCCTCACCTTTCAAACCTCTCACTTGGATAACAGGATGTGTGGAGGGACTGGCCTCTCCGCTGAGACCCCTCTCTTGGATGATGGATGTGCATAGTAGGGTGTGAGGAGGGACTAGTCTCTCCGCTCAGACCTCTCTCTCAGTTGATGAGTGTGCACAGTAGTGAGAGTGGAGGAACTAGCTTTTCCTTTGAGACCTCTCTCTAATATGACAGGTGTGCATAGTCAAGTCTTCACAAAATGTTCCAAAACAAAAGTCATCCAACTCAGCTCCCTCTTGTAAAATTTTGGGGATCCGTCAAGCGGGGGCCGTGAAAAATGGTGGGTCCTAAAATGCAAACTCCCAATACATTTTCCATAGACTTCTTTAGACAAGGCTACAGCAAAAACTGCAGAACGGAATTACACCAAATTCGTCAGGAAGCTACATTTTGGTTGGCAGATTGTGCTTTTTGTGATTTAGTGTAAATTCGTTCTGTAGTTTTCGAGATATTAAGGTTTAAAAAGATGTAGATATTTCAATGCTGCGGCTTGTGAGAATCTCACGAGTGTCGCACAAGAGAGCAAATTATAAAATGGAGGCCTGTGATTGGGCAAGAGGCCCATTTCTCCAGTGAACATTCACGCTCTTGCATGAGAGTGAAGTCTCTTTCAAGTCTCGTGAGGGCTCTGATTGGCTGGAAGCTACATTTCGGTTCACAGATTGTGCTTTTTATGATGAGGATGAAATCGGTAGTTTTTGAGATATTTAGGGTAAAAAAAATATTGCATATTTTGGCAGTTGAGGCAACACTAGTATCATGAGACTCTTGCTTCATTGACAATTTAAAAATAGAGCATTCTGATGGCCCAGGGAGCTCTATTTCCTTTGGGCAATTTCGCTCCAGCTGGAGTCAGACTCTTTTTGGCTGCCAGCAACATGGGGAAAATGTAGCTGGCAGCCATTGCAGAAGTTGGGGACTGAGTCACCTTTCCTGCACTTAAAAAAAATAGTATAAGGGAGCAGAGTAGGGATACCTTGACCCCGTAGGCCACTAGGGGTGGACCCAGAAGAACCCATACTGGGGTCAAAAAAGACTAAACAAAATCAAAAAATGTCTTGATCCCATGAGACTCTTGTATGATTAAACAAAAAAAATAAAATAAAACAAAATGGCGACCAATCCGTATTCAATAACTATAAACCTCGGGGAGCTCAACCCATCCGCAGTACTCATGAAGGGGAGTAGCTGCATGGTCCCCCTCCCCAATCCACTAGAGGCCCCGGGGAGCTCGTCTTTGGGCCAAAATTTGATTATATGGGGAGAGGGGATGCGCAGCCCCACATCCTGAGCCATTTGAGGCACCATGGAGCCCACCTCCAGGGCTGAACACAGTATAAATAGGGGAATGTGCGGCCTCACTCCCTCAGCCATTATAAGCCCCTGGGAGCCGATCCCCACTGCCAAACATATTATGAATGGAGAGAGGGGATGCATGGCCCCCCTCCCCGAGCCATCAGAGGCCCAGGTGAGCCTAGCCCCAGGGATGAAATTGAACTAAAATGGGATGTGGGCCACAATGCCCCCTCCCTGAGCCTCCAAATGCCCTGTGGAGCCCACCCCAGTGCTGATTACTTTTAGGAAGGGGGCCGCATAGCCTCTCTCCCTGAGTCAATAATGAAGCCATACTCCGGGGCGGCTCACAGGCTATGTCCCAGGAAGCCCACCCCAGGACATAGGGGTTTCCCTGCCTGTAGCGGCATGGGCAGGGAAACCTGTATTTGCTCAAGCTTGGCAGAAGATTTTCAAACCTGCCACCAAGTGGGTGCAAACACAAAGTCAATTTCCAGGGGTTGGGAGCTTCACAAATGCTTCCACCCTCTGGAAGCACAATGTTGATCAAAAGATTGTTCCGGCCGGAGGGAGCAGCATTATTAGCTGCTCCCTCCAGGTGTCAGCAATGCTGGCTCCCACTGGATGCGGGGAGCCAGCTGAGGCTGCGGGGGCCTTGGGACTCCCCCCGTGTCCTCAAACAATTCTATGGTGGATGCCCTGGGTGGACACCAGGGCACCCATCTTTTTCAGTGGCAGGCCCTGGGAATAGGGTTCCTGTGGCCAAAAGCGGCACAGGGAAGGGAACCACATGCCCCCCCTAAAGAATGCACCAAGCCCCATGGGATGGGGTTTTCCCAGTGCCAAAACCAGCCCGGGTTGAGGGCAATGTCCCCTTCCCTCAAAGTAGCACACCAGGATTTAGGAGATGGGGTTCCCAGGGCCAAAATCAACCCAGGGAGGGAGGCTGCACCCCCCACCCTGATAATAAAACCAGGGCCTGGTGAATGGGGTCCCTGGGGCCAAAATAGGCCTGTGGAGGGGGCAGCATGCCCTCCTCCCCCTGATTATAACAGCGGGCTCTTAGAAATGGGGTCCCTGGGGCCGAAAGCAGCCCTGGGAGAGTGCATTGTGGGGCTGGCTGCCTTTACGGAGGTTGACTACAGGGCCTGGCCACAGGCCAGGATTAGTGGCCAACCCCCCACTGTAGTTGGCTGAAGGCCATACGCAGTGTGGGTTTAGCTGCCTTTATGAGTCAGTAATTAAATGCTACTAGTGGGCCTGCAGCACTTATTTTGCCACCCACTTTAGTAGCCCCTTAAAACATGTCTCAGGCTTGCCATTTCAGCCTGTGCACAGTTTAAACTGCCAATTCGACCAAGCAAAATAAACCTCTTTGCCAGAGCCAAAAACTCACTTTTAAGTACATATAAGTCACCCCTAGGTTAGGTCTTAAACATCCCATGTGGCAGGGAGCAGTGTATTTAAAAAGTTGGACATGTACTTTTAAGTTTTACATGTCCTTGTAGTAAAAAACGTACATATTTGTTTTTCAATACCGAGAGGCCTACCCCTCTCATAGGATAACATTGGGTTACCTTATTACATTTAATAAGTGATAACCTTTGTTTTGGGGCAGGTAGAAATGTCATGTTAATGTCTAAGGAATTGAAATTTAAGATCCTCTTTAACAGTAAATTTGAATTTTAAGTCACAATTCTGAAAATGCCACTTATAGGGGCACATGCATGAAGCGTTTTTGTATTCGCAAACGGGTCGATTTGCAGAATTGGCCCGTTTGCGAATTGAAAAAATGGCTTTTCACATGCATCAAACACAAATTGCGAATCGGTAACCTGTTAACGAATCTCAAATTGGGTTTTGCGATTCGGTATTTGGAAGGGGCATGTTAAGGGCGTCCCTTCAAAATACCAAATCCTAACAGTATGCATGAAAGTTTTGTGACCGTGAATGCAGTTGCAAAACATTCGCATATTACCACCTACTTCAAGTAGGTGGTAAACCATTCGCAAGGGGTCCCCTTCCCCTTTGTGAATGGTTGTAAAAGCATTTTTAAGAGCAGGCAGTGATCCCATGGACCACTGACTGCTCTTAAAAAATTAAAAGAAAACTTTTCAATTAACTTTTTGTAAATCATCTCGTTTTCCTTTAAGGAAAACGGACTGCTTTACAAAAAAAGGATTGCTTTATTTAAAAAGAATCACAGATATGGTGGTTTGCTGACCTCAGCAGGCCACCATCCCTGTGATTTTTGCGATTCCTAGGGCATCGAAAAGTGCGATCTACCTCATTAATATTAATGAGGTAAAGCAATTTGCGACCCCCTAGGAATCGCAATCTGAAACTCTTTGAGTTTCATGCATTGTAAATTACGATTACCTAATTGCGATTCTCGGGAATTCGCAATTAGGTATTTGCAATTTACAATGTTGATGCATGTGCCACTTAGAAAGTTGGTATTTTCTTGTCTTAACCATTTAGTGCCTGCAGCCTGTTCCTGGGTCACATCACTAGGCATAGTTGGCAGTTGGCCTTTGTGTATTCCTCTTAGACTGCCACCCAATAGGGTGATTGGGTGTTGGCAGTGCGGACCATCCTGGTAGGATGAGGGGGTGGAAGTGTGCACAGCCTCACTTGTATTTCAAAGACACTGCCTCATCTCATACACAAAGAACTGTACACTAGCCTATTGTGACTGTAAACAGCCAGGGATCAGGGCAGGGAGGCAGAAGATTTTGGACACTTCTGTGGGGGGAAGTTCCAGGGGTGTTTCCCACTTCAAAACTGCAACCAGGTATAAAATTAGGACCCGCAGACTCTTCATTTCACTTCCAGACTTGCAAAAAGGCTCTCAGAGGACATGCTGCTGCTCGTGCTCTGTTTTGTGCTTCAGAGGACTGCCCTGTTGCATCAAGAGGACTGCCCTGCTACCTTAAGCCTGCCTTGTGCACTTGGGGACCTGCCCTGCTGCTCGAGACCTTCTTTTCTGCTTGAACATAGGACTTCCAGAGTGACTCCAATGGCTAGTTTGATGGCCTCCTGATCAGAGCCTCTGGGACAGAAAAGGACCAAACCTTCTTGAACCTGCACCGGGGCATAGCCTGAGTGGATCCTGACCCTCCAATTGGTGCCACGCCAATCTTGGACAATTAGAAATTATGCTAAAGGTGCCTAAAAAGCCCAAATCCAAATGTTGGGAAAATCTTCAGCCAAATAGTGCTCTGAGATCCAAAAGCAGACCTGGACCTACCTGCCTACTGATCCACTTAAAGTGCATCACCGGTTGGCCTGACTTGGCAGTAGTTCCTGCCATATTTTTCTCTGCAACAGAAAATCCTGTTCAGAGGAGAGGTGCCCAACCTTTTGGAGCTTTTGCCAGCTACAGCCTGCAGCTTTTTCCTGCTGGACTTCCATAAAAAAAATCTCAGGGCCTGATTAACAAAAATAAACTTACACTTTTGTGTGAATTTATGATGTTTTGCAATTCACAAAGGAATTTTGCAAGTACTGTCTTTACGACTGCGGAGTCTCCGTGTGCAGAGACTCCGCACATAAAAGGATAGGCAATCATAAAGCTACTATTAGTAAAATTGCACAAAGATCATAAACTTACACAAAAGTCCAAACGTTGAAATCTTTATCGGCTTCCCGATGATGATACCTCCTCCTTGGACACTGCCTGGACTTGCTAGAGCTTATATTTCATAGTCTGACTCTGTGTATTTGAGAGATGGTGTGGATGAAGCTTTAACAGTTATATCTTTTCAAATGCAAAACTTTTAACATTACAGTATTTATTCTTCTTTCTATCTTTCACAGAGTCCTGGTAAAAAATACTCAATACTAAAAAGTGTGAACATGTGATGGGGCACAACACATTTTGAGATTTGCATCCCACCCAAGCCTACCAAGTTGAGATGACCACAGATCTTTTCTGACAGAGCTTAAATAATGACCAATATAGGATGGGGAGACCAAGAAAGCAGTACAATAACACTATCCAAGTTCAACTGCTATGAGCATGAGGTCAGCTCTTGATACAGGAATGTATATATAACATATATAGACACATAGATAAAGATTGCACAGCATCCAGGGTATTGCCTCCAAGTGTACTCCAATAACCTGGACCTTTGCATCCTGGTGAACAAAGTTTCCTGATTAGGCACACCTCCTGCATCTCACTTTAGGGTAGAAAAGAGGCAAAGTCAGACGCAGCAGCGGTTTTAATCTAGCCATGGTATAGACACAGTGGTAGATGGCAAAGTTAGTCTACAAGGTCATCCTGAAGCATCTCTCACAGCCCACGAACCAGACTCACACAACATCAATGAGCTGCTTGAAAATGTGAGTATGAAGCAGCTAGGAGACTTTCATCAGATTCAGCAATACTTTGCCCCCACTATTACTAGACAAGGGATATATCTGCCAATTTTGCACCTCCTCAATTTCACCTCAAAATCCTGTAGTCTGAATCAAATATTCTATTGATTAATGACAAAGTCCAAAAACCGGCTCACATATCTCTTTGATTTACCACACAGTATGCTGTGGCTGTTCATCTGTCCTTTATCTCATAACTGCTCTTACCTTCTTGGATCTTGGTAACTGCACTTCCTTTGGAATTTCCAATGGTGACTATGTTGTTGGCTGACTCAGCAACTCTCTGCCCAACGGAAGTGTGGCATGCTGTTGGCCCCATTGGAATTGATTAAATCAAGCACTACACTTGTATAATACCATCTGCTTCTCAGATTCAAAATATGTTCAGCATGCATTAAATCATCTGACTTGAATGTCTTTGTCTTTAGCTCATTTGAGGACCAAGCAATTGTACATTGCAAATGTCAAATTTGAGCCTTTGTGACTGCAAAATAGCTTTTTTAAATGTACAAAATTAAACTGTGATTTGGTAACATGTTATAAATAACAATTTAGGTTTTAAAATAAATACAGAACCAATATTCGTTAGGGGCATCTACCAGCAAATCAAAATTGGTGATAACCATTTGCAAAGAAGATGGAGTCCAAAAGGGTCTAAATCCCCTTTGTGAATGCCAACAAAAGCGTATTTTATGAGCAGAGACCACTGCCTGCTCTTAAAAAATGTTTAGAAAAGTATTCATTTTCTTTTTTAAATGCATCCCTCTTTCTTATTAGCAAAACAGGCTGCATTTGAACAAAAAAAGATTGCTTTATTTAAAAGCAATCACAGACATGGTGGTCTGCTGATCCCAGCAGGCCGCCGTGTCTGTGACTCTAACCAGTCATAGAGGATCTGAATTTGCGACCTACCTTATTCATATTAATGAGGTAGGTCAAATTTCAACCCACTATTGTGAACCGACCTATTAATACATAGCTTGGTTCACACAATATCAGTGCATTTGGTAGAAGTCAGTGTGCAAATTGCACTTCTACCGAATCCATTTTAATAGATTCTTAATGAGAAGCTGCAAATTACAAATTGGTATGTAATGCAATTTACGGATTCCTAATAGGAATCTCAGTTCATCAGGTCCTTGATTTGTTACTTTTGAATACTTCAGTCATTCATTTTGAAAAATGGGAACCGTGATTCAGCACTCGTGAACAGATGCATGTTCCTGGAGGAAGATAATGCAGTGCAGGTCAATAAAGGTCTAATTTTGAGTTTTGTGGCAATGAAAATCATCCAACTTTAGTAAGAAATACAAAATCAAAAGGAAGATCCATTAGATGAATTTTATCCACCATACCATCCATATTGTATAGGCATTATTGATTGCGCTCTGTATTTAGCCTTTTACCTAGAAATTGGAGATTTTAATGTTACAGGTAAGCTGTGAATCAGACCAAATGTCACTTGCACATGCTTGAATACACATTAGCAGGAGGACTATAAACTAGCATATACCATGGATTATGTACAGTTCTCAGCACTTAGGGGCATAGATACAAGGAAATATTGGAGCACGGAGCAGTGCCAAATTCGGCAGCACCGCAATCCGACATTTTCAAAATGCAGGGATGCGCCATATTTACAACAATACGGCACAGCCCTGTGTTTTCCCTCGGCGAAGTGCTAAAATTAGCTGCCTAGCACCAATGCAGGCACCCTTGCACCATAGTGCAAGAGTGCCTGCATTGCAGGGAATGATCGTTTATGTGCAGGGAGGTGTCCCTTCCTGCACATAAACAATAATTAATGACGATTTGTTACTTCTATGTGTGCTGCAGAATGCAACACACATAACATAGAAGTAGCAAATGGTCCTTATTAAATGACTGTTTATGTGCAAGAAGGGACACCTTACTTCACATAAACAATCATTCATGGCATTTTGCTCTTTCTATGTGTGCTGAAGAATGGAGCACACACAGAAAAAGCAAAAATGAGGAGAAATAAAAGTATTTCTCCTCGTATCGCCATTCTAACGTCTACTCTTGCATGGTGTTAGTTTTTGGTGCTGCCTTAGATTTGCACATCCTTGCAATTCTGGGGCAATGTAAAAAAGCAAAGCATGTTGCAGTGGAATGCCCACAGCAACACCCATTGCATGTCCCTTTCACACAGATACCTGCGTGAAAGGTTACCATATTTACAAAACCACATTAAAGCTACAAAAAGTGGCTTAATGCCACTTTGTAAATATGGAGCAGATCATTGTGCGACAGGAATGTCATTAAAAGTGACGTTCTTATGGCCCAATGCCCTTGTAAATATGCCCCTGTGTTACAGATACTTGTAGCAGGCTGCATACCTAGTGATCAGTGGATCTTTATACCCATCCACGTTATGGAGCAAAGCAATTGTCTCATAGTTGTGCACCCATGCTCTGATGTACAATCACATAACAGTGGGGTGCTGCTATGCATCCCTGACTCAGATTGTGAGTAGAGTCCTTAAATGTTGACACCACTAAATAACCATGGCAAGCCAAGTGGCATCCTGGAAGATATAGTGATGGATTAATATTAGACTAAGCTCTTGTTCCACATCAGGAGAGGGATGTGAGTCCTCATTAGGGGCTTGCCTCTTGTATCAGAGCCCACGGGAGTTCCCAGGCACCAGAAAATGTTGCTCTAAAGTCCCTAATTGTGAGCAGGATGGAGCAGGGGTGTAACACAGTCCCCTGTTGCCCCAATGTTGCGGGGGGCCCGAGCTCCAGTGGCCCTCTCAGCGCACAGTAGTACAATCATTGACAGCAGGGTCCGCGCTCCACGCTCGGACGTAGTTTAAATATTACGTGCTCCAGTCCCCTCAAATAAATGAAATGCTGCATGGTGCACAGGGCGTGGCGCGCAGCTACGTGGTCTTCAGCCTCAGGGTGGGGCATAGGGTGGGGCAGGGCTGGTCTAGAATGTTTATGGAAAAAAAGAAAGCTTCCTTTGTTATTATAATCCTAATATGATACTCACTCTAATGGTCCAATCTCAACCACACACACAATTATACTGGAGGGAGTCAAGTCGTAAACCCAAGGCTCTCAACACAAAGAAATGAAGAATCTATGTCTTTATTTATTATTATATGATTAAAAAACGGGAACAATGGTATATTTGCAAACTGGACACGATTAACAAGGGTCTGAACTCAAAGGAAGACTGGATGACATTTATCATGTAACCCTTTTTCTTCCATCTTAGGGCCCGATTCACAGAACTAACTTAAGACCAAATCCTAAACTTACTACCATTTTGGTATTCACAGAAGGCACTTACTCATTTTGGTATTCACAGAAGGCACTTACTTACTCATTTTTAGTAACTTACTCAATTTGAGTAACTTACTCATTTTGTGTAACTTACTCATTTTGGTATTCACAGAAGGCACTTACTCATCCTTAGTAAGTGCCTTCTGTGAATACCAAAATGAGTAAGTTACACAAAATGAGTAAGTTACTCAAAATGAGTAAGTTACTTATTTTGGTATTCACAGAAGGCACTTACTCATTTATGAGTAAGTGCCTTCTGTGAATACCACAATGAGTAAGTTACACAAAATGAGTAAGTTACTCAAAATGAGTAAGTAAGTGCCTTCTGTGAATACCAAAATGAGTGAGTGCCTTCTGTGAATACCAAAATGGTAGTAAGTTTAGGATTTTGTCTTAAGTTAGTTCTGTGAATCGGGCCCTTAGAGTTCAGTATGCATTACCCCCTTAACTATAGTGTAGGGATACCAGCTGTAGCAGGGTGCCACATTATGGGAGTGGACCATTCCCAAATATTATGGAATCAATGGTTCTGGTCTGGAGCGTACATTTTGCCCCTATGACCACTCTATTATTTACCATCTCTGCGCATGGTTTTGAGTGGGAAGATGTTTTATCAATGTATGCTAGGGGAGCATAGACACAGCCAGTAATACTTAGGGTTAACAGTGGGCCTGCTACTATTAATAACAAGAGGCCAATAGGAACGGTTTTCGGCAAACATACCATCAAACTCCCTTAGCATAAGAGGAAGGTCCACACTTCCGGGTTTAACCAGACCGGGGAAGTTGGGTATTGTAGTTTTGCCGCTAACCATGTGGGCAGAGCATACGGTTTGAAATGGGGCGATCGTTCGGAACTTCGCCTGTTCTCAATTAGCTAATTTGGAACAGGGGGAAATATAAAAGAAGTAACCATTGCTAGTAGCCCCTTGGAATCCGTTTTGAAGCGCGCTTGGCGGCGCGAGATAACGCTGAACGATACGACGAAAAGGTATGCTCAGGGTGTTGGCGGGAAGTCTCCTTTGGACGTTCTTAGGTTTTTCTAGCAGGACGCCAAAATCCCGTATCAGTGCAAATGGGGGGGAGCTGCCGTTAGGGTGTTGGGCAACACTGGTCCCTTATAACCGGCAGCTTTATATTCAGTTTGCTTTATTTACCCATGGGGCATGGTATTTTCTGGCTGTTAACAAAGCCAATACGGGTGGCCCATCTGGCACAGAGTCATGTAAAGTGAGGTTTCCCCCATCTAAACAGAGTATAGTGATACTCTCTAATTCCATGTTTCTCTGACATTAACCTATAGTTACCGAAATCTAAGAATATTAGTTTTCGTTTCTACCATAAGGGAAGGATTGTGCTATACTAGTTTTTCTTTTTCCCTTTTCCATATACTCTTTAGGCCCAATTGATTAAAGGCAAAGTCGAAGGAGTTACACGATACAAACCCTAAGACGGTCACAAGGGACGATCCATTGGATATATATCACATCAGGACATAACGATCCCTCTAATTTTTAGATTTAGGGTATGTATGTTTCCTAAATTGTTTTTTGAAGGTAGTATATGAAGTTAAATTATGTAGTTAAATTGATACTCTTTATTCTTTCATACTCTGCAGACCTTTATGTGAAAGAGTAGAACTGACGAGAGCAGTAGACTCCGTAGCACCTGGGTAATTTGGACCTAGGATACAGTATCATTGTATGTATATCATCAGATGTTCTGATAACATACCAGACTAAAGGTGAGGAAAGATACACCCTATTTATCTAAGATTATGATGTTGGGTCCCCTTTATCTATATAAGACCAATGGTGGGTAAGGGACACTCCTGATCCAACTTCAATGGGCTGGATCTTTGTATATGCAAGTAACTACCACGAAAACAAGTGAGGCTTATAGAGTGGTGGAAGTTACTAAGATCAAGATGCTGTTCGCTCCTATAACATTTACATCTATTTGTATGAAGAAGGGTAAGAGGTGAATTATTTCTCAAATAGCCATTATTTGCAAAACATTTTTAGGCCGATATGGGATAACAAACATCAAGGAATAGGCTGTTAACATTTATTAAATATCTTGATGTGACTTTAACACCTTTTAGACCCACCTGCGATAATAAACATCAAAGAACAGGATGTTAGTACCTATTGAACAACATGATGAGATGAATAGACATGGATATGAGAACGTTGGTTAGGATGAACGTATGAATGTTGGAGGGAGTTTTAGTTTGTATGTTCTATAGTAGTCCTTTACTGTAGTGATATATACAGCTAAAATACATATGTAATTCCATGTGGCCCCATTAATGAATGAGTATTGATCTTTTATTGTGATTGATTATTCTAGGATGAATTTATGATTTTAAATATGGACATCTATTTGTATGTTTTATGACACAGGTTTAGGACCAATTTCGGGCACCATACAGGGTCGTGAGAGTCATATGTTGTGGTCTTGAGAAAGATGGTCTAATTGAACTGGTCACCATCGAAACGCATCGACGCTGGGTTTCATAATCCGTGTGGTGGCTGGAACCACAGATAGAGAATTAGACACAACCTTTCGGGCTCCAGCTCAATATTTTCTCAAACACGGATGTGTTTTGTCTATGACAAAGTTGATTGTCTTGTTCTGTACCCTCTATGTTAGTGTTGCACATTTCTGCTGTTTAGCATGTATGGAATGCCAATTTTAACTATTGTGTTTGTCTTATAAATATGATGTATATAAAATATGTTTTGTGAGGAGATCATGAACTACTGTGTGTCTTTGTAAAACAATGGTTTATACAATATATGTTCTGTGGGGATAACACGTTTTAATTAATGTTTTATAATTAAATATTTTTAATCATATAATAATAAATAAAGACATAGATTCTTCATTTCTTTGTGTTTAGAGCCTTGGGTTTATGACTTGACTCCCTCCAGTATAATTGTGTGTGTGGTTGTGATTGGACCATTAGAGTGAGTATCATATTAGGATTATAATACCAAAGGAAGCTTTCTTTTTTTCTGTTACTTGAACCCTGTTCCTTTGGTCTAAGGGAGTCCCTCTCTGATTTTTTCAGCTAGAATGTGTATGCGCAGTGTAAACAGCACATTAGGCGGGGGCTGGTGGTTCCGGGGCACTGAGACAGTAAGTGAGGCCATAATTAAAATTGCGGTCCTAGTCCCTTACAATGCTCTTCCAGGCTACGCTTTCAAAACACCCCCACCAAATCATCTGCCTAGTGTGTGTGTCCTTGCTGCTTCTCTGGCAGCTTTGCTGCTCTTCACCCCTGGTCAGCATTCACACAGCCTCCAACATCACCCCATTATTAAAATAATGGTGGGACATTTTTGTCAGTTCTTGGATTAACTGCTATTGAGCGCTGTGCCACAAGTAATCTTCAAGCACCTTTGAGGTGCCCAAATGAGTTATTTGTAGCCGAATTAAACTCAGCCAGGTGGCATCAAGTCAAATGCTCCTCAGCTCACCTCTCTTCTTGCTGGTCTGTTTCCTTCCAATCCTGGGCCTGCTCCCTTTATTCTTTACTTTCACCTCTATTCATACATTCGTTTTCCCCATCCCTGTGTTCTTTAATCTTCTTTTTCTGTCTTTCTTCCAATATGTATCTTTCCTCCTTGTGTTTTTTTTAACTGGCTCCATTTTTTTGCAGTGCTCTTTTCTTCAGATTTCACTTGTTACATAGTTATTTCCACAGGCTTGCTGCAGGTGTATTTCTTTAGATTCAGGTTCATTTACACCCACTGACGCCTCTTCTCTCTTGCCAAGGAGGTGTGGTTATGCTTTGTGTGTGCTGGACACTGCTGTCTGCTGCACGCCAGGAGCCTTTTTTGTTTGTCACAGTTGCCCATATAAATTATTTGCTTGGCCAGCATGGCTATACTAATAGGGTATTTGGGGTGCACTTGTGGCTTACCAACATCAGAGTTCTTGTTCCTCTTTGTAGTATTGTGTGTGCCTCAATTAGCTTTGCACATAGAGAAGTCAATTATTTCCTTGAAGAATGGAAAAAACTCTGAAAAGGATTGCGTGCAAAAGGTGTAATCAGCATGGGCCACTGTGTATTATGTCACATTGGAGGTATCATTTACTGACAATACCCATAATTGCTACCTAAATTTGTAATATCTGGTAAATTAAAATGCAAAACCAAATTGAGGAGTAAAGCATAAAGTGATCATAATAGATCAAATGTAATGCCCATAGCCAGTGCTGCATCATGCACAGACGCGCCAACCCATTTTGTTCACCTGGTGGAGCAGGAATACACATTGAGAACGATCACGAACAATGTCAATAAATCTTGCTTTAACGCACTAGCACATGCAAACACACAGCTGCATAATTGCACACTTGTGTAAGCTTGTGTTTGCGTGTGTTATCACTTTAAAGGCATAGCTATTGGCATTGTCAGTGCTTGTTTTCAATAGCATACTATGTCCTCACCAAACTCCCACTGTCCTCCCTCCTTTTTTTATCCCCTTTCCTTTTGGTTCTGAAGTTCTTTTTGTGATTTGAAAAGGATCCTAGGACTGAATGCAAATAAAACCTGATGATCCTCAGACAAAGTTATGAAATCCTCCAACCTACATAGGAAATCAGCAGCCTCGGATATGCATGTGTCATCCTTGGGTTTTTCTGGTGGTAACAACCTAACATTGTAAATACACAAAGGCCCAAAATGAGAATGATCCCTCAATGAGCTTTGCGAATTGTAAATGACAAGGTTAACTGTGGAGGGACTGACCTTGTCAAGGTCACTGGCTTCCCTCAGAACAGCCAGGAATCTCTAACCCCTGAGGTTGTAGCTTCTTGTTCATGACCTGAAACCCACAAAGAAGCCAAAGGCCTAGAATAGAGAACCCCAGAAGACGATGCCATAGTATTTGGTAGGCAGATTGCCGTCTGAAGGTCACCGCTGATTACTTCCCCTATCCTTGGTTTGCGAGGTCTTAGGTGAACACATTGGCCAAATATCTGCATCACGCGACATGACAATATAGCTCAGGATATCAATAACAGCAGAGACTGATCTTCCATCTGATGATGAGGTCTGGTGCAGGAGGGCCACATAATACAGTGTGAGCAGCATCCCTCCTTCTGTAATCACTCCAATCAGCTGTGTGGACAGAGCTCAGTATAAGGAACAATCCTGAGTGACACCCTGTACCATGCAACTTTGGGAGTTCCCTCTACACTTGGAATGATTGTGTTACTGGCCCACATTCATATTTGGCTACCAGTAGCGGGATACACACCATGCTGTACAATGCTCAAATGGGGTACACTTGCCGGCACCCTGTGCATGTATCTCCAAATATTTCACACCACGGCATGGGTGAATAGTGGCTACAGAGCAGTGCTTAATTTGTACAAAAATAGGTGCCAGGGCCCTCATCAGGAGGCAACTGCAGCTTGCGACACCTATTGCCCCTTCTAGCGCTGCAAATGCCAGTACTAACATACCTTCTAACCAGCACACTCCTACAAGTGTGACAATTCCGACTATTCCATGCCCCAGTGCTATAAGAATGGCTTGGGCGGAAGGTATTAGTAATTTTTACTGTATATTGAACAAATAAATAACTGTTGTTGTCCTCTTCTCTAAATTAGATGTACAGCATTACCATGTGTCACTTTAAAATGTTTGCGCCTTTACGTACAAATAAAAGGGGCATCATTTGACTAGACAGGTTTGATGTTTATGCTGCTAAACTTGTTATTGCTTTACCAGTCACTTTGAGATATTTGTGCCTTTGTAAACAAATAAAAGGTGAATTAGTTTGACTAAATAGATTTGATTTTTGTATGCTGCTGCCTGCTATATTTGTTATTGTTTTACCAGTCACTTTGTCATTTTTTCACCTTCATGCACAAACCAAAGGGGCATTGGTTGACTAAACTGGTTTGATTTTTGTATTTGGCTGCTTGCTGTACTTGATATTGTTTTACCAGTCACTTTGAAATATTTGAGCCTTCAAAAAGGGAATTGTTTGCCTTATCTGATTTGATTATTGTATGGTACTGTACCTGTTATTGTTTACCAGTTGCTTTAAAATGTTTATGCCTTTATGCACAAACCAAAGGAGGAATTGTTTGAGTAACCTGGCATCATTTTTGAATACTGCTCGACTTGTTTTTATCATGCACTTTGAAAGTATTTTCACCTTAATGCAAGAAGAAAGGGGGATTGTTTTACAAAATATGATTGGTTTTTGTATATTGCTGGACTGGTGATTATTTTATTATGCACTTTGAATGTATTTGCAATTTTTCCTTTGCTTTACCAACTACAGTGTGTGTAGATTCTTTCATTAGGTACTTGCTGAAATATTTTGTTTTTATTCTACATGCTGTGCTATTTATGGGGTTGATTGCACTTGTCTGTAATAGGTATGCCTTAAATCTTGTAATTAGCATTGTTTACTCTACAGAAATCATAAATTCATACTGAAAAACATCTGCATCAATGTTCAGAAGCATCCCAGCAGCTTTCATCCTCAGTCTCGTTTGCTTGCCTGTTTTTGTCCTGCTTACTAATAAAGACATGATTGTAGAAATTGAAATTGCTTCCTCACTTTATTATCATGCACAACCCTTGACAGTCGCAAGTGTGTGGCTTGCAAATAATTCACGTTTATTTCATTTGGAGTTGGCAGGATACTGAGTTATATCCTGTATACTCGTTGTGTATATTGTCAGTTGAGTCTGTGAAATTGCAGGTTTGGGTTAGTCTTTCAAAGTTTCTTGGCCATCAATATAAATTCTAATTCAGACCCTACATAGTTGTTCTTTGTTCGTCAGCGATAGGCAGTTCCTGAGACAATAGGATCTGTCCTTGGCTTTGTTCTGATTGCTGTCTCTGTTAAATAATCTGCTCTTGACAATGTTACAAATGTCATCGTTTATATGTTAAGAGTGTTTCCCACTTTCTTATTAGAGCTTTGAGCAAGACACTATAGAGGCATTTCATTAAATGGATGCAAAAGAAGGGTTTGGATTCATGCGGTATGCGATGGCGCCTGCTCGTGTGTACATCTGTATGGGAATGTTCTTAATAAGGTACGGTGCTACAGGCGAGGGGATAACCCTGAACCCCTCAACAGACACAAGGTCCACAAATTTCTATACCAAATGCCGGTGCACCCGTTGTTGTGAACTGCAGAGCAAGTTCTGCGTCTCTTAACTTGATGAAATATCAGGCAAATCACCACTGTAAACAAACAAACAAGCAATACATAGACAGAACACTCCAAGTATCTTGTGTCCTCTGTGTTTATTGGAGATCGATTGCCCAGCCAACACGTGTTTCGTCAGGGTACAAACCCACAACTTCTTCAGGGCTATATGGCGAAAATAACTGAAAGTGGATTGATCACTCAGCCGGTTGTACTTCCGTCCCGGCTGATGCAGGAATGTGTAATTCCCAAGGTAAGGTCAAAAACGATAAAGGGACTCGTAAGTGAATGGTGCAGTGTCACCTAGAACAATAAGCCGAGGAATTCCAGCACACGAAAGTATGAGAGCCGAGTTAGGCTCTGTCCAGAGTGAGTACTCCTCCTAGGAGATCTCCTTTTTCAGTTAGTCTCAGTCTGTGGTTTTGTTGTTCCGGGTGATGTGTATGCTTCCCACCATGCTTTATGGGGCTCTCCAAGGAACCAATGCATCCACAAACATAGTTTAAATTACCTTCACCCACATCAGTATTTTAAAGGAGGGAAGCGGGTGCCCTATATGAGATGATCTTGGTGGACTACAGGTATTAAGCATGTCAGGTGGGACTGTGGAGAGGATGTGGCCTAATGGCTAAAGCGTGGACCTCTGAAGCTGGGAAACAGGGTACGAGTCTCGTCAGGGACGTTTAACATCCTATAATTCAGGGCAAATCATTTAATCTCCCTGTGCCTTCCGTAAAATGAATGTGTGCCTCTGTAACACAACTGGTGCACGTGTAAAGCCTCTGATACCTTCAGGTCAAGTTTGCACTATATAAATCTCCGGAAAAAAAATGCCCATGGAACATTGCTGTACAAAAGTATATCTTGATCTCCATATATTTCATGCAAAGGCTGCTTTTTAATTTAAGGGGTGAGAAGGAGCTATGTATAATCATGAAGCTATTATCAGGTAAAGACCGAGGTCAAATGTAGATTCCCTACTTTTGGTTTCCATTAATACTCCGGCATTCAATTGTGGTGTTGTCCCCTGAATGTGATAGGTTTTAGCTTGATGAGCTTTGTGTCACAGGAACCTTTGCTGTGCTCTTTCCAGTTTGAGAGAATTTTTGTGGACAATGCATTGGCTCTTGTTGACTGCAGTTCTATTGAAGCTGCTTGCTTGGTTGTTGCATTGAACGAAATATGTTGGTAAAAATATGTTTAGGAACACATGTTGGAATGAAAGGAGTTTGGACAGACAACCTCTCTTAATGTGAGTTTTTCCCTGCGTTTTCACCTGCCCACATATAGTCGCAATTGTGTAATCACTTAATCATTATACATTGCCTTTTTGTGAATACGCAACTTCTTCGAGCACTTAAACTTGGCATGTTCGCCCATATCAAAAAAGAGCATCCTAGGCATTTTCTATTAATGTATTTAAATTATGGCTCTTATAACAAAATCATGAAAAATCGGCATGTAACGCATAATAAATGCAGATTATATCGTGCAAGGGCTACATTTGTGCATGTGTTTTAAAATCCATAGTTTAGAAATACATTTTCTTGCCTTCATCATTCCAGCTACATTAAAATTCTTCAATTGCAACTTTGTAACATTACCTACACACTAGGTTGAACATTTTTGTATTCTAATTTGATATGTATTTATTTTGTCACCCTGCAAATCCAGTAATTCTCACAGAAAATACTTGAAAAATAGTCAGAGTTTATGTAAATTGCGGCAAATGTCTCACTAGAGAATTGATCTGTGTCTTCGAGGCAAAAGTTTAGCTTTTTGATGCCTGCCTTTACTGACAGATATACATGATGATGATGAGTCGTTTCTAAACCATTAACATACTCCCGAGTTCTTTCAGCCTTTAAAACCCCCATCAAAACAGCTCTGAACCTGGTCACTAAAGCAATTTCCATGAATAACAAAACATATTTTGTTATTTTTATGTAAAATGGTTTTCATTTGTGAATGAAAAATAGATTGTTGACTGCACCTACACTATGTTTTATGTGCATTTAGTTTTTTCTCTTTTTCCTTAGATATTGAGGGAGTGAATGGCAGAGCTCCCATAGCCCAACGTTTAGCACTTTGGGTAAAGTGAATTCATTTAACCCACCATTTGTTTGATTTAGTGGTTTAATTTCAGGCAGCACAACTCAGAAACAGAAAGGGGCAAATTTGGCCAATATTTCCAAGCTGTATTATCTGAAAATAAAGTACTAACGAGTGCAGAAAATGAGGGGGATCCAGTCGGATCCAGTAGCTAATATTGGACTGGATCTGGGATCTGGGCTAGCCCCAATGATATATGGTGTATTTGTTCTCGCTCCATTCTTTTTTCACATATACTTGGCAGAGTTAACAACAGTACTTAATAAGGTTAACTCCGTTCCCCAAAAGTGGCCAGTTTTAACGCTTCAAGTATGATGTATGCTGATGGCATTGTATTGTTAAGTCACACAAAGGGAGGCCTGAAGAGGTTAATAAATCCCATGGCAAAATACTCAGAAACATATGCCCTGGAAGTCAATCTTAAAAAACTAACACAGGGCGTGGCCAAACCCCCCGCAAGAAGGCTGCAGGATCGTGAGGCTCTGCACGGTGACAGAGACCTTTCTTCACGACGGGCAGCTGTTTCAGAGCAAGGTGTTTCTGTGCTGAAGGAACCGTTGCGAAAACGTGGGTAGAAAAGGTATTTTACTTATTTGGGATATCTTTAAGCCATTCACCTTGTCGTTGCTCTCGCGCATCGTGCACCTCAGCATCGGCGGTTGCAGCCGCCATCTTGTCCTTTGAAGTGCACGTCAGAGCCGGCTTCCCCTGCCCGGTCACGTTAGTTTACATAATGCTGCTAATGCCTACTAGAAACAGAGAAGTTCACAGCAATTGCCTTCAAATGCCTCTTTGCTCATTTAAGAGGGCTATTTAATGAAAAGGCTGCCATGCTAGGTAAATAAAGCACTAATGATATAGTCTTCTAGTCCTGTCAGGCATAAATATGTGTGGAGATGCAGTTTGCCAGCAGGCTACCTGACAATTTACTTCAAGTGAATTCTTTTTTATATTTATTTTTGAGCACTGAGCTGATATATTGGACTGTTTTTGTCACTCACTCCTTCACAATAATTACCCTGTGCAGCCTTCTACTATTTGGTTTCATATTGATATTTTTGAATTGTGCATACCCTTCAGGTATTTTTCTGGGTGTTCCATTAAATATTTTTCACGGCCTTTATTGCAATATTTTTCTAATGCTTATGGTGTCCTCTCCTCCCTCTAGTCTAAATGCTGTCACCTCATCCACAAACATGCCCACTGCTCACAAAGCCTCAAATGCTCCTACAAAGAGACAGACAAAAGATCATGGATCCCCAACAAAGTCTCCTTTACCTTTGACTTTGGAGGACCTTTTGGAGGAGATTAAGCATGTGAAACCTTTTGTCATGGAGACTAATGTCACACTTCAACATATTTAGGAAAAGTGGTCCACACTGGATTCCAGGGTGTTGAACAGCGTATTAGTGAAGTACAAGATGTGGCTGCCAAAATTGAAGGTATGGCTAAAGTGATTGCGCTTCTGAAACAACAAACAGAAGATTTAGAAAATCGGAACAGGTGCAATAATCTCCGAATTTATGGCATTCCGGAAGGAGTGGAGGGGTCTGACATGCTTGCCTTTCTTGGAGTCCACATTCCTAAGCTGGTGGGCCTTAATGAAGGAACACCTCTCAACGTACAATGTGCTCACCGTATCGGCCCTAAATCTAACAATGCCTCAAGCTCTGGCAGCCCTAGGGGAATAATTGATCTCTTTTTAGAGTATACTGAGCTGCTTATGGTGTAATCAGCGGCTCAGCAAAGGAAACAAATGCTATGGTCTGGTCAGAGAGTTTTTATATCCCAGGTTGTAGCACGTGCAACTGCCGCTCATTGGAAGAAGTTCTTACCCTTCCGTCCTACTCTACGATCTATGAATGCGAGATATGGACTTGCGTACCGATGCTTCTTCAAAGTCACATATAAGGAACAAACTTTCTCTTTCGACTGTCCAGATGACATGAGGAAATTTATTCTCCAACACAAGGGTGAAGCAATGGATTTTGGGAAAGTCTGAACTCTTCATTTAGTGTCGCCCAGCCTGTTCTATGCCTATGCTTTTTGATCCTTGTCTTTGAATTGAATTTACTTATTCTTCAAGTAGTTCAATTTCCCGTCATTTATGATAGAATGTTCATGGTTTATGGTGTTTGTGATATTGTTGATGTTTTTAGCCAATCTGTCCTCTTCTTTAATCTTGATATTTATTTATTCCTCTTTACAGTTGTCTGTTGTCTAATCTGGATTCCCTTCTTTGATGGGTTGTCCCCCAAACACCTCCCTTCCTAGACCTCCTGTTTCCATATTATCCTCATGTCTTGGTAAGTTATATTTATTGGTCATTTATGTGCAATGCACTCCTTTAGTTGTCTTATTTGTACTGTTGTTTTATTGGTCCTAGTCACTTAAATAGCTGCTGTGCTGTTTTTTTCTCTTTTTTTTCTTTTCCTCTTTTTTTCTTCATATTCTCTGTTTCTCTTCTCTCATAATGATTGTCCTAGTCGCTATTGTTTTTCAATCTAATTCAACTTTAGCCTGTTGTCCATCTTCAGTTTTGCGCTTCTCCACCCTTACATCATATTCTTCTCACACTTGATGTGTCTTACTTTCTTCATGACTGAAGCTTATTGGCTTTTGCCATCTCTATTGCCTATTACAAGAGACACTGGTCCCTGGGCAAGGTAACAAGAAAGGCAAGTAATAAATATAGACCGAGTCGGTGCTATATTTTAGCCGGTATCCAGCCGGATACGGGCAATTTAATATGTAAATATACGAGATAAACAAAACATGTGAATTAATTACAGTGGGACACAAGCCTGCATCCGAGAACTCACATAACAAGGGGGAAACAAAAAGGCTCAGGCAGCATGTGGTTGTTTGTATGAAACGATCATGGCATAACAAACAACGTTAAAGAAAAAGTCACCTTTACACATAATGTTTTTTAAAAATAATAAAAGTGTATAAGGTAGACAGCTTGTCGACGGTGTTTCGATCCTTTACAGAAAGATATAGGATCATCTTCAGGACATTATTGGTATGATGCCTGAAAACAATTGCCTGTGATGACTCATGTCAAAGCGGGAGTGCGCTGAAATGGAGGAATCAAACCGTGGGTGCAATCCCAATCGGCAGAAAGCGATGAACCTGGTGCGGAAGCGGTATTCGTTTACGGAGAGGCGGGGCGTCTTCTATGGGATAATTGAGGAAAATGGGCGCCGTGGAGCGGTCGTGGTTACGGGGAAAGATAGTACTTAGGGTTGTCCAAGCATTGTGGACGAATGCGGCCGAGATAGCGGGGAAAGCAGTTTGTTGATCTGCCAAAATAATGCTGAATGACTTCAGGCGCTTCCCTTCCTGGAGCGCCTGAAGTCATTCAGCACCCACTGTTTGATTCCTCCGTTTCAACGTACTCTAGCTTTGACATGAGTCATCACAGGCAATTGTTTTCAGGCATCATATCAATAATGTCCTGATGATGATCCTATATCTTTCTGTAAAGGATCAAAACGCCGTCGACAAGCTGTCTACCTTATACACTTTTATTATTTTTAAAAAACATTATGTGTAAAGGTGACTTTTTCTTTAACGTTGTTTGTTATACCATGATCGTTTCATACAAACAACCACATGCTGCCTGAGCCTTTTTGTTTCCGCCTTGTTATGTGAGTTCTCAGATGCAGGCTTGTAGTTAATTCACATGTTTTGTTTATCTCGTATATTTACATATTAAATTGCCCGTATCCGGCTGGATACTGGCTAAAATATAGCACCGACTCGGTCTATATTTATTACTTGCCTTTATTGTTACCTTGCCCAGGGACCAGTGCCTCTTGTAATAGTTAATTTCCCAAGGTCCCTGACCGATCATAAATTGGGTTCCCTTGTTGTTTACTATATATATATATATATATTACCTACTGGCGGTCGCCAGTAGGTAGTTATAGTTAGGACCTATTTTCCATAGGAAATTCACAACATTCTATTTCCAATAACTTTGGCGCCGGTTGATGAATCTTTGCAAAATTTTCAAAATTCGTGGGGCACTCGGGTCTGATCCTATCCTGAAAGTCTCGGGGTGATTAGTCAAGTGGGGGCTGAGAAAAAAGGGGGGTCCCAAAACGTGTTTTCCCCATGCAATTTTCCATAGGAACCTTTAGTCGCAGCTACAGCCCAAACTGCTGAACGGAATTACACCAAATTTGGCAAAAAGGTAGCCCTTGGTTCAGAGTCGTGCCTTTTGGTTAAATGGTGTAAATCCGTTCAGTAGATCCTGAGAAATTTGAAAAAGAAAACACATATATATCTGGGCAGAGCCTAACCACACATGTCATGGTGAGATCTGATTGGCTGTCAGCACTTCATCCTGGAATTGCTGGCAGCCATCTTGGGACCAATATAAATGATAGTACCCCATTGAAATGCATTGTAGTGAATCGAAGATTTTGAGGGTTACCAAAAGGAGAACTATAAAGGGTGATAACAGACTTTAGTTACATTAGAATTTATTTGTTGATGGTACCATACTAATTTCAGGAATTGTGGTGTGTTCTAAGGTGATTTTACCCTGTGAAAAACCTTCTGCTGGGATATCATGAATCATGTTTGAGAGAAAACTATTTTCACATGCTTGTCCCATACAGTTTTGGGAGGTGCTCCAGAAGCTAAAATGAGAGCATATTTTCTGTAAATTCACATTATCTTTCTCAGTCATGTGAGAATGAAGTCTGACATTCTCAGTAAAACATGTACATCCAACAAGGGCAGAGACTGTCAGTTGATTCCTTTGTGTTCTACTGCAGCTTCCCAGAGTGTTCTAAAGAACAACTAGAGTGCTAACAGTCTTACTTATGACAAAAGTATGGCACACCTGAAGCCATCTTGATTGGAATAAACTGGTAACACTTAAAACATTTAATTTAAAAAGGAACAAAATGGGGGGCGTGGCTAGCGACCGACGAAAATGGCCGCAGCCTAAGTGCGCTCCGGCACACGTCTCGACATTCCCCCAAAATCCTGGCAGAAATCCGGCTACCCTGATAAAATTAATCATTGGAGGTGACTCCGGTGAGCCAGGTGAGTGCGACGCGGTGGGTCCGGGCTCTGGAGGTGCCGCTGAGACTGAGTGACACCGAGGGGCAGAGCCGCGGCCCACGAGCTACGGACGAGCCGGGGCCTCGCATGAGGCAGTGCCCGAGTGTGACGCGGGCGGAGGCGGCCTACCCGGCGGCAGCCTGGTCGGAAAAAGACGGCGAGTGGCAAGGACCGAGCGGCGCTCGCTGTAATGAAAAGCGCTGATGTGGCAGGTTAAAACAGCGGACTACCAGCGCAGCCTGACAAGAACAACGCCGTACTGGTGAGGCAGATCACGTAGAAGACAGAGGGTGGCAGTAAGCGCTACACTAGTGCGGGTCCGGAGTCCCGCATCATAAATTAAGGCCGGAGGTACGAACCTGTCCTTGGGGCCTTGTCAATCCGGCCCGCTGTAAATTTCACGGCCCCCGCTATGCAGAATACTACCGACCCCCCCCCCAGCGCGCGGGCTCGGCGATCGGAGGAGCCGCGGCTGGCCCGGGGCCCATATTGTGGCAGTGACTTGCGATAGACCTGGATGTATAGACGGGAATTCCTGAACACCTCTAAAAGGTTCCAGTAGCCCAGTATTGCATCACGGATTAAGCTGAAAACTGGCCCCGAAAACGTACATATGGCGCAACACCTCTGTTGAGAAAATTGAATAGACCCGAGCGAAGCTTCCCAGTCGGCAGGAGGGTGCTCTGGTGAAAACTAACCAACACGGTGCCCCCAAGTGAAGCCCCTCTGCTGCAGCCAGATCCTCCCAAGGTGCTACTAGGAGGCAGAAAAACCGAAAGGCCGCAAGGGAGAATCTGTCCCCATTGGCGGGCAGCAGTGATTACGGCCTCCTCGGCGCCAACTTGCTGTGGTCCCCGCCTCATCTGCCATGGGGGCAGAGGGCAGCGCAGTGTGCAGAGCAACAAATTAGACAAATACACCTTCCTCAAGGAACAACCAGATACGCCCTCCCAACATGCGACCGATGGCGGGGACCCAAAGACTGCCAAGCCAAATGAAATAACGCTAAGGGATGTCATGGCTACCCTGCAACAGATGCAAACCTCCATTGGCTCAATCTCAACTGACATATCATTGCTGCGTGCAGATGTTTCCAAAATAAGTACTAGACTAACAGAGGTGGAAACTACTACAGCCACACTCTCGACGGACACAGTGACTCTACAACGGCAGGTCTCCCAACTGGAGCAGGCGGCCAGGCAAATGGCTGAAAAACTCGAGGATCAGTAAGGCCGCTCGAGACGCAATAACATTCGCTTGGTTGGTGTTCCGGAAAGCATTAAGGGGCCGGCCCTGGATCTCTTCGTGGAGGACCTGGTCCAAACGAAACTGCAACCACGCGGTCTGTCACACTTTTTCTCAGTAGAAAGAGCACATAGAGTGCCGGGGGTTAGACCCACACCAGGAGCCCCCCCACGACCTATACTGGCACGCCTATTCAACTTTAGAGACCGTGACACGATCCTTCAGGCGGCCTGGATTGCCCCCCCCACTTAAGGTTGATAACTGTAACGTAACCTTATACCCGGACTACACCGCGGCTGTGTCAAAGCAACGCCGTAATTTCCAAGAGGTCAAAAAAGAACTACGCAGCAGGGAACTTAAGTATGCAATGCTTTTTCCAGCAAATCTACGGGTGGAAGCAGAAGGGAAGAGCTGGTTCTTTGCTACACCGGAGGAGGCTCACAATTGGCTGGAGGGTTGGCGACCAGCTACACGACCCGGTAGACAGGGCCCGAAAAGGCAGCAACAATTCACCAAACCAGCCACGGACGAATTGCAAGAAACAGGAACACCGTCTGGCACGCAACAAAAGGAGGGTGACAACTCAGACTGACGCTGAGCCATGCCAAAACCATACCTATGCAGTATAGTACTTGTCCACAACGCTAAACGGAAATGGAATGATGAAAGCGTATCAAGGAGACAGCAAAGCACATGACCAGGACCTATAATTGACCCGGCTGGGCCACACCCCAAGATTCGTTAGGCTGCCGGGACCGGCCTCCAGCGGTACCCCTGATGACGCTCAGGATTCGTACCGTGTCTGGACGACACACTGATGGGTGGCAATGAACTATGAACAAGCGGGGGAGTGGATAAGAGACACGGAGTAACACTCCCCCCTTACGCAAGTACACAGTTAAGGGAACAAAGCACTCTGCTGAGTTGGGGTGGCGGGTAGTTTTAAATCCGCGATGCAGGGAGGCAGGGTGGGGGGCAGGGGAACGATTACAGTTAAAGGGAGAATTTTGTTGTTTAGTTCTAGTTTCGAATACGGCACATGGTACACATTTACATCAAGGGCACGACGGCGACACAGTGGACTATACGATGACAATGCCACACTCAATTCAGATAGACGACGACTACGACACACTTATATAGCATAAATGACAGCATAGGGGCCCATCCTAAGGTCACCGGTCCTACACACCTCCCATTCAAGATACTATCATGGAATGTGAATGGCCTAGGAGATAAAATCAAACGAGGATTAGTTTTGCAATATCTGCGGCGTAAAGGGCCTGCGGTGGCACTTATACAGGAATCACATCTGATTGGAACTGCCAGTAAAGCCTTAGATAGATGGGGATTCAAGATGGTGGTACACTCTGACTTTACCTCAGGGTCGCGGGGAGTGGGGATATTGATTAACAAAAGCTTCCCCCTGATAGTCACTGGATCCCGGAAGGATGATCTAGGACGATTTGCAGCAATAACGTGCCAATGGGACGGCAAAATCTATAACATAGTGACGGTTTATATCCCACCGACACTGCACCAAGTCACCTTCCCAGCGTTAGGAAAATTCTTATTAACCCTCCCACACAGGGAACTAATAATAGGGGGCGACTTTAACACGACAATGGACTCAATGATGGACAGAAAACCCCCCAAAGACCCCAGTGGCAAAAACCGCAAATTGGTGGACTTCGTGGAGGCTCTGGGCCTAACAGATGTATGGAGACAGAGGTTTCCTACTGAAAAACAATACACATTCCAGTCGGGAGTTCATAACAGCCTATCTAGGCTAGATTACATTTTTACGCTGGTGACCGGATTGGTAGGAGTGGCTGAGATCACGCACCTGCCCAGGGGTATCTCAGACCACTCGCCAGTACTCATTACATACACCGCCTCCACCCCAGGACGATGTAGGTTGTTTCCGCTTCACCCTAGCTATCTTAAAAATCGTAAAATCAGTAAGGACCTCCTTAATACGACAGTGAACTACTTTGAGGAAAACCAACACTCAGTGCAGTCCCCCGCAACTTTATGGGAGGCTTACAAGACGGTTCTTAGGGGGCAAGCAATCTCTGTGGTAATGGGACATAAACAAACACAGCAACAGCACCTTGACAGTTTAGAGCAGAACATGTCCCGGGCAGAGGTTGCTCACACGGTAAACCCTGATGAAGACACAACACACAGGTTACACCTAGCACAACAAGAGTACAGGGCCTATACATGGGAAGAGGCAAAAACTAAGCACGCGAAAACTCAACACACCATCTACGAACAAGGAGATAAGGCGGGGAAACTCCTGGCATGGCTGGATAAAAAAGAACGAGCTAGTAAATGGGTGGCGCAGCTTCAGCGAGAAGAGGGCGGGTTAACGACAGAGCCCCAGAAAATCACAGAAGCTTTAGCGGTACACCTTAAAAAAGTATACACCCCAACAGCAACCAACACGGTAGAAGACAATCTAGAATTCCTCAAAGACATTAGAATGCCCACTCTACCCCCTGAGGCAGCCGAAACTCTAGACATGGACCTAACTACAGCTGACCTCGAGCTAGCAATAGGGGCACTACACACAGGGAAAGCATTGGGACCCAATGGGATTCCAGTAGAATTCTACAAAAGGGCGGCACCGCATGTCCTACCACATTTACTCAATATGTATATAGACAGTCTGGAACAAGGAATCCTACCACAGGACCAGCGCATGGCCACAATAGTGGCAATTCACAAGCCTGGCAAGCCACCACATGAGTGTGCGTCCTATAGACCTATTTCCCTAATTAATGCAGAGGCAAAAATACTGGCAAAGGTACTTGCTATGCGGCATCAGCCACACCTAGCCAAGGTGATCCACCCGGATCAATCTGGCTTTATGCCAAATCGTAGCATGGCACTTAACCTACGGCGCCTAAATGGAGTCATAGCTCGTAAATCTACTATAGAAGAAGATGCGGTTATCCTATCACTGGACGCACGAATGGCGTTTGACCGTGTCGAGTGGCCCTTCTTGTTCGCGGTCCTTAGACACTTGGGATTTGGTCCGAAATTCTGTGCCTGGGTCCAACTACTATATACGCAGCCACTGGCCCAGGTGGTCATGAACGGACACATATCGACAGAATTCACGTTGGGTAGAGGGACGAGACAAGGCTGTCCCCTGTCGCCATTACTCTTTGCCCTTGTGCTGGAGCCGCTGGCGACATGGGTGCGTCAGGACCCGGTCATACGTGGGTTAAAATGGGCCGCGGACTGGGAGGACCGCATTTCACTTTATGCGGATGATATACTGTTATATTTCACATCTCCAGCACGTTCCATCAATCGCCTGCTGGATATCTGTGCCTCATACGGACGGGTATCGGGCTATACCATTAATTGGGCAAAATCGCTTCTTTACATGTTGCACGGCTCCCGACCAAGACTTCCACGGGGATGTGCCGTTCAAATAGTTGAGGAGGGATTTAAATATCTAGGGATATATATCACACACGATACGACCCAATTCATAGCTAAAAACCTTACTGAGCCAATGAGGCGATTCCGCCGTGACGTTCAACACTGGCGTTCGCTCCCGTTAACATTACTAGGAAGAGCAGCCCTCTATAAAATGATGGCGCTTCCCAGATTCCTATATGTATTACAAAACACACCATTCCCGGTACACCCCAAATATTTTACGGAAATAAATGCAGAAGTGATCACTCTACTATGGGATGGCAGGGCGCCGCGCATAGCCCTCCATAAACTCACGCGAAGCTGGTACGACGGCGGCATTGCCCTTCCCGATATCAAATTATACTATTGGGCCTCACAGCTTTTTGTTATTAACCAATGGCTTCACATATCACAGGATGACCCGGCATACCACATGGATAGGCATCTCCTGGGAGCGGCAGGGATCATGGGGGCACTTTATAACAAGGCTAGGAAAGGTACCCTTACCGGTCCAACAGAACACACTATCAAAATATGGTTTGAGGCGCAACGAGCGATGGGGTGGGAGGGAGTAACGACGCAGGCCATGCCACTCTGGTACTCCAAAAAACTTGGTACACTGCGTAACACAAGGTTTTAGGCAGTGGGACCTGATAGGTATCTCCAGGGTAGGAGATCTTTGGAAAAAAGGGGAGATGGTCCCGTTCGCCCAGTTACGGACCACGTACGATCTGGCTCCAACCGAAATATTCCGGTATACCCAAATCAGACATGCACTCACGACACTAATCCCCCAAGGTACAAGACTGGCAGAATCTTCCCTATTGGAAGATAGACTCCTCACAGACCACCTCACAAAGAAGGCCATTTCACAGACGTATCGGAAATTAATATACAACCATCCAGATCCCACTATGACCCTCAAAGCCAAATGGGAACAAGATGTAGGTGAATTGGATGATGCAGACTGGCAAGAGGCACTGGCGTCTCCAAAGGAGGCCGCAATACCGTCCAGGCTCAAGCTGGTGCAATTGAAAATCCTACACCGCACATATTATACTAGAACACTCCTACGCAAAATCAATAGGACGCCCACTCCACTATGCCTCAGAAAATGTGGCACACCAGGTACATTCTTCCACACCATTTGGCTGTGCCCCAGGATTGCGGGTTACTGGAATGCAGTGATGCGCACCATATCGCAGGTCACGAAGGTCACTATTCTCCCTGAACCGAAGAGGTGCCTTCTTCATATATGGGAACCCACGGACCTCAACCACACAGCACAGGACTGGGTGGCAATGGGCATGACAGTAGCAAAACGTAATATTGCGCAGAGCTGGGGAAGCCACCAAATACCTACCCTACGCCAGTGGTGCAGAGATATGGATGGGGCCATGATCGCAGAGAAATCAGTCTATATACACAGGGGCTGTCCTAAAAAATGGTCTCGGATTTGGGACAGTTGGAATACCTACAGCGGAAATATATGCAAACCCCCACTCGTAGAATCGTTGTCAGAAATGACTGGCTGATGCGGCGGGTCATGCGATGAACACTATACCACTGACCCACGTGATGAAGTCGTTATGACAACCGCCCACTATGATGTATCTACTAGTACACTGATGTATGCCTTACTGTGTCAATTGTATATACCATTGTTCAATGTAAAAATGTGTCCAACTGATTTGTCATCCAAAATGCCAATAAAAAGGTTTAAAAAAAAAAAGGAACAAAATGATGGGGATCATTTTGTCATAGAAATTATGGTTAGTGCTGTAGAAAGAAAAATAAGGACATGTTTCAAGTGTGATCTCAAATATCTTCCTGTTATATTTCAACAGGAGCAGCCTGTCAGTTGATGCCTTTGTGTTCTACTGCAGCTTCCCAGAGTGTTCTAAAGAACAACTAGAGCGCTAACAGTCTTACTTATGACACAATTATGGCACACCTGAAGCCATCTTGATTGGAATAAACTGGTAACTCTTAAAACATTTAATTTAAAAAGGAACAAAATGAGGGGGTTCATTTTGTCATAGAAATTATGGTTAGTGTTGTAGAAATAAAAATTAGGACATGTTTGAAGTGAGATCTCAAATATCTTCCTGTTATATTTCAACAGGAGCAGCCTGTCAGTTGATGCCTTTGTGTTCTACTGCAGCTTCCCAGAGTGTTCTAAAGAACAACTAGAGAGATAACAGTCTTACTTATGACAAAAGTATGGCACACCTGAAGCCATCTTGATTGGAATAAACTGGTAACACTTAAAACATTTAATTTAAAAAGGAACAAAATGAGGGGGTTCATTTTGCCATAGAAATTATGGTTAGTGCTGTAGAAAGAAAAATTAGGACATGTTTTAAGTGAGATCTCAAATATCTTCCTGTTATATTTCAACAGGAGCAGCCTGTCAGTTGATGCCTTTGTGTTCTACTGCAGCTTCCCAGAGTGTTCTAAAGAACAACTAGAGTGCTAACAGCCTTACTTATGACAAAAGTATGGCACACCTGAAGCCATCTTGATTGGAATAAACTGGTAACACTTAAAACATTTAATTTAAAAAGGAACAAAATGAGGGGGTTCATTTTGTCATAGAAATTATGGTTAGTGCTGTAGAAAGAAAAATTAGGACATGTTTTAAGTGAGATCTCAAATATCTTCCTGTTATATTTCAACAGGAGCAGCCTGTCAGTTGATGCCTTTGTGTTCTACTGCAGCTTCCCAGAGTGTTCTAAAGAACAACTAGAGTGCTAACAGTCTTACTTATGACAAAAGTATGGCACACCTGAAGCCATTTTGATTGGAATAAACTGGTAACTCTTAAAACATTTAATTTAAAAAGGAACAACATGAGGGGTTCATTTTGCCATAGAAATTATGGTTAGTGCTGCAGAAAGAAAATTTAGGGCATGTTTTAAGTGAGATCTCAAATCCTCTTCTATTTCATTAGAAAATTCTGACATGCAGACTGAAACAATCACTTTCAATACCAGCAGTAGACTTCCAGTTAACTCCCTGGTGAGCAGTAGCTTTACTACAGTGATCTAATGAACAACTAGAGTGCTAACATTCTGAATTTATGGCAAATGTGTGACACATCTGAATGCCTTCTTGATGGAATCAAAGTAAAAAACTGAGAGCATTTCCTACTGAGGAGACTGCAGTAAATGACGAAATTAGGAAACTTCATAACAAATAAGTCTCCCAAGATGGCCACCAGAGAAAAAAGAGCCCAAATGTAGCACAAATATCACCCAGATGTAGCCCACATATAGCCCAATGACAGAAGTGTGCAAAACACTTTTTATTTTTAGTTTTTCTGAAGTTTTATATAGTGCAAACTGGTCAGGTATTGGAGCGTTACATCTTACTTGGACCCCTTATTGCGTATTTTGCACAAGTACATGAGATTGATCTTGCGAAACATTGAACTTTACGATTCTGTTAAGCTGAAGTTGCTCTGAACCGGGCTTTGTAACACCCGTTTTTACTTACTGGTTTTAATTCATTCTCACTGTATTGTATTAGGAAAGAGGATTTACTGTTTTTATGTACACTTTTATGATCTATGTTTCTAAATCAGATCAAATAAAGTTTAATGAATTCTATGGCAGGACGGAGGCGAGGATTATGCATATCTTTCCTCACTTTATTTGCATAGCAGTTCAAAGAAAACGTAACACAACAATCATTAAACAAAAGACTACACAACCCATGAACCATTAGGGGGTAGTCTCCAAGGCAACTATAGTCCAATCATATCACAGTCCATCGTATATAATATTGTGACGTCCCTTCCACTTCCTCTTTCTTCACTGCTCGTCAGTTAAGTGCATTCCTTACATTCTTGGCTTAATCTGACGTTGCTGCTGTTTGTATAGCGGTTTCTTGTGCACGTTATTAGCATTATTGCCTTGGTATTGTTTCATATTCCCTGTGCAGCAGGCTCTTGCCCGAGCGTGTTCTCCCCCTCGCAGTTTCTCCCGCTGTGTGCCCTGCGCGCGGTCAGATCCTGTCAGGCGCGTCTGGTCCGAGCGAGGCAGCTCCGTCGAGCGCTCCCGCTGGTCTTTACGCGCGTTTGGGAATCCGGTCACTCCTTTAGTGTCTGCTTGATTCCTGACCAACCCTCGCCTAATTTTGACACCGCTACGCGGTGATTTCCCCACACGGCCACGTTAGTGACCAGCGCCACCTGGTGGTGGTAATTGGTATTGCGTCTCAGTCTATTCTTATAACAGCTTCGGGGAAAGCCCAGCTGTTGGAGCATCGGCGAGGGGGCTGTCCTAAGGATTTTAAGGGCATTTGTTCTGTGCTCACACCCTCTGCTATCATGTCTTCTCCAGAAGACCATTTTTACTCCTCCTACCAGGAAGTGGAGGAGGAATGGCCTCCCAACTTCTCCCTCCAGCAGTGGACCAAGCCCTCTCTCTGGCTATTTCTAGGGCGCTGGCTCCTCTTAGGGATCAGGTTGATAAGCTGGCGAAAAGCATCCCTGGGGTGTTCAGTGACCCATATCTGGTGGTGGAGGGTCCAAGTAGCTCCCAGATGGGGAATAAAAGGGCCGTTAAGCATAACGCGGGGCACTTGGAAGGATTTGATAAACTTACGGAGACCTTCCTCAAGAGTGCGCGAACGCTAAAACATGCACCCTGCCGGGAGGAGGAGGGGCCCGGAGAAAATTGCGACACTGTCACCACTATTGTAGACCCCGACGGCGGGTTTCCCTTAGAGGGAGAGGGTGTATCGGAGGACGATTTCTCCTCCGATGAGGATAAGGACTCAGGGCGTCCCTGGCGTCCAGAGTCCCACTCCTCTCAGTCCCCGGTTGGGGACGGGGTCCACTCGGACATGTTCGAGCCTACCCAAATTTACCATCCTAGGTCGGCAGAGTGGACACCTGACGCCAAAGTGGCAGAGTATGTGGTGGGGAAAATCCATCAACCCCTTGAAAGGGAGGTCAGGAATAGGATGAGGGAGAATGCCCCAGGCCCTCACTGAAGGGGAAGGTGGCACACATGCCTGAAATTGATGAGAAACTATGTACCTTTTTCTCCAGTATATGAGGGATCCCAAGAAAGGAATTGATAGGTCTTGGACGTGGTAGGGCCCTTGACCCAAATTATTCAATTGACGGAGCGTTCCAAAGAGTCAGGATCCCCTTTGTCCATGGATATTGTGGCTGGTTGGGCGCACTACCTAAACCCTAAAACACTACCCCCTCCACTACCCAAACACCACTGCACTACCCTAAACCCTAAAACACTACCCCCAGCACGACACCCTACACTACCCAAACATAACTGCACTACCCTAAACCCTAAAACACTACCACCAGCACGTCTCCCTACACTACCCAAACACCACTGCACTACCCTAAACCCTAAAACACTACCCCCAGCACGACTCCCTACACTACCCAAACACCACTGCACTACACTAAACCCTAAATATACCCCCAGCATGACCTCCCACACTACACAAACACCACTGCACTACCCTAAACCCTAAACACTACCCCCAGCACGACCCCTACACTACCCAAACACCACTGCACTACCCTAAATCCTAAAACACTAACCCCAGCATGACCCCCTACACTACCCAAACACCACTGCACTACCCTATACCCTAAAACACAACCCCTACACTACACAAACACGACTGCACTACCCTAAACCCTAAAACACTACCCACAGCATGACCCCTTCACTACACAAACACCACTGCACTGCCCTAAACCCTAAAACACTACCCCAGCACTACCCCTACACTACCCAAACACCACTGCACTAACATAAACCCTAAAACACTACCCCCAGCACAACCCCCTACACTACACAAACACCACTGCACTACCCTAAACCCTAAAACACTACCCCCAGCACAACTCCCTACAATACCCAAACACCACTGCACTACCCTAAACCCTAAATCTACCCCCAGCACGACCCCCTACACTACCCAAACACCACTGCACTACCCTAAACCATAAAACACTACCCCCAGCATGACCCCTACACTACACAAACACCACTGCACTACCCTAAACCCTAAAACACTACCACCAGCATGACCCCCTACACTACTCAAACACCACTGCACTACCCTAAACCCTAAAACACTACCCCAGCATGACCCCGTACACTACCCATACACCACTGCACTACCCTAAACCCTAAAACACTACCCCCAGCACGACCCCTACACTACTGCACTACCCTAATCCCTAAAACACTACCCCTAGCACGACCCCCTACACTACCCAAACACCACTGCACTACCCTAAACCCTAGAAAAAAAAACCCCACCCCATGCCCAATCCCCCTTACCTCTCACTCCTCATGGTTCCTCTCTCCTCGTGGTTCCTGCTTCACGTCATCTCTGAGGGGCGGTGCACGTCGTTGTGAGGAAACGGAACAGCCTCTGTTTCCTTACAACGACATGGATCGTCTACATGTTTTAGAACGCATGGTCATTTACCATACATACCTTTACAACAAAATTCGTTGTAAAGGCATGCGTGGTAAATGACCATGCGTTCTAAAAATGCGTAGTAATGACTTTGTGATGTACAACGCATGCGTGGTAATGCATGCGTTGTAATGGTATCGCAAAGTAAAAAGTCATTGTAACGGCTGTTTACCGATCGAAGCTGGCCCCTGTTCTTCAGTGAGACGTTTATTTGATTAATTAGGAGGAAGGAATGTGGTTTTTTTACCGAAAAGTGAATTCCCGGCAGTTGTATTGTGAAAGTGTCCGCGTGGCCTGGTTTCACTTCCGGTGAGAGAGTGGAAGAGTCTGTTTGGATCTAAAGGAGTTCTGTTGTTGGACGGGGCCGGCGTGACATGTCATCAGAAAACATAGCTAATGGAAAGCGTACTCCCTGAAGTGTGGAGCAGTGCCATGAGAGGTCAACGAGTGTGCGTCCCACCGCAGTATGACCGTACCGCGTGACCCATGTGCCGCCTCCAGGGTACGGGAGGCAGAAGCGGCATTGCAGGTCCTCTTGAAGACCGTTGTAGCACTAATTCTACATTTTGGTACTAGGGCATTTTAACTTTGTTGTTCCTGCCAGATACATAGTATAATAAATATATATATATTCACTGAAAAAACCATAGGTTTCAGGCACGTTATAGTTAGAAATTAGCATTTAAAAACCTTAGAAATTCACTGAAAAAACCATAGGTTTCAGGCACGTTATAGTTAGAAATTAGCATTTGAAAAACCTTAGAAATTCACTGAAAAAACCATAGGTTTCAGGGGCGTTATAGTTAGTTGGACATTTCACTCGTACAAAACCATAGAAATTCCCCCGTTATAGTTAGTTCAGCTAACTATAACTCACGCGCCTGCAATGCACTGCTGATGACGTCACATATTACATCACTGAAGACATGGTCAGTGACATCACTCATGACATCACTGATGACATCTCAAATGACATCACTGATGATGTCATTTGATGATGCTAATTTCTAACTATAACGTGCCTGAAACCTATGGTTTTTTCAGTGAATTATATATATATATATATATATATATATATATTCAGCTCCAAAACACCAGCCAGTTGCACTCATGAACGGGTGCACGACAAGCGGGGGTGTTCCCGCCTTAACATTCCGCTCCCAACTCCATCGGGTAATCGTACCCGTAACAGATGACAGCACTCGCGGGGAAGAGTTCCGAAAAGTTTATTCATAAACTCGGACTCAGTGCACACAAGACGCGTTTCGGCACATAGCCTTTGTCAATATTTGCACGAAACGCCGCAGCCATCATTATTTTTTATACACAAACACATTATTGGTATCCGGTACAGAAACTAAAAAAGGACAATTCAGCAAAGATCGCAACAACACTAATAAAAGTTCCGCCATCTTTGAATAACCAAAGCAAAACTACAATGCAGTAAATACGACATTTTAGTGACCATTAAACATTCGGCTACTTTTCATATGGGATCATAAAGCCCTGAATGGGCTAAATCAATTAAAGCCGGATATCCGAAATCTATTAATAAATCCCTCATGAGCTATAAAACCATAGCCTATTGTCATTAATAGTTCAAAATCTCGCCCACAAATGGGCCAATATCTTTTCATTTTACCGGAATAACCATACTTTAACATCTTACAAATCATTAAATCATTTGAATCAACAAGCATCAACATTAGCGCAAAAACTTCATCATTATAAAAATACATTGTTAATGCAAATCAAATGAATAAGAAGAAATTCATAGTTGACGAAATGGTCTTAACACTATCAGAGTAAGAAGACCACCTTCAAGTGACATATTACTCATAAAACAGTATTAACCTAGATGTACAGCAAGCTCCTCACTGCTATTCAGACCCAAAGGACTCTTACTCTGCAGGTCTATTATATAGCGTGATTCCAAGCGTCTTAATCTCTGTATCCTGTCACCTCCCCTAGAATTAGCTGGCACATGATCCAAGCAAAAATATGTCAATAGTTCCCTGTTCCGACAATGTACTTTGTTATAATGTCTCGCTACAGGGTACGACTCATCAACATTATTAATCGCCCGCATATGTTCTAATATCCGTATCTTAACCGGATGGATAGTGCTTCCGATATAACGGAGCCCACATGGACAAACCAGACAGTATATGGCATATGGGGTGGTGCAAGTAAGAAACTTGACGATCTTTTTAGGTGTATTGAGTCCAGGGACATCATACGACAAAATCTGTTTACTCTTCTTGCAGGCTTTGCACTTCCCACACGGATAAAATCCATTAAGTGCTTTAAAAGATGTTCTAGTGGGCTCTACATCATGATAACTGTGAACCAGGTGATCTCTCAATGACCTGGCTTTCCTAAATGTAACTAAAGGGTTAGGTGGTAAATCGTCCCTTATAATGTTATCAGTGAGAAGAATGTGCCAATTCTTACGCAATATCCTCTTCAGCTGGTTAGAATTCTCAGAAAAAGTAGTGATCATCCGAAAAGCCCCATTATCAGACTTTTGAATGTCCTTATCCATCAATAAATCCCCTCTTCAGATATTATTGACCCTAGATAGAGCACGTGACAAAACCGCTTCGCTATAGCCTCTCACTCTAAAGCGTTGCAAACTTGTTTTAGCTGCCTTCTGGAATTCTAAGTCACTGGTATTATTCCTCTTAAGTCTTAACAGCTCCCCATAGGGGATACTGTTAATAAGTTTCTTAGGATGACTACTAGCTGCGAAAAGCGTTGAATTGCCTGCAGTTGTTTTTCTGTAGAGTTTGGTTTGCAATTGTCCCCCTGATATATAGACTGTCAGATCTAGATAATTGACCTCCTCAGTACTCACTTCACCTGTAAATCTCAGATTAACATCATTACAATTCAATATTTCTATATATGACCTTGCCAAATCTGGGGAACCATCAAACACAATAAAAAGGTCATCGATATAACGATGCCATGCCATTATCTTTTTGTTCCAAATTTGATTGGGTCCCGCCCAGGCCACCTGCTCCTCCCACCAGCCCACGAAAAGATTCGCGTAGCTGGGGGCGGAGCAGAGTGCCCATCGCGATTCCAGTCTTTTGTCTAAATAGCTGATTCTGGAACATAAATATGTTGTGAGTCAGACAAAAGCCTACAAATTCAAGTATCATGCTGCTATGTACGTAATACTTCAAAGCACGGGACTCAAGAAAGAATTGCACAGCTTTCAGCCCATCAGTATGTGCAATGCAGGTATAAAGACTAGTAATATCAAGTACTATTAGACAAAAACCCTCCTTCCATTCAATTTTATCTATGTGTGTAAGAAAATCCTTTGTATCTTTTAAATAAGATTTCAATTTAATCACATGTTGGGAAATAAAAAATTAATATACATAGATAGATGTTCCGTTAAGCTGCCTTGTGAGGCAACAATAGGTCTCCCTGGGGGGTTCTTGATGTCTTTATGAACCTTTGGCAGGTAAATATTCCTCAGAGTCCAACATATTCCTTTTATACCAAGAGGAAATCAGCAAATGAAAATCAGTGATACTTTGATTATACAACAGATGTATAATCAAAGTGTCACTGATTTTCATTGCCTATTTCCTCTTGGTATAAAAGGAATATGTTGGACTCTGAGAATATTTATTTCTACGATGTTTAAATCCCACTATTCCTACATTCTATTACCTGCCAAAGGTTCATAAAGATATCAAGAACCCCCAGGAGACCTATTGTTGCCTCACAAGGCAGCTGACGGAACATCTATCTATGTATATTAATTTTTTATTTCCCAACATGTGATTAAATTGAAATCTTATTTAAAGACACAAAGGATTTTCTTACACACATAGATAAAATTGAATGGAAGGAGGTTTTTGATCTAATAGTACTTGATGTTACTAGTCTTTATACCTGCATTGCACATACTGATGGGCTGAAAGCTGTGCAATTCTTTCTTGAGTCCGTGCTTTGAAGTATTGCGTACATAGCAGCATGATACTGAATTTGTAGGCTTTGTCTGACTCACAACATATTTATGTTCCAGAATCAGCTATTTAGACAAAAGACTGGAACGCGATGGACTACCTGCTTGGCCCCCAGCTACTGCGAATCTTTTTGTGGGCTGGTGGGAGGAGCAGGTGGCCTGGACAGGACCCAATCAAATTTGGAACAAAAAGATAATGGCATGGCATCGTTATATCGATGACCTTTTATTGTGTTTGATGGTTCCCCAGATTTGGCAAGGTCATATATAGAAATGTTGAATTGTGATGTTGTCTGAGATTTACAGGTGAAGTGAGTACTGAGGAGGTCAATTATCTAGATCTGACGTCTATCATATCGGGGACAATTACAAACCAAACTCTACAGAAAAACAACTGCAGGCAATTCAACGCTTTCGCAGCTAGTAGTCATCTAGAAACATATTAACAGTATCCTATGGGAGCTGTTAGGACTAGAGGAATAATACCAGTGACTTAGAATTCCAGAAGGCAGCTAAAGCAAGTTTGCAGCACTTTAGAGTGAGAGGCTATAGCGAGCGTTTTATCACGTGCTATCTAGGAGTCAATAATATCTGAAGAGGATTTATTGATGGATAGGACATCAAAAGTCTGATAATGGGGCTTTTCAGATGATCACTGCTTTTCTGAGAATTCTAACCAGCTGAGAGGATATTGCGTAAGAAGTGGCACATTCTTCTCACTGATAACATTATAAAGGGACGATTTACCACCTAACCCTTTGAATTACATTTAGGAAAGCCAGGTCATTGAGAGATCACCTGGTTCACAGTTATCATGATGTAGAGCCTACTAGAACATCTTTTAAAGCACTTAATGGATTTTATCCGTGTGGGAAGTGCAAAGCCTGCAAGAAGAGTAAGCGGATTTGTCGTATGATGTCCCTGGACTCAATACACCTAAAAGATCGTCAAGTTTCTTACTTTCACCACCCCATATGCCATATACTGTCTGGTTTGTCCATGTGAGGCTCCGTTATATCGGAAGCACTATCCATCCGGTTAAGATGCTGGATATCAGAACATATGCGGGCGATTAATGATGTTGATGAGTCGTACCTGTAGCGAGACATTATAACAAAGTACATTGTCGGAACAGGGAACTATTGACATATTTTTGCTTGGATCATGTGCCAGCTAATTCTAGGGAGGTGACAGGATACAGAGATTAAGGCGCTTGGAATCACGCTATATAATAGACCTGCAGAGTAAAGTCCTTTGGGTCTGAATAGCAGTGAGGAGCTTGCTGTACATCTAGAGTTAATACTGTTTTATGAGTAATATGTCACTTGAAGGTGGTCTTCTTACTCTGATAGTGTTAAGACCATTTAGTCAACTATGAATTTCTTCTTATTCATTTGATTTGCATTAACAATGTATTTTATAATGATGAGATTTTTGCGCTAATGTTGATGCTGTTGATTCAAATGATTTAATGATTTGTAAGATGTTAAAGTATGAGTTATTCGGTAAAATGAAAGATATTGGCCCATTTGTGGCGAGATATTGAACTATTAATGACAATAGGCTATGGTTTTATAGCTCATGAGGATTTATTAATAGATTTCGGATATTCGACTTTAATTGATTTAGCCCATTCAGGGCTTATGATCCCATATGAAAGTAGCCGAATGTTTAATGGTCACTAAAATGTCGTATTTACTCATTGTAGTTTTACTTTGGTTATTCAAAGATGTCGGAACTTTTATTAGTGTTGTTGCGATCTTTGCTGAATTGTCCTTTTTTAGTTTCTGTACCGGATACCAATGATGTGTTTGTGTATAAAAAATAATGATGGCTGCGTCGTTTCGTGCAAATATTGACAAAGGCTATGTGCGAAACGTGTCTTGTGTGCCCTGAGTCGAGTTTATGAATAAACTTTTAGGAACTCTTCCACGGATGCTGTCATCTGTTACGAGTACGATTACCAGCTGAGATTGGGAGCTGATATATATATATATATATATATATATATATATATATATATATATATATCCACCACAATCGTTTTCACTGGTTTCCCACAAACAATCTCAATAAAACGAGAGGGACCCAATACTACAGAGGAAGTGGGTACCAAACAAGACTAAAAGTCAAAAAGAGACCTTCCTCTGAGACACATAACATTGAGCATCAATATGCTTAACATACAAAAACAGGCAGGCAGTCACCAGTCTATAAACGAACAAACAGTCACCAGTATGTCAATAAATCAAATTACTGCCCAACTCGGTAAAATCAGATGTACATATCTTTATTAGCCAAATTCATAAATGCCTTTTACTAAAAAATCCTTGTTAAAAACACATTAATTCAAACACACAGTAAAAACAGTACTGTACATACATATCATAAAAGACAAAAAGATCATAGATTTCATATACATCAATACACAATCAAATAGATGAATAAAATGTTATATTAAAATATGAATTAAAGAAAACGGACGGGAGATAGAACAGTGGAAAAAATAACAAAACCTCAAACAGAGAATATACACAAATCACTGTACCTGAACACAAATCATTGATTAAAATAGAACCATAAGAGAAAGTGCTTCATATAGACTCAATTACTTGTCATAACTCAATAATACACACAGTATACACAGTGATCTTCTTTAAAAAGAGGCGTCAACGCGTTTCGGTGGGTCTCTAAATTGTATGACCACCGCCTTCCTCAGGACAAAAAGATTACTCCCAGTACCAACATAGGTAAGACAATGTGTCTGTAACAGAAAAAGCATGTATGAATCACAAAACAATACAAATATACACATACAGATAATTTATACATATTGACACACTGGTTACATGCATCCGTACACTCTCACTCACACTTACTGTCACAAGGAACTGGAATACCTAATTACCTTAGTTCGTCTTCCAATATTAGACTAAAATCAATCATGGGCGATAGCCTCAATGCCTCAATTCTTGTTATCTGAAAATAACATCATAACAATGCCAAATGAATCCATGTATTAGTCATAACTGACTTCCAAACCCTCTACACTAATTTCACAATGCCAGGAGAATACCTACCATAGGCGCCACAAGGCAAGAGCGTTTATCAGTATCACCACGATTGCCAATGACAAATGGTGATTATGTTCACAGTCCTGTTGAAAAATATACACACAAACAGGATCAGGACAAACTCTTTCCTCAAAGAAAAACTGCATGAATCGTGAGGACCTAGTGCCTAAACCTACCTTTATTAGATCAATAATATTGAGCAGCCAGCTTATTTCAAAGGCGAACTGAACTCGACTGGTTTCAGTTGTTATCAGCCCTCCCATCAAACCTCCAAATTTGGCTTCATTGATTGTCTGTGCTCAAACAGAAGCGCCAAGTTTCATACACTCTGGATATTCGGATATCTATAACGTGAATAAAGCTGATCAGATCCAAGCCCTCAACAATATCGGGCTAATAACTTAAACTCGTATCACAACCGGCCCTAAATCTATAACCCAAAACGCTTGGCCCTTCAACATACTATGACCGAAACACCGTACGAGACCCATAGGATCCATCAATTACCTTATTCACATAACCCCGTTCGTGCTAAAGACTATCAAACGTGCTGAATACACCCGGGTCGGCCGATGACCGCCACACGACCTCAAACCCTCTATTACGGTCTATAATCCTCTTACCTCCTCAAACGAGTATCGTTCCCACAGCAACAGGGTCTCTGCCTCCGTACGTCAGCAACAAAAAAAATGAAGTCTCACCTCTATTTATATACTTGTACTACTTCTGTCGGGAAATCATTACACCTGACTCCATGAGTACGGTCACATGATACCTCCCACGATAGTCGACGCCATTCTGAAAGGACTACCAACTCGTCCGCCATCTTGTAGTGGCTAATGGTAATCCAAAATCCTAACACCCGTTCAGAATCATACTATATTTAATTAAAATCAAAAACTCGCAATAGTTAAAATCATCATTAATACAAATTCATCTGAATAATCGCTTCCCTATTACCGCATCAATGTGATTCAAAAATATCAATCCAAATCGAATGTCTCAGAAAACTACACAACAAAAAGACTGGTGACTGCCTGCCTGTTTTTGTATGTTAAGCATATTGATGCTCAATGTTATGTGTCTCAGAGGAAGTTCCCACAAACGATGCCAGGGCCACAAATAATCCTTTTTCAGCGTGTTTTTATTTTAAGCCACGTCCATCAGTGAGTGACTTGGCTTAAAATAAAAACACGCTGAAAAAGGATTATTTGTGGCCCTGGCATCGTTTGTGGGAAACCAGTGAAAACGATTGTGGTAGATGTTTGGGGTTCGCGACCCCGCCATGGCCCACCACTGAAAGCGGCTCGGGTTTCTGCGCGAACTTTGGCTGTGGATATATATATATATATATATATATATATATATATATATATATATATATATATATCTCTATTGCCTATATCAGAGTCATTGTCCCTTTCTTTACTCTCATTTCTTCTTCTTCCATTTCTTTTCTTTCTTCTTTTTCTCTGGTTTCATTATGCTTTATAGATCTTCATCAACTATGAATGTTAGATCATTTCTTAAGTTATATGCATTCAGATGGTTTGTTATTCCGGTTTCCTTTTATAGATACAACAGTTTACTATGTATGTTAATGTACTACAATGGTGAATTCCCTTAAGGTTATTTCTTGGAATGTCAAGGGCTTGCGTAATCCTATTAAAAAACAGCGAGTCCTAACCCACTTAGCAAGACTTAAATGCAATATTGCTCTATTACAAGAGACGCATTTACTTGCCAAAGTTTTAAACTCATTGCGTAAAAATTGGGTTGGTCAGGTTTTTTGTTCCCTGGCTCTCGACCATAAAAACGGGGCCATTATATTGGTTCACAAGTCCCGTCCCTTGGTAATAGAAAAAGAGGAAAGAGATGTGGAGGGTTGATGGGTTTTAATACATGCCACTATTCATCACAAGCCTTTTTCCATTCTTAATATTTATGGTCCTACTGGCATTGATATACAATTTTTGGAACAAATGTCAGTTGTTTTATGCTCATGTTCAAATGCAAACTTAATAGGAGGTGGTGATTTTAATCAGATTGCAGACCCTTTTTTTAGATAGAAAATCTCAAGTTAAATATGTTCCTAATAAAATGCAGAAAACGTTGATACGATCTATCCATTCCAGAGGATTGGTTGATTCATGGAGATTGTATTCCCCGGACACATTGGAATACACCTTTTATTCACCAACTCATAAATCTCAATCCAGAATTGATTATTTCTTTCTTTCACCCCCCCTAGTGAGTACACTTACACATGCTGAATTTGGGTCAATATTAAATTCAGATCATGCACCGGTTATAATAGATCTGGATATATTACCTGAGACCTCTAAACGTAACAGATGGCGCTTCAACAATAACTTATTGAAGGACAAAGAATTTGTGCAGAATTTTGAATGTTTTCTACAGGAGTTTCTGTTGCATAATATCACACCTGATATTTCATTTCATATTGTGTGGGTTGCCTTTAAGGCTTCTGCCCGAGGACATATAATTAATTATGTCATGGCCAAAAAGAAAAAAAGCCAATAAGGAATCCTAATTACTGCTTCAATCTAATAAGCAATTAGAACATTAATTTTTCTCATCCAAGAATGATAATATTTTCCAACGTTTAATGAATGCTAAATTTGAGTTCAATAGAAGATCAACAGAGGAAGCTGCCGGAACACTGTTAAAAATTCATTCCAAGTTTTATGATGGACAAAATGAAACCGGCAAATTACTTGCCAACTACCTGAAAGTTAAATCTCAAAAGTCTAAAATAGTAAAGAGTATAGACAAAAGTGCAACTCCTCATGTTAAAAACAATGAAGTGTTCTTCTGACTATTACATAAATCTTTACACACCAGATCACTTTCCCACAGATGAGGCATTAGATTCCTACTTTCACTCTCTCCCACCAATACAGGAACAGACACAGGATTTGTCTTTTTTAGAAGAGCCTATTTCAATTTCTGAACTAAAGTCTGCCCTTAATGCATTATCCAAAGATAAAGCACCAGGTGCAGATGGTTTTTCTGTTGAATTTTATCCCTGTTTTTCACATCTCTTACTCCCGCATCTACTTACCTTATATCAGTGCTTTCTCTCACAAGACCGAAGCTAAGGGGACTTTTTGGGAGGCTATGATCTGTTTGATCCCTAAAAAAGGATAAGGATCTCTCCTCATGTGTCAATTATAGACCCATCTCCCTCATTAATTTAGACTGCAAACTTTTCACCAAGATGTTATCTATTAGAATCTCTCCTCTAATGCCAGATATGATAGGAATTGAGCAAACTGGATTTGTTAAGGGAAGACACATGACCGATAATTCTAGGGTGTTTCTGGATATTTTACATATGGCTTCTATTAACAATACACCTATGGCTGCTGTAACTTTGGATGCCGAAAAGACTTTTGACCGTGTCAATTGGAAATTTATGATGCAGGCTCTAAAATGGCATGGCTTTAGTCCAACTTATCTTAAATATATAGCTATATTCAATTCCTCTCCAATGACATCTGTTTTTTTAAATGGCTCTCAGTCTTCATATTTTCCTCTTTTATGGGGCACTAGACAGGGATGTCCTTTATCTCCTTTGCTTTTTATTTTATCCCTAGAACCCTTTTTGTATACACTACAAAATTCCACATCATTTCAGGGCTTTCAACATAAAAACACTGAGATAAAATTCTCAGAATATGCCGACGATGTGATCGTTTATGTCTCTGAACCGGAATCATCAATACCGGCTTTTACTAATCTTTTATCTTCTTATTCTAAACTATCTGGATATAAATTGAACTTTTCAAAATCTGAGTTACTCCCCCTTAATAAGTATTGTCGGAAATATATGTTTGATGGCACGGAGCTCAAATGGTCTTGACACTTATTCAAATGTTTGGGAATTAAATATTCTTCTTCCATGGCAAAGACAATTCAGATAAATTTAGATGATGTCCACCATAAAATTCTTCATATGACAGAGAAATGGTCTCCTCTATATTTGTCTTGGTGGGGAAGGTTGGCCACCATAAAGATGATGTTTTTACTGGTCATAAATTTTTACTTGTCCATGTTGCCTATTAAACTTCCTTTAACAATTTTTAAGTTATTAAAAAAATCACTTACTACATTTTTATGGAATGGGAAAAAAACGCGCATCTCTTTAGCATCTCTTTGTGAACCCGAAGAGTTGGGTGGCGTAAGTTTCCCAAACTTTCAACAATACTATACGGCTTTTGTTCTAAAACAAGTACTACCATGTATTAGGGACACTGATTCTCCACATAACAATATTTGGTGCATACTGGAGGATTCACTTTTGTCACCTTTTCCTTTTTCTACCTTACCATATTTTTTGAAGCCTCCTCGAGCCTTTGCCGCACCATCTATTAAACACTCTATTATAGTATCTTCCTGTATTTTTACAAGGCCCATGTCCCCGGTACAAGAATTCCTGGAATCCTCTATATGGTATAATAAATCTCTCAAAATTTCGAATCGCACTATTTTTTGGAGGACATGGGTTCTTAAAGGAATCATTCAAATCAAACAATTACTGTGTGATATGACTCCTCTTCCTTTTTTGGAAATTCAAACTAAATTTAATCTTTCCTCTGTAGATGTCATCAAATATGAGTCTCTCAAAGGTGCTCTTTTACAGGCTATTTCTATACTCAATCAATCGCAATTTCATATATGTTCCTCACCTCCTGACCCTATTGCACTTTCATCATCGCTTAAAGCATCGTATATATATAAATATTTGCATTACACTACTCCTTCCTGGCCCAAGTCAAAAACTGAGTTAGTGTGGGCATCTGATCTTCAGCATTTCTTCTCTTTAAGAGTTTGTGGTTCAATTTGGAACAAGATACACCACACCTTGCCTTATGCCAGCACTACATAGACCCTTTATTACTTTTATAATAGGTTATATATTACCCCACTTTCTTTGCAAAAATAAAGCCTAAATCTATTGAATATGTGTTGGTCTTGTAAAACCCTCCCTGGCACATATTTACACATGTTTTTCCACTGTTCGCCTACCACTGCTTTCTGGCTGCAGGTTTGTAGAATTATTTCAACTATTTGTTCCATTAACTTCCCTTTTGATATCCAATGTATTTTCCTGGGAAGCTCTTCAGGGTCTTGGCCAGTACGCTCTAAATTAGGTAAATTTCTGGACCTGTCACTTGCTATTGCTTTTCAAGTTATTACATCCCACTGGAAGAATGCCAAGAATATTAACATACTTGTTGGTGAACCCTTCTTCGTTCCCATCATAGACTTGAAACAGCATCCTCTACGTCTACACTACAGATGATAAATATAATCCTCTTTTGGTCTCCGCTCATTGGTGACTTAAACAAAAAGCCTAAACCCTCCAAGGATTCTACGATGGTTTTCCAACCCCCATGACTGTTTATCCCTTTCCTGTTTAATATCATATATAGTTATTTTGCCATTTTCATTTTATGAGATAAGTTGTTATATGTCATTAAGTTACTATATGGAATAAGCCATTATGATATAAGGTTTAATATGGGATATATATATACTGATACGTTTTACATGTTTGTCTTATTTTTTTCCTTTGTCTTCCTTCTCTCTTCCCCTTTCTTCTCTCCCTTTCTTCTTCTGGCTTCTTCTTTCTTCTTTCCTCTTTCCTCAAAATACAAAATACAAAAAATGCGTTATCAGTGCAGAATTATGATATTATATTAATAAGCTTATTATACAACTTTCTCCTCTGTATTTTAAGTATTATTTATTCCTTCTTTTTCTGTTATTTATCTATCTCATAACGTGATTTTCACTTTAAGCAACACATAATTTTGTACATTTGTATTTTACTTTAATAAAGCTTTTAATAAACTAAAAAAAAACAAATACAATGTCTGTCAGCACAGGGAGGTCCACCGTCCCAGTATTCAGCTTCAATAACAGCAAGCTGAAGTCAGCACTATAGTATAAATACCTGAGTGTGATTTTTGATGCAAGTGGCACATTTTTGGTACACAAACAGTCCATAATAAAAAAGAGAAGCACGCTGTTAGACACGTTTTGCACTTTAGGGAATGCCCTAAACCGTCCAACTCTTCAACCTTTTGCACAAGTCATCCGTTCAAAACTTGCTCCATCCTTAGCATATGGCTCCGAAGCCCTTAGGGAGCGGGCAGTTGGAACCATCGAAAACTTGATTGTGGGCAATTAACGATGGGTGTTCTGGCTGCCACGTCACACACATCGCCAGCACAACTAAGGCTAGAATTTGGTTTGTGCAGACAAAATCTGTCCAGTTACCTGTTACAAAATGAAAAGAGTGCAGGAAGGTATGTTAAATGGCACTCTGTAAAAAGCCATATCTGGTGCAGAAAAGAGTCAAGCAAAAGAATATATGAACTCTGCTATACAAAGGTTGTAACTCGAACCATTATGGTCATTATGCTTTAGTCAGGGGGTTTTAACAAAGTGGGAAACTCACTGGGCACTGTTTTAAGATCTCACGCATGGATGATGATTGGCACGTATAACCTCCTGAAACTGAAAGGTTATCTGGGTGAGCTCTACAGATTCAAAGCAAAACTGAAACTGATGGGCTACAGACTGGGCAACTTACACATGTTACATAACTTCCCTCAATGGAAAAGACCATCTACGGAGACTGCATGCCAAGCCTTAGCCAACCAGAAATCCCATTTCTAACACTGCCTGTGCAACTGTATGAGGGAGGACGTATTCCGTATTGCATGCACATGCTCAGGGCTGATGGAGGAACGAAGATAGTAACTCAAGCTTCGCTTTATAAGAAAAGGTATCCACACTTGTAGGCAGGCAGTAATAGCCTACCTCCAGGAGAAGACCCAGGGGCAGATATACAAGCCCCTTGCGCCACTTTTGCGTCACTTTTCCCATGTTAAAAATGACGCAAAAGTGGCGCAAGGGCCTTGTAAATAAGCCCCCCAGTACATATCATTTATGACGTCTGCTGGAAAGAAGCTATTAATGTTACATCCCCATGTCATGTCGGGTGAGCTGAGTTGAGGGATGCAAGCCAGGAGTCTTGCAGCTTCGTTCAGGGAACTCGCAAATCCTTCAAGCCATCTAAGAGTGGTATCTTATAACTGACTGTGTTTTAAACATATCACTGTAGCGGATGAATTCAACTTAAATTGTATTCAATACAGCCATGCAAATGGCGCGGTCTAACTGGTGAATCACAGGAGGAAAAATTGTAAAACATCATTTTTAGCACGTTCATGAATTTTCCTACATTATGAGCTCGCACATTCTTGGCACAATCGCCATTTTAAAATTGTAAGAACTTCTTTTAAATTTGCACTTATGGTAAAATTACATTCAATTTTGGGGAATCTGCATGGATTTTAATTAGAAAAGCTTTTAACGGACTGGTTACAATTCTTGTGTGTCAAAATTTGATATGTTGCTTTTCGGCACACACTGCACTTTAAAACCTTCTAGAAACCATTTTGTTTCGGTAGCGGAAATGGTCTTCCCATTTTTTGGCATTGTTGTTTTGGTTTAATAGTAAAAGTTTTAATTAACTGATTAGGAAAACTCTTCATTCTTTCCTGGAGTAATTGGCTGACAGCAGGACACATTCAGCAGCATCTGCACGTTGTCTGCTTTCCGCTCCGAGCAGCAACCTGCTTGCAGTGAAGGGGCTCTTTAAATGTATTTTCATTTAAAATTGGGCCCAAAACAAAGGCCTGTTCTACAGACCCATCATCTCTTGTACTGTTTAAGAATTCGCCTGGCTGGGAGACACCCCATAGGAACAGTCCAGCCCAAACAGCCGGGCCGTTTCCTCCCTGGACTGGAAAAAAGCATCCTGGGACAGGTTTTGTGGTATCACCCCTCAACAACCAGGCTAGTTTGAATCCAGTGGCACAGCGAGAAAGGGACCCACGTCTGGGCATACCCTTGGCCACTTAGGGCAAACATAGTAAAAACAACAATATGATGGATGGAGTGCTGAAACTTTTCAAACACTCACCTGCAGTCAAGAGATCTGGGTTAAATCCATCGTTCTTTCGCTCACCATGCCACTCCAGCTTGGAACAAGCCATATGCAATTCAGTCTTGACCGGGCTCCTGATCGGAACAGTCCAGCCTGAACTGCCAGGCAAGTCCTCCCTGGACTGTAAATAAGTAACCTGGGACCAGTTTTAGGGTATCTCCCCCTCATCAGCCAGGCTAGTTTGAATCCAGTGGCACAGCGAGCAAGGGACCCACATCTGGGCATACTCTTGGCCACTTAGGGAGAACATAGTAAACACAAAAGATGATGTACGGAGTGCTGAAACTTTTCAAACACTCCATTGTTCTTTTGCTCACCATGCCACCCCAGCTTGGACCCAGCCACATGCAAATCTCTCTTGACCTGCTCCCCTTGGGAACAGTCAAGCCCAAACTGCCAGGCCAGGTCCTCCCTGGACCGGAAACAAGCATCCTGGGACAACTGGATTCAAGCTAGCCTGGCTGATGAGGGGTGATATCCTGAAACTGGTCCCAGGATGCAGTTCGGGGTGGACTGTTCCCATGGTGAGCAGGGTCAAGACTGATTTGCATATGTCTGGGTCCAAACTGGGGTGGCAATTACAATTCTGAAAATACCACTTTTACAAAGTAGAGATTTCTTGTCCCAACAATTTGTGCCTTCTGCCAATGTTTTGGGTCACATTTCTGTGAATGGCTTTTTTTGTCATTCGAAAGGTCAATTTGACTAGTGGCCGAATAGTAATGTACTACCAGTAGTTTATAGTTAAATTTTAGAATCTGGTCACAGGTAGCATTTACAAGCATTAGACTATTTTTGCAGATTTTTGTGAGAGGTGTTTCTGGTTTCACAAGGAGTAAATAATTAACTTCCAGAGTATACTTTAGCTTCACAATGATTGCTGAAATGCATCGGTGTTTGGGAGGGAGCAGTGTGGCCTTGTATCACCATTAGCATTATGCTTATTCTCAATAATTAATGAACCGTGAGCATTGACACCTTGGAACAGTTTTTTACTAGGAAATGTTTGTCTTTCCATATAGACAAGATCATGTTTTACTACAGGCCCTGAAGAGGCAGTGAGGTAACCGGGAAGCACGTGTTGGCTGTTGCAGGTTATTTCTTAAGAACCAGGCTGTTGTCAGACTTATTGTTTAAGGATCAAGTATTGTACACATTGTGCGCATCCTTAGGAGCAATTTGTCCTTTGGAAACAGGATCTGATAGTATTTGATAAGATTATGGAATAAGAATCTTGGAATTTAATGAAGTTTTGACTTTGTAATGAAAACTGTGTAAAGAGAATTTGGAAATAATATCAACTGAGTATTGTAACGGTCCAATAGTTTTCAATTTTTTAATGGTCAACAAACTAGTAAATTAGATATATAAAGGCAATAATGAACTCAGATTGAAAACCATTCACCTAATCAGCTGCAGGGACTACCTGTACCAGGATTACTTCCTTCTACCAGGAGCCTCGAGGGCAGGAGGAGGGGGGCCCTCTCAGGTCATGCTATTTAAAGCTGATTTCTGTCCCACATTGCAGGAGTCCCAGACTGCAAACCACTTACCTCTTAAGCTGCAGGGACTACGTTTTCCAGGATTCCTTCATTTGACCAGGAGCTTCGAGGGCAGGAGGCGGGGCCCTCCCAGGTTGTGCTATTTAATTCTGATTGCTGTCCCAAGGGTGGGCCAGCATGGGCCCAGAAGAGGCTAAACTGGGAAACCCTCCTTTGCTCGATCTCAGGAGGTCCAGGAGGCTCGTTTTTATTTTACTTTTCTATGACAGGTAACTGAAGGTTCATGGCCAAGCCCTCCATCATTTTTTATAATTATATTTACTGACAGTCGGAGGTTTGTTTGGTTTTTCTAGCAGTCTCACTTTTACTCTATTTTTGCGGGCTATGGAGAAGAGGAAACCTGCTTCCAGTCCCAGAGCCAAACAAAACAAAAATAAGTTAGCTAAACATGCTGATACTAACTGTGTGGTTGAAGAAATTGACAACTTTTTTTTTGCAGAGTTTTATATAGCGCGAACTTGACCCGCAACCGAATCGGGTATCAGAGCGCTTTACATAGCACCAGTTACGTTACATGAGGACACACATTCATTTTTGTTAGGCACGGGGAGATTAAGTGATTTGCCCAGAATCACAGGATGTTCAGCGTCATTACCGAGACTCGAACCCAGTTTCCCAGGTCCGAGGTCGAACGCCCTAGCCGTTAGGCCAACTCCTCTCCCCAATTAATTGAAGAACTGGAATCCATTCTGTGTAGTAGTGAACAACATTCTGGGCAAAACAGGAAACAAATCATATCAACTAAATTGTTTTGGGAAAAGGTTAAAGCAACTTGTAGCCATCCTTGCAAGTCGCCAGTATCTCTTCAAAGTCCCAATGGCACTCCTTTTCCTTTACTTGTTATAGATATATTTATGGTTAATGTTCCGAAACTGCTCCCTGGATCACGCGAAAATTTTGAATCATTAAAAATATGGTGGATCATTGGATTAGATTGATGCACAAGTGTTATTCAATAGTCCATAACGATTTGGTATATACAGAATGTCACCCAGACCTTTTTGGCCAATGGAGCTATATTAGAAGTACACTAAGAGGCCTGGATGGTGGAAGGTTTAATGACTCTCAGCATTCGGACCGACCCTCTCCAGGGCTCATGAATTCAGTTAAAAAAAGTTGCCCCAGCTCTTCAATGTGGGTGGCAGCTGCTTCTGAGCTTTCGCGTGACAATCCATATGTCCCACGTTTTGATCAGATTACTCCTCGGCAGCATAATAAGAGGCAGGCGTGAATTTTAGTCAATCAAGCAGTCACTCTGTGCCTCTCCTCTTAACATCATTTATGAAACTGATTATAAACCCCAGCTGCAGGAGGCTGAACAATTGTCTAGGCTTGGTAAACCTGTCTTGCTCCACTAATTTGAGCAAGCTATCATAGTCGGCCTTCAACCACTAGATGAGCACAAGGGATTACAACATTTAGTGAGCACTGGGTTTATTCCTCCAATTAATTTGAAAGGCAAAGAGGTTTTTTCTGAAGCTCTTATGGTTGATGGGGTTCAAATCTCAAACCCCCATCTCTCATCTGTATCCCTGCTTATTTGGAATGTTGCAGGTATGAAGGCAAAGCTGGTGATAAGGATTGGGGACTTTGATAGATTAATTCAAAGTGTGTCTGTTTCACGAAACATGAGCTATGGATGAGATATATCAACAAGGTTATAGAAATTACTAAGGGCCTGATTACAACTTTCAGATTCACCGCCCGCCGACTAGGTGGCCTGACAGCCGAATTACGATGTTGGCGGTCCCACTGATGAAAGATTGCTGCCTCCTCCAGGATTTCTCCCCCTGCCTCGGTGGTGGTAGCAGGCAATAGTGGCTGATGGAGTGAGTCCAGCCCCAGTTGCCGCTGTTGATATTACGATGTACCTTACCGCCAAGCGGACTGTGACAGGAAGGCCTCCACACTCAGCCTGGCAGAAATTCAAAAATTAAGGAAAAAACTTACCTCGTCTCCTGTTTCCGCTCCCCTTTTCATCATAGAGCCCTTCTTCCAGGTCCCCCCATTCGCTGCAGACACTTATCCATGAGGGAAATTCACACCATTGTCGCCAGAATCACAGGTAATTTTCCTGTCCATTTATTCACTGTTGCAATGGGGGTGGACCCGTGCTGCAGGAGAAGGTTAGTTTTCCATAGGTGTAACACATATGTGTGTATTTACAGATTGTTTTATGAAAATACACACATATGTATTTGCATTGTGGGAAAAAACCTAAAAATAAGTGATATTCCTAACATGAAGGTCCCCCTCCATCAGTAGACTGCCAGTACAATGGTAACATCATATTACAGCAGCTGGAAAACCGCCAGCTCAGTGGTCTACTTGGCAGCACATTGGCAGCGGTCCGGCGTTAATACCACCAAACCGTAATCAGGCCATGAGTGTTAGCTAAAAAGTCCATTGCTGGCTGGCCACCAGGTGGTCTAATATGGGTTAAGACATCCCTGGCTTGCAGTGTAAAAACAATTGCCACTGGGTCTCCTGATATACTTGCCCTTAAAGTTTACCCTAAGGGCAAGCAAACCTTTAAAACTTTTTTTAAACTTGACTTTATTAATTTTCTGCAACAAGTAAGACTATGACAAGTCACAATTTGGATAAAACATACACATATTTGGCGTACTTGAAGTGAACTGAGTCTCGCTCAGCATCTTTCAACAGAGGTAGGAAAGGAAATTATAAATTTCTAGTGGTGGGCGGAACTCACAGAGTTTTTAACTCCACAGAATTCCACAGAGTTACCTAAAAACTTTGCAAGATTCTGCAGAATTTAGCACCAGGAGGAGCGTAAGCAGCAGTAGGTGGCACACCAGAGGCCAATGCTTCTTTCTGCTGCTCGAGTAGATTTCCCTACATGAGTGGCAGCTTTCAGAACGTGAGCGGCAACTTTCTCAACGCGAGCACTTGCAACCTGCCGAGACCCCAGTGTTGAGAAATCTCACCAGTAGGCAGTCCTGTGCTCTTTTTTTCTTGCTCAGAAACTTAATGTTGGGAAGCCACATGCGAGTTTTTGCAGAATGGGCTAAACTCCAAAAGCTAAGCTGGCAGAGCGGAGTTTACAGCCCACCCCCATAATTTCACAAATAAACAACAACAGTAACGGTGGAGTCCACTAAGGATATGGATGGTGAGGTATGAGTGATGCCATGGGAACATTTTGGGTGAAGGGTAGTCTAAGCATGATTACAGATGTGTGCCACAGGCACTATGGTACAGTTGTGCTTAGGGGATGCTGACACCGGTGATTTGGGATTGCATGCTGCTCCAGGGAGGTGCAGTAAATCAGATGATTGGACAAAGATGTTGAGCTTGTGAATGTGTCACACCCTCTGTGGCTTCCCAGTAGTTTTCTAAGGGCACACCCCTACCCTGTAACCCAAGGGAGCTCTGGTAGTTCTGACACCCCTACGGCGTGTGGGTCCCCGACATGCCCTGGTGCCGCATTCAGGTGTGTTGCCCACTAGATTGCAGAGGCATGTCCCCCTGCAGTTGGAAGTGGCATGTGTATCAAGGTGGGTTGGTATTGTTCTTGGCCTCAATGTTGGTAATGTAGGTCTCCCAGTGCCCCCTCCCATCCTGCCACCTCCCCATGTGCACAAGAGCTGGAGTGCCCCTGCTTCTGTGCATGCCCATTTCAGTAATCTGAGTAGCCAAGACTGTTTGTCTGGAGCATGGGGTGCCTTCCATGTCATCGCAATTTGTTGCTTAAGTAGCACAAACGCAAGGTCTATAAATCTGTGCAGGTGTTTGTATCCTTTAGCTTTGGGGTGGAGGCTGAGGAGGCAGGACTCAGGAGTTGGTGTGAGAGTGTGTTCTGCAAGTTCCACGGTAATGGTTGTGACCTCCGTCCACATCGACAGCAACACAGGGCTCTCCCAGATTATATGGTAGGATCCGGGTTCCAGTGTACTAAACCTAAGGCATTCAGGGGATAACGCCGGGAACAGAGGCTTGATGCATTTGGGGGAGAGGCAGGTCTGGTGTACATATTTGAACTGTGCATAATCTGGGGTTAAGAGACACCTTCTTCACATGCTGGAGCAATCAGACCCAAGCCTAGTACGACAGCGGTTGTGGGAGAGCATTGTTCCACTTAGTCAGCGCTCTTTCTGTCTCCCCTGGTTTGCTGGAGGTAAGTGTAATGTATAGTGTAGAAATAGATTGACACATGCCCCTGTGTGTAAAGAGGACAGGTAGTGCTGGGGATGGATGTGGTTCTTCCTCCCCTGCACTCCAAGTGACATGCACTATGCATTGTATGGCCCCTATGCCATATATGTCCATGATGTCATGGTAGGGCATAAGGGTGCCATTGTGGAGGAGATCCCCAAGGGGTCAATCCCCACCTCCCTCCATGGTTCTAGGTCATATATCCACACCAATCCCTGGAGCCCAAGGAGGTGCCTTATCACTTTTGACAGGGAGTATGGAATGCAGGGGCCCTTGCCATGTACAAATTGCTGCCAGCACAGCCAAGCCACCTTCATCTGCTGTGTCTCCCGTTGCGGGCGGCTACCCTTGGCTGTCAGCTATGAGTAAATACTCGCTCTGCTAAGGATCATGTGGCTGGCAGTCTCCTCGAGGCATGCAGTCATGCACAGCCATCTCAGCAGCCACTGCAGCTGTTCCACAGTGTAATATATTTTATAATTTGGTGCCCCAAGTCCTCCCTCAAGCAACGGTCGCTGCATAATGTCAAGAGCAGCACTTTTGTAGCCCACACCACATAATAATTCTAGCAGGGGCCATGCAATTCTCTGAAGAAGTATCTAGGAAGCACTAGCAGGAGTGCTGGAAAGAAATATAGTAAGCGGGCAGCAAAAGCATTTTTGTGATTGCCACTAGGCTCAGTGGTGAGATTGGCAGTGAGCGTCAGAAGGGGAGGGATATACGTATCGACCCCAACGCTCTGTCCTCATTGCTTTCTTTAATGTCTTTGTCTATGTGGTAAATCGGGCCGCCTAAGTACGTAAACGTATCATAGCACCATCTTAGACAATGCTCTGATGAGGGACCCCTGTCCGGCACTGTGGTTGGTGTTAGAGAGAATAAACACAACTTGGGTCAGTTGACTTTGAACCCAGAGATAACCCCAAAATCATAGAGCAAGAGCATCAGGCCGGGGAGGGCCACCTCACGGACGAAGACCAGGGAGTCATCCGTATAAAGCGAGATGAAATGGTCTATGCCTAACCCCAGGATCCCCCAGTCCTGCGCTTGCAGGTGCAAGTGGCAAACCAATGGCTCCATTGCTATTGCAAAAATTAGTGGGACAGTGGACATCCCTGCCTGGTGCCCCTCTGTATATTGAAACAGCCAGAGATCAGCAGTCACAACCAGACTCTTGCTGTCTCGCTGTCGGGTTCTTGTACAACTTATGAATCCAGCCAAGATTCCTCAGCCCAAAGCACATGCTCTCCAGGATCAGCAATAAAAAGTTTCAACTCGGGGTGTTGAACACTTTTTATATGTCAAGAGACACACCCCCCGGGGGCAGGCCTCAGGCAGGGGGTCGTGAATGAGCAGCAGCAGCCAGCAGATGTTGAGAAAGGTACTGCACCTGGGTAAAAACCCTAATTGATCATCATGCACTATGGTGACAATTTTGGGGAGCAGTCTATTCGCAAGCACCCATCCTAGTATTTTATATTCTAAGTTCAGGAGGGATAGTGGGCGGTGAAAGCAACCATCTAAAGGGTCCTGTCCTGGCTTGGGAAGGACCATGATGTGTGCCTCATGGGTATTCTTGGACGTGGTCTGCCCCACTGCAGGGCCAATTGCAAAGGACAGTGGTCGGAAAGGGTACGTGCCAAGTACTCTGATCAGGTGATCTGTGCATCTAGTCGCTTGGTGCATAGGATAAGATCCAGCCCGATGTAAATGTCATGGACAGGGGAGTAAAATTAATACTAACAATCCAGAGAGCACAGGGGTGAGCGGGTCAAGGAAGGTTTATTGATTATTGTTGAGTGCATATATCCCCACCAAGGTCAGCGGAGCCCCATCCAGGTGCCTTTCCGTTATTACATATCACCCTCTTGCATCCACACAGTGGGCATCTAACACATAGGAGTGCCACCGGAGTGATAAAGAGAAGTGCCTCACGTGCATATGTCGATGAAGAGGTGCCAAACACCTGTCCCCTCCACTTACCACAAACCTTGTGCAGTTCTGTAAACATTAGGTGCATCTCCTGTGTCATTGCAGTGTGTATGGCAGTGCTTGAGGTAGGCACGGATCTGATATCGTTTGGCAGGAGTGGCCATACCTGGCAAGTTCCATGTAATTACATTATATTGTGAGTGAGACTGTCCATGAATGTACCCATAGTGTGTCTTGTTGATGTGTATCCCAGGTGTTGGGCCATTGTTTCAGTCCCATATGTATGTAAAGCCCAGTGATGTTCGCTCCTTGCAGCTACCAACCCCACCACACAAGTATGCATTAGGGGAGAGGATGTGCCCTCACGGCTAGAGCGGTCGACCTTGAAGCTGGGAACCGGGTTTGAGTCTTGACAGGAACGCTCAACATCCATTGATTCTGGGCCAATCACTTAATCTCCCTGTGCCCCAAAAAAATGTATGTGTCCGTCTGTAATGCAACTGGTCCTTAATTAAAGCACTCTGATACCTTCGGGGCAAGTTTGCTCTATATAAAACTAAAAAAAAAAGAAAAAATAATGTGGCAAAATCTCCTGACACCTTGAAGAGATTCCGTAACTACAATTGTGAAATGAAAAAAACAAAACAGCAAAATAACTGTACCCCTCCCCAGGTCAGGCGACACATGAATCCCTAGCTATACACACCCAACAAGTAACTTATAACTGAGTAAATTTAACAGATGGTGAAATGTATCCTCTTTGGAGTTCACTTGGGGCATTGAATATTTAATGCCTGCTGTCTGCTCAGCGTGGACCCGACTCGGATAGGCTGGCATCCAGGCTGTTGTTGTCACTGTGGCTAACATTAAAAGTGTAAACCCCAATGAGCGCCTCGCCCTTACGGGGATATGATCTATGGCTCAAACAAGCATAAATACCAAATCATCTGCTAACCACAGTGTAAGTACTGGGCCCTGGTGGGTGCTAGTGGTTTAGGTGCCAGAGCTGCCTGCGACCGAATCGGAATCCGAGATGTGCCAGACCACAGAAGAGCATAGGAATTTGCACTGTGCTGCGAGGCCTACTTCACTACACGCACCTGCTCCGTCGCCACCTGGTCCTGAGTGGGGAGAGTTTTAATGTTCCTGCACTTTGTGTGTCGTGGCTGGGGCACCAACCGCTCACCATCAGCCTGGTTCTCCTAATAAGTCTGAGCCAGTCCCTTGGTGTGCAGCCAGGTCCATACATCCTACTGGGTGAAGAAGATATGTGAACCCTTGCCATCAAACACTTTGACTTTTGCAGGGAATAAGAGCGCATATTTGATTTGCAGCTCCTGTTGCCATTGCTTGACTTTCACGTAAGATCCACGACGACGCTGTACCTCTGCTGTGAAATTGGGTATGCTGTGATCACTGCGTTGTAGTGCCAGGGACCCTTTGCTCAAAACTGTTGTAGCACCAAGTCACAATCCAGGTAATTAAGGAAACAGGCAATAATTGGCTGCAGTGGACCTCCTAGGGGCGGTGACTAGCCAGGTATGCAGTGTGCCTGTGTGCAAAAAATTGTTTTGACAATCTGTTTGCTAGCACCGTGTCCATCAGCCAGCTTTCAATGAAGAGCTCCATGCTGGGGTCTTCCGAACCTTTGGGGAAGCCCAGCAGATGGATGTTATTGCACCTTGAGAGCCCTTTGGCATCCTCAGCTCTGCAGCTAGGCCACCTCCTCGCTCATGGCCTACAGTTGAGCTTGCAGGTCTTGCACAGTAGGTCTTATGGTGGTCAGGGTGGCTTCTGTGTCATCCACTCGATCTGCAATCTTTTGGTGTTCAGTTCTTAGTATATTCACATCTAGAGAGACAGCATAGATTTTAGCCTCCAGTGATGTTTAAGGGTTCAGAATCACTTGGAGCACTTTCTCAAATTGAGCCGAGTGTGTTTTGAGTGTGGTTTCTAAGTGACTCAAGGCATTCAGGGCATGGTCTGCAGAGCGGGAGGCAGTGGGGGCCATTGGGGTCTACGGCTGGATTCTTAGTTGTTTTAGGCTGTACCATCATGACATTGCAGGGAGTGGCCCTGCCAGGTAGCTCACATGAGTTTGCAGGCGCCTTTGGCCCTCTGCCCCCTCAGGCAGTTTGTAGTCACAGCTTATGTAAAGGGGAGCAAGAAATGGGCCCTGCTACCACTTGTAGGGTCTCAGTGTAATAACGTCATGCCACACAGTGGCAAGAAGCTGCATGGTAGCCGCCATTCACCCCTGCCAAGGGACTTCAAATGCCTGTGCTTCACTCTGCTTCAGCCCCAGTCCAACAGTCAGGATGAAAGAACAGGGGCCGCTCAGGAGGGGTCGCGTTTGGCCAGTCAGCCACCCTATACTGCAGGCATAGTAGTCAGTGTCTCAGGGGCCCAAGGGGCTCATCTCCTGTGCTCCAACCTTATCTCTAGTAGTTGGGGCTTATTATTGGGCCTGCCACATTAGGGCAGGGCAGGGAAAAAGTCAGTGGGAGAAAGCAATAGGAGGTCCCTGTATCTCCAAGTCACGGTGAGGCCTCTCACTGATGAGTGCCAGGGCAGCGCATGCCCCGAATTAATCCCTTCTCTGGTCTGCAAGTGTGGTAGTTAGAGCCAAATAGGTCCCGAGTGTCTATTCCAGATTGTCCAACCTGCTCACGGTCACCCGGGCCCCTGTAGGATGGTGCCCGAAAGGCAGTACAGGGAGCAGACCCTAGGGAAGTTAGCTGCTGGAGGCATCAATATCCTCAGATCACGGTGAGACCTCTGCCATGTGGGGGCTGGAGCTACACACTTTTTATGCTACGCTCCTTCACCTAAGGACCAGCAGGTACAGTACATCAGTGCAAGCGGCCCACTCTCAGCCCAGTTGCCACCGGGCTCCCCCATCGCCCTCGTGATGGCAGATTGGGCCACTGGATCAGTAGTGAGCCCCCAATGTGGCTCTGCCACACATGAGTCCATGGGACATCACAGCCATAGTCCCTGCCAGACATGGGGAAGGAGGAGGTGTACACCCTCTGAGGCATGCTCCAACTGGGCACCTCAGGGCCTGGATCTCACCGCAGCAGGGTGCTCTGCAGGGCAATGGTCAAGGGCAAGCCCGGTCGGGCACTTCAAGCCAGTATCACCTCAGTGTAAGGATGCTGGCTCTCCAGTTCTCACCCTCACACTGCAATATCGGCCCAGCACCGGGCCCGCTCCATTGGGCCTTACTCGCCAGCTGCTTTCACCACTCCCTGACATGGAAGCTAAGCTCCCATGCATCCCCCTCAGCCTGTGTCATCCTTCAAGGTGGGCTGTTGGGCAATACGTTCTGCCCCCAGGCCGAATGAGCTGAATGCCTAAAGGATTTAGAGCAGGCCCAATTTGGAGCTCGCTATGTTGAGTCCATTGCGGCTGCCATCCTGGCAACGCACCCACCATTTTTTTACTGAATGTTTATAATAGAAATTCTCCACACTCTACTGCCTCTGTCACTTTAAATTGTCTGAGGACTAATATTAGTGTGTATAGAGAGGATTCTGCTCTCATAATTTGGGGTAATTTCAATTCTGTTTTTGAACCATTAGCGTTACTTATGGAGGTGGCCAGGGAAAAAAAGATTATTGGGGCATCTCGGATCTACCAACTTCTCTGAGATAAGAAAAAATCTCTTTAAATTGGACCTGCATCTAGCAGATATGTCCTTATCGTTTGGAGTCCGTGCTTGTAAGGGTTCGACTCTTTAAGATCATCTGGTGACTCCTACATTTAAGAGAGGTTCCTATGAAAGTACTATTGATTTAATATTTATTGATGTTTCTTTGTGGCATGCCCTGAAGAATATAAAGGTACTAGATACACAAGAGAATGACCACAATCCTTTAGCATTTATATTTAAATGGATTTGTAGTGATTGACTCGCTTGGGGCTTCTAGTCTACAAGCTGATTCCCTTGTTTGTAATAATCACAAAAATGTTAAATGGGTTAGCATCTGCGGCAACACAGCGGTTATGAGCTCCATGTATGATGAAGTAAGCAAGAATTTTGAAATAGTTAGTACTAACTTAGATAATCCCTTATTTTTGATGTGTATGCATGTATTATTTTTTCAGGATCTAAAAGCATTTGTTGAAAAGAATGTTTGAACTGACAATTCACAGAATGGTTTAATAGTTAATGCTCGATCTTATAGCAGCCATTAGATCGGGCAATAAAGGTGAAATGAAGTAATCTAGAGCCTCATTCATAACTATGATCGAAGGGGCTAGATCAAAATGGGAAGCAGGCATTTGGGGAGATCTTCTAAAAGCAGCCTCTTCTAAATACTTGAAACGTTTCCGGCACATTGTACCTTGCAGGGGAAGTAATAAACCAATGAAGCCAGAAATCCATGTTTAGACTGATGAATGGATTAAGTACTTTGGAGGCCTTTATGACCTCCCCACGTGCTTTATAGAATTAGATTCTAGCCTAGACAATGCTCGGTCTGAAGTGGCTGCTCCATATGTGTCAAAAATTAGCTTTACCTTAAAGAATAAAATGGAAGCTTTAGCATCCAGAAGGCTAGTAAATTCCCCGTCCTAGATAAAATGCCAGTAGACCTTTTTTAGTGAGAGCCTGACATATGGATCTCATATATTAATGCTGTGTTGAATGTTATAGCTGCAGGTGCCCCAATCACGGAGACTTGTAAGGGAGCTGTGATTGTCCCAACTCACAAGAATGGATCTCAAACAGATCCTAGTAATTATCGTCCTATCAGCCTAATTGATAGCCTTCAAAAGATCTTTTGTAGGCAGGTTCTTGCTAAATTAACAACTTGGCTGCTAGAAAAAGATTCCATTAGCCAATATCAAGCTGGCTTTAGAGAAGAAATAAGTACAGTTGAACACGATTTTCACTTTGTTCTGATAAAATGTAAGACTGTTGATATCTTGGGGGGTATCCCTTATGTCACCTTTGTTGACCTCCATGCAGCTTTTCATATGGTCCCAAGATTCAAGTTGTGGGAAGTTCTGGGAGCCCTAGAAACTCATTTGGACCTCTTAGACTTATTCAGATGATTACACTCAGATAGCTATGCCCTGGTCAGTAGGGGCTCCTTTGGTGAACCAATTTCTAGAATTGCAGTAAAGAAAACAGTTTGACGGAGGTGTGTTTTGGCTCCTACCTTGAACTTAATTTTTATTAATGAATGTATATATGTTTTATTAAACTGTACTAATTATTCCCCCATCTTGGTGGGAAATAAAGTGCCAGCTCTCCTTTTTCACACATTACACTCTGCTAATGTCAAAAACTGGAAAATATCTACAGGTTCTGCTAGATAGGTTCATGTTGTTTTGTTCCACTCCTAGTTTGGAATTAAATGCACACAAAACAAAATTAATGTTTTTTAATCCATATGAGAAATATTGTCCTAAAATTACTCTAGGTGGGTGCTCTTTGGAGAGAGTCAGGCAAATAGATTATCTTGGAATTTAGATCCCAAATCTAGCTCCTGGTAGAAGCAAATTGCTAAAAGTGCCGCTTTACTTAACCGTAGGGCATTTGCTGTAATGAATTTTGTTAAGATAGTCACTAATCATCCTGTGTCGCCGGGCCTAGATATATATAGGGCACAAGCACCAAACGCAGCTTTGTATGGCTCAGAGATGCCATTGCAACTCTCTCAAACTTGAAAAAGTGGATAATAACTTTCTCCGCTCTCTTTTGACATCCCCCCAGAACTCTCATATGCTACCAATTCGATTAGACTTAGCCTTGAAATCTTTAGTAAATCACATGCAATTTCAGGGAATTTTGTGCTGGGTTCGAGTTTGGATGGTGGAAAATCTATCACCCAATAGAGGGAGTTTAATATATGTTCTGGAGTACTTGGTGCATCTAAAAGTCCTTTGTTAGGTTATGTAAATAAGTCCCTTAATGAGTTGGGGCTTGCAGCCTTTTGGCTACACACAGGCCTGTCAATGCCATACATGTTGTAAAAGATATATTTTGGTATTGGAATCATGGAAAATGTCTTTCTTCATCTTCCTAGGGTTGACTGACTAGTGGCTTTCTCTTAATTTAATAGGGCTACAAATTTGAGGCTTTTTTAGATTATATTCAACCAAGGTTAGCTAGAACCCTTTGTTTAACGTTCAGTTTGGGAACTTTACAGACAGCCTCCTAAAACTAAAATTTGCAAACTGAGGGTCACATCTCCAGCACTTCTCCATCCTGGAAGTCCCATGATGAAACAGAAGGTCATATTTTATTTTTTTGTAAATCATATAGTGGAGCAAGATCCAAATTGGTAAAGCTGCTTTGTAAACTATATGGAATAAGGCATTATCTTGCGGTATTACAAATTTGTAAGACTAATACGAACCCAACAGTTGTCTTTGCAGAAGCCAAGTTTTTATAAAAATCAGAAAAGTATCACACACTCAACAATTAATATAATTCATGCCTGTATATCCTATATACGTATAGAGAAAAATCCCCTATCTATTGGTATGTATCAACACTCTCTAAACACCGACCACTGTAATATGGAAAAATGTCTGTTTTTTTACAGACTGAAATATATAGAATTGAAAAATACAGTATACAATATTACATTATATTAAATAGAAAAAATCCACATTTTAAAATCGCATACTGTCTATTATATGTAAAAATGTATCATAGATTCATATCGAAATAATTGTCCTCTTCAAATGGTTATGGTTGACAGTGACCCTAAATTCATCAACTACACAAATAATTATAACCAAATCGCACAAAGATACAAATCTTTCTCTCAAGTTGTCAATGCAGCCTTACTGTGTTTTTTTTTATAATGATTCACTCATCCTTCTTAAGGACAAAGAGATTTTTAAAAGGCATAGGTTTATCTAAAAAAATGAAAGAACAGTATTCAAATATTCAATTCAATTTACAAGATGTACTAGGCAAGTTTACATGAACAGGCTCAGTGTGTGGATTCTTTCTGCTCTCCAATATTCCCCAATACAACCCCTCATCCATTCACATATTCATACTATATTCATTCCTCAGAATTAATCTTCAAAATTCACTTATGATCAATGGTCAATGCCTTTTTTATAAGACTCATTGGGGCATATTATCAAGAGATATATCGCCGCTTTTTCGGCACATAGCGCCGAAAAAGCGGCGATTTTTTTATCTCAATATTATCAAGGCGTCACTAACATGCATTAGCGCATGTTAGCAGCCGATTTTGTAACGCATCTCATGACAGCGATAGATATCGCTAATGAGATGCAAAGTAGGCGTTCCCTCCTAAGACAACATGAGAAATGATCGCAAAACCAACATCGCGGCATTAACAACGCGGCCCCTGAACAGCGAAGCGATAACAAAAGGCACGCTAAGCCCCCATTATCGCATGATTCTAACGCCTGCAAAAAACCTGACTTAGCCTTATTGCCTGTGGGAGGTGGATTGTATGGTTAAGTACACACTATCGTATCAGCGAGCTTTTCTATTATCGCTGCTCAGTTATCTCTGGATTCCTCACGATAATGGGTGTTTCCGCCGCTATCGCTGGATTTCTTATCGCCTTTGAGATGAGCGTTGATAATACCGCGCTATCACGGCGATGAAATCCAGCGATAGCCGGCGATAAGAAAAACAGCGCTAAGTGCGCTTTGCGATAATTATCGCAACTCGTTGGTAATATGCCCCATTGTTCTTTAAGTCACATGGATTCTCAGTCAATTTCTTTTTTGTAAACCACTCTTCACATTCAGTCATTAGAGGTCCTAACTTTATATATATTTAAATCCATTGAAGCTCTTTAATCTGAATCTCCCTAAATAATTCATATCTTACTGACTACAAAAGTGTATTTCACATACCTCAAAAAAGGGACTTCCTTTCCACACCCTTTTTCTTGTTGCTTGTATCTTCAATTGAGTGGGGTTATTGCTATTAGTTCTCTCTGAAGAGAGAAATAGTTCTATAGATTTCACTAATCAAGTTAGGCCTTTCAAGAACAAACCATATAGATAAATATAATTTCTCAATATATGGTGATGACCTTTCTGTATTACTACCTCTAGGTATTCATTGACTGTCCTGGTTGTTTATTATGGAATATTACAAATGCTTGATTACCTGCCCATACATTTACTGCCAGACCTGTGTAGGGAATATAAAGGTACATTGAAATTGTCAAGGGATTTTAATAACTCATTCGTATCTGTCTCATGCCACATATATCACAAAAATCCTTCCCTTAGTTTTCAATGCTGGAGTATGGTCTGTGGATAATCCTCATTACTTCTCTATTTATAATTTATAAGAAGCCTCCTTTCACTTGCTTCCTCGTTTTGTTGGCTCATTATATGGAGGAGATCTTTGTTGGTATTTTCCCTCTCAATCCATAAGGGTTACAGAGACACATGACAGTCACTTTGTAATTATTCCATATGTAGCTAGTTAAAATTCACCCATTTATTTCTGCATTTATCTTATTTTAGTTCCCTACTCTCATTTTAATATAGAATCTTCCCAATTACAGTAATATGTGGAAAGTACCACATATTGGTGGTGGCTGATCCTAATAGCCATTCTTTCTTGCATATATTTGTCCTCGTTTAGTATATTGGTATCTTTTTTGTCTAGGACTAACATTTATTCCAAGCCATTGTGTTATCTCAATAGTTTAACAGTGAGCACTATGTTTAATATATGTGTATATGTATATATACTGGCGGTCGCCAGTAGGTAGTTATCGTTAGGACCTTGTTTCTATTCAAAAACCGTTTTTCTTTTGCCAATATCATTGGCGCCGTTTGACAAATCTTCGCGAAATTTTCAAAACTAATGGCCCGCTCCGGTCAACTCCTGTCTTGAAAGTTTCGGGGTGATTCGTCAAGCGAGGGCTGAGAAAAAAGGGGGTCTCAAAACGCATTTTCCCCATGTTAATTTCCATAGGAAACTTTAGACACGGCTACAGCCTGAGCTGCTGAACAGAATTACACCAAATTTGGCAAAAAGGTAGCTCTTGGTTCAGAAAGCGACCTTTTTTTTAAATGGTGTCAATCCGTTCAGTAGTTTCTAAGAAATTCAAATATAAAAAAATATTGATATCTGGGCAGAGCCTAACCACACATCTCATTGTGAGATCTGATTGGCTGTCAGCACTTCATCCTGGAATTGCTGGCAGCCATCTTGGGACCAATATACATGATAGCACCCCATTGAAATGCATTGTAGTGAATAGAAGATTTTGAGGGTCACCAAAAGGAGAACTATAAAGGATGATAACATACTTTAGTTACATTAGAATTCATTTGTTGATGGTACCATACTAATTTTAGGAATTGTGGTGTGTTCTAAGGTAATTTTGCCCTGTGTAAAACCTTCTGCTGGGATATCATGAATCATGTTTGAGAGAAAACTATTTTCTCATGCTTTTCCCATAGAGGTTTGGAAGGTGCTCCAGAAGCTAAAATGAGAGCATATTTTCTGTAAATTCACATTATCTTTCTCAGTCATGTGAGAATGAAGTCTGACATTCTCAGTAAAACATGTACATCCAACAAGGGCAGAGACTGTCAGTTGATTCCTTTGTGTTCTACTGCAGCTTCCCAGAGTGTTCTAAAGAACTACTAGAGCGCTAACAGCTTTACTTATGACAAAAGTATGGCACACCTGAAGCCATCTTTATTGGAATAAACTGGTAACACTTGAAACATTTAATTTAAAAAGGAACAAAATGATGGGGTTCATTTTGTCCTAGAAATTATGGTTAGTGCAGTAGAAAGAAAAATTAGGACATGTTTTAAGTGAGATCTCAAATATCTTCCTGTTATATTTCAACAGGAGCAGGCTGTCAGTTGATTCCTTTGTGTTCTACTGCAGCTTCCCAGAGTGTTCTAAAGAACTACTTGAGCGCTAACAGTCTTACTTATGACAAAATGATGGCACACCTGAAGCCATCTTGATTGGAATAAACTGGTAACACTTAAAACATTTAATTTAAAAAGGAACAAAATGAGGGGGTTCATTTTGTCATAGAAATTATGGTTAGTGCTGTAGAAAGAAAAATTAGGACATGTTTTAAGTGAGATCTCAAATATCTTCCTGTTATATTTCAACAGGAGCAGCCTGTCAGTTGATTCCTTTGTGTTCTACTGCAGCTTCCCAGAGTGTTCTAAAGAACAACTAGAGCACTAACAGTCTTACTTATGACAAAATTATGGCACACCAGAAGCCATCTTGATTGGAATAAACTGGTAACACTTAAAACATTTAATTTGAAAAGGAACAAAATGAGGGGGTTCATTTTGCCATAGAAATTATGGTTAGTGCTGCAGAAAGAAAAATGAGGGCATGTTTTAAGTGAGATCTCAAATCCTCTTCTATTTCATTAGAAAATTCTGACATGCAGACTGAAACAATCACTTTCAATACCAGCAGTAGACTTCCCGTTAACTCCCTGGTGAGCAGTAGCTTTACTACAGTGATCTAATGAGCAACTAGAGTGCTAACATTCTGAATTTATGGCAAATGTGTGACACATCTGAATGCCTTCTTGATGGAATCAAAGTAAACATCTGAAAGCATTTCCTACTGAGGAGACTGCAGTAAATGAGGAAATTAGGAAACTTGATAACAAATAAGTCTCCCAATATGGCCACCAGAGAAAAAAGAGCCCAAATGTAGCACAAATATCACACAGATGTAGCCCACATATAGCCCAATGACAGAAGTGTGCAAAACACTTTTTATTTTTTGCAGTTTTATATAGTGCAGACTGGTCAGGTATTGGAGCGTTGCTCTTACTTGGACCCCTTATTGCCTATTTTGCACGAAGTACATGAGATTACTCTTGCGAAACATTGAACTTTACTATTCTGTTAAACTGAAGTTGCTCTGAACCGGGCTTTGTAACACCCATTTTTACCTACTGGTTTTAATTAATTCTCACTGTATTGTATTAAGAAAGAGGATTTACTGTTTTTATGTACACTTTTATGATCTATGTTTCTAAATCAGATCGAATAAAGTTTAATGAATTTAATTGAAGTCTCCCAAGATGGCCACCAGAGAAAAAGGAGCCCAAATGTAGCACAAATATCACCCAGATATAGCCCACGTATAGCCCAATGACAGAAGTGTGGAAAACACTTTTTACCCTTTTTATTTTTGCAGTTTTATATAGTGCAGGCTGGTCAGATATTGGAGTGCTTTACATGAGCATTGGTTACATCATACAAAGACAAACTCATTTTGGTTGTAGGCATGGGGAGATTAAGTGATTTGACCAGAATCACAGAATGTCGAGCTGAAGCAGAAACTCCAACTTGGTTCCCCAGTTGCAAAGTCTGCAGCTCTGGAAGTAACACCACATTCTCTCCCCTAAGCGTAACATTTAATCAAGTAGTCAACTGGATAAAAAAACATAAAGCTAACAAATAATTTAAAAGTGCTTTGTTTCTATTTGAGAACTCAGAAAATATGTCCTCATTTTAGTTTTTTAGAGCACTAACCATAATTTCTGTGCAAATAAAACCCTCTCATTTCTATAATTTCTAAAGGAAATGCTTTAGGTATTACAGTTTTTATTACATCAAGATGACGTCAGGCGTGCCACACTTTTTTAATAAATATAGAATGTTAGCAATCTAGTTGTCTCTTGTCTCTTTCTGCACGTCTCTTGCCTCTTTCTGCACCTCTCTTGCCTCTTTCTGCACCTCTCTTCCCTCATTCTGCAGCTCCCTCTCTTCTATCTGTACCTCTCTTGCCTCTTTTGTACCTCTCTTGCCTCTTTCTGCACATCTCTTGCCTCTTTCTGCACCATTCTTGCCTCTTTCTACACCTCTCTTGCATCTTTCTGCACCTCTCTTGCCTCTTTCTGCACCTCTCTTGCCTCTTTCTGCACCTCTCTTCTTTCTGCACCTCTCTTGCCTCTTTCTGCACCTCTCTTGCCTCTTTCTGCACCTCTCTTGCCTCTTTATGCACCTCTCTTGCCTCTTTCTGCACCTCTCTTCCCTCATTCTGCAGCTCACTCTCTTCTATCTGTACCTCTCTTGCCTCTTTTGTACCTCTCTTGCCTCTTTCTGCACATCTCTTGCTTCTTTCTGCACCATTCTTGCCTCTTTCTACACCTCTCTTGCATCTTTCTGCACCTCTCTTGCCTCTTTCTGCACCTCTCTTGCCTCTTTCTGCACCTCTCTTCTTTCTGCACCTCTCTTGCCTCTTTCTGCACCTCTGTTGCCTCTTTATGCACCTCTCTTTCCTCTTTATGCACCTCTCTTGCCTCTTTCTGCACCTCTCTTGTCTCTTTCTGTAGCTCACACTCTTCTTTCTGCAAATCTCTTGCCTCTTTCTGCATCTCTCTTCCCTCTTTCTGCAGCTCTCATGCCTCTTTCTGCACTTCTCTTGGTTCTTTCTGCAGCTCACTCTCTTCTTTCTGTACCTCTTTTGCTTCTTTCTGTAATTCTCTTGCCTCTTTCTGTACCTCTCTTGCCTCTTTCTGCACCTCTCTTGCTTCTTTCTGTACCTTTCTTCCTCTTTCTGTACCTCTCTTGACTCTTTCTACACCTCTTACCTCTTTCTGCACCTCTCTTGCCTCTTTCTACATCTCTCTTGCCTCTTTCTGCACCTCTCTTGCCTCTTTCTTCAGCTCATTCTCTTCTTTCTGCACCTCTCTTGCCTCTTTCTACACCTCTCTTCCCTCTTTCTGCAGCTCACACTCTTCTTTCTGCACCCCTCTTTCCTCTTTATGCACATCTCTTGCCTCTTTCTGCACCTCTCTTGCCTCTTTCTGCACATCTCTTGCCTCTTTCTGTACCAGTCTTGTCTCTTTCTACACCTCTCTTGCCTCTTTCTGTACCTCTCTTGCCTCTTTCTGCACCTCTCTTGCCTCTATCTGTACCTCTCTTGGCTTTCTACTCCACTCTTGCCTCTTTCTGCACCTCTCTTGCCTCTTTCTGCACTTCTCTTGCCTCTTTCTGCACCTCTCTTGCCTCTTTCTGCACCTCATTCTCTTCTTTCTGCACCTCTCTTGCTTCTTTCTGCACCTCTCTTGGTTCTTTCTGCGCTTCTCTTGCTTCTTTCTGCACCTTTCTTCCTTTTTCTGCATTTTTCTTGCCTCTTTCTGCATATTTCTTCCTCTTTCTGGACCTCTCTCGCCTCTTTCTGCACCTCTCTTGCCTCTTTCTGCACCTCTCTTGAGTCTTTCTGCACCTCTCTTGCCTCTTTCTGCACCTCACTTGCCTCTTTCTGTACCTTTCTTCCTCTTTCTGCACCTCACTCTCTTCTTTTTGCAACTCTCTTGCTTCTTTCTATGCCTCTCTTGCTTCTTTCTGCACTTCTCTTGCTTCTTTCTGCACCTCTCTTGCCTCTTTCATCACTTCTCCTGCTTCTTTCTGCACCTTTGTTCCACTTTTTGCACCTCTCTTGCTTTTTTCTGCACTTTTCTTGCCTTTTTCTGTACTTCTCTTGCTTCTTTCTGCACTTCTCTTGCTTCTTTCTGCGCCTTTCTTTCTCTTTCTGCACATGTCTTACCTATCTAGGTGTAGTTAGAAATTAGCATTTAAAAAACCTTAGAAATTCACTGAAATAACCACAGGTTTCAGGATGTTATAGTTAGAAATTAGCATTTGAAAAACCTTAGAAATTCACTGAAAAAATCACAGGTTTCAGGGAAGTTATAGATAGTAAATAGCATTTAAAAAACCTTAGAAATTCACTGAAAAAACCAGAGGTTTCAGGGACGTTATAGTTAGAAATTAGCATTTAAAAAACCTTTGAAATTCACTGAAAAAACCATAGGTTTCAGGGACATTATAGTTAGAAATTAGCATTTAAAAAACCGTAGAAATTCACTGAAAAAACCAAAGGTTTCAGGGGCGTTATAGTTAGAAGTTAGCCTTTAAAAAAACGTAGAAATTCACTGAAAAAACCATTGGTTTCAGGGACGTTATAGTTAGAAATTAGCCTTTAAAAAACCATAGAAATTCACTGAAAAAACCATAGGTTTCAGGGACGTTATAGTTAGTTGGACATTTCACTAGTACAAAGCCAGAGAAATTCGCCTGTTATAGTTAGTTGACCTAACTATATCTCGCGCCCCCGCAATACAGTGCTGATGACGTCACATATTACATCATTCATGACATGGTCAGTGACATCACTGAAGACATCACTGATTACATCACTGATGACATCTCAAATGACATCACTGATGACATCACTGATGACATCATCCAGTGACTATGTGTTTCTGTAAAGTTTAAATATGTTTTATATATGTATATATATTCACTGAAAAAACCACAGGTTTCAGGGATGTTATAGTTAGAAATTAGCATTTAAAAAACCTTTGAAATTCACTGAAAAAACCATAGGTGTCAAGGACGTTATAGTTAGAAATTAGCATTTAAAAAACCTTAGAACTTCACTGAAAAAAACCACAGGTTTCAGGGTCGTTATTGTTAGTTGGACATTTCACTCGTACAAAACCAGAGAAATTTGGCCGTTATAGTTAGTTCAGCTAACTATAACTCGCACCCCCGCAATGCACTGCTGATGATGTCACATATTACATCATTCATGACATGGTCAGTGACATCACTCATGACATCACTGATGACATCTCAAATGACATCACTGTTGACATCATCCAGTGACTTTGTGTTTCTGTAAAGTTTAAATATGTTTCATATATATATATAGGCCAAGGTGTATTGAAGAATGAGTGGGTGTATAAGTGTCTGAATGGATGATTTAGTAGGTGCGTGACTGACTGTATAAGTGAGTGATTAAATGTGTCTTACTGAATGCATGGGTTAGTGACTGATACAGACATTCACACAGTTTAGTTTGTCAGTTGGTATGTAAGTGGTTGCATGGGTTGGTGAGTAGCTAAATGAGGGTCTATATGGGTTATTGATTGGTTGTCTGAGTATCTGTATGGGTGCCTGAGTGTCTGTGTGGGTGGGTGTGACTCTGTGCATAGATGTGTGAGTGGGTGATTCACTGGGTGTATGGGTTCAAGAGTGCATCTGTGAAGGGGTGTATGGGTTAGTGAGTGTGTGTATGGGTGTGTTGGTGAGTGAATGGATGCCTCAGTGGTACATGTGTGAGTAACTGCATATCTGAAAGGCAGTATATGTGAGTGTTGGAGTATATAAATGAATATATGTGAGAGTGTGGGATTGTGAGAGTGGCTGTATGGATGAGTGTGTGCTTGTATTAGTTATTGTATAAGAGTGTAAGTATGTGTTAGTATATGTTTGAATAAGTGAGGTGGTGTGTGTATAACTGTATAGGTGAGTAAATGGGAGTGTGATTGATTCTTTGCATGACTGACTAGGTGTGTGAGTAACTCTATGGATGAGTGGTGGTGTGTGAGTGTCTGTATAGATATGTGAGTGCATATGATAGTGCCGTATTGATGGTTGACTGCATGTATGAGTGACTGTATGGGTGAATGAGTGGATGTGTGTGTAGACCTAGGAATTAGTGAGTGGGTTTGTACTAACTGGTATTGGTCTGTCTATGGTTTTGAAAATGGTAGTCTGTATTTTAGAGTGGGTGTATCAAAGGTTATATTAGGGTATGAGGAGGTGCATCAGATTATCACTGGATGATGTCATCAGTGATGTCATTTGAGATGTCATCAGTGATGTCATCAGTGATGTCACTGACCATGTCATGAATGATGTAATCTATGACGTCATCTGCAAGTGCATTGCGGGGGCGCAAGTTATAGTTAGCTGAACAAACTATAACGGCCGAATTTCTCTGGTTTTGTACGAGTGAAATGTCCAACTAACTATAACGTCCCTGAAACATGTGGTTTTTTCAGTGAATTTCAAAGGTTTTTTAAATGATAATTTCTAACTATAACGTCCCTGAAACCTGTGGTTTTTTCAGTGAAATTCAAAGGTTTTTTAAATGCTAATTTCTAACTATGCCTACAAAGGTAGGACATGTGGAGAAAGAGGAAGAAAGGCGAAGAAAGAAGCAAGAGAAATGCAGAAAGAGGCAACAGAAGTCCAGAAAGACGAAGAAAGGTGCAGAAAGAAGCAAGAACCAACAGAGGAGCAGAAAGAGGCCTTGTTGCAAAGTCATCCTGTGCCCCCAACGTTTTGCTGACGGGTACTGGTGGTAACTGACTCTGACTAACCAGGCCTGGAGCCAGTGCTATGCAGAAAGACACTTACAATACAGTGAAAACACCTACATACACTAGGGTACACCATGGGTTGGGGTACCCCTGTGATTGGCATGACCTCCCCTGTATGGCCCTAATACATAATAGGGCAGGGGGATTAAACTACCTCTAACTAGGAGGTGCATAAGGAGGCAAGAGAAGTAGAGAAAGAAGCAACACAGGTGCCGGAAGAGTCAAGAGAGGTACAGAAAAAAGCAAGTGAAGTGCAGAAAGAGGCAAATGAGGTGCAGAAAGAAGCAAGAGCAGTGCGGAAAGAACCAACAGAGGTGTACAAAGAGGCAAGAGAGGTGCAGAAACAGGCAAGAGAAGTGCACAAAGAGGCAAGAGAACTTCTGAAAGAAGCAACAGAGGTGTACAATGAAGCAAGAAAAGTGCAGAAAGAGGCAAGTGAGATGCAAAAACAGGCAGGAAAGGTACAGAAAGAGCGAAGACGAGTGCAGAAAGAGAGAACAGGGGTGCAGAAAGAAGCAACTGAGGTGCAGAAAGAGGCAACAGACGTACAGAAAGAGGGAAGAGAGGTACAGAAAAAGGCAAGAAAAGTGCAGAAAGAGGCAAAAGAGGTACATAAAGAGACAACAGTGGTGCAGAAAGAAGCAAGACAGGTGCAGAAAGGAGCAAGTGAGGTACAGAAAGAGCCAACAAGGGTGCAGAAATCGGCAAGAGAAGTGCAGAAACAGGCAAGAGAAGTGCACAAAGAGGCAAGAGAATTGCTGAAAGAAGCAACAGAGGTGTAGAAAGAAGCAAGAAAAGTGCAGAAAGAGGCAAGTGAGATGCAAAAACAGGCAGGAAAGGTACAGAAAGAGGGAAGACGAGTATATAAAGAGACAACAGGGGTGTAGAAAGAAGCAAATGAGGTGCAGAAAAAGGCAACAGATGTGCAGAAAGAGGGAAGAGAGATGCAGAAAAAGCCAAGAAAAGTGCAGAAAGAGGCAAAAGAGGTACATAAAGAGACAACAGGGGTGCAGAAAGAAGCAAGACAGGTGCAGAAAGAAGCATGGAAAGTGCAGAATGAAGCAACAGGGGTGCAGAAAGAGGCAAGAGAAGTGCAGAAACAGGCAAGAGAAGTGCACAAAGAGGCAAGAGAATTGCTGAAAGAAGCAACAGAGGTGTAGAAAGAAGCAAGAAAAGTGCAGAAAGAGGCAAGTGAGATGCAAAAACAGGCAGGAAAGGTACAGAAAGAGGGAAAACAAGTGCAGAAAGAGACAATAGGGGTGCATAAAGAAGCAAATGAGGTGCAGAAAGAGGCAACAGACGTGCAGAAAGAGGGAAGAGAGGTGCAGAAAAAGGCAAGAAAAGTGCAGAAAGAGGCAAAAGAGGTACATAAAGAGACAACAGGGGTGCAGAAAGAAGCAAGACAGGTGCAGAAAGAAGCATGGAAAGTGCAGAATGAAGCAACAGGGGTGCAGAAAGAGGCAAGAGAAGTGCAGAAACAGGCAAGAGAAGTGCACAAAGAGGCAAGAGAATTGCTGAAAGAAGCAACAGAGGTGTAGAAAGAAGCAAGAAAAGTGCAGAAAGAGGCAAGTGAGATGCAAAAACAGGCAGGAAAGGTACAGAAAGAGGGAAAACAAGTGCAGAAAGAGACAATAGGGGTGCATAAAGAAGCAAATGAGGTGCAGAAAGAGGCAACAGACGTGCAGAAAGAGGGAAGAGAGGTGCAGAAAAAGGCAAGAAAAGTGCAGTAAGAGGCAAAAGAGGTACATAAAGAGACAACAGGGGTGCAGAAATAAGCAAGACAGGTGCAGAAAGAAGCATGGAAAGTGCAGAATGAAGCAACAGGGGTGCAGAGAGAGGCAAGAGAAGTATAGAAAGGAACAAGTGAGGCGCAAAAAGAGCCAACAGAGGTGCAAAAAGAGGCAAGAGAGGTGCAGAAACAGGTAAGAGAAGTGCACAAAGAGGCAAGAGGATTGCTGAAAGAAGCAACAGGGGTGTAGAAAGAAGCAAGAAAAGTGCAGAAAGAGGCAAGTGAGATGCAAAAACAGGCAGGAAAGGTACAGAAAGAGGGAAGACGAGTGCAGAAAGAGACAACAGAGGTGCAGAAAGAAGCCAATGAGGTGCAGAAAGAGGCAACAGATGTGCAGAAAGAGGGAAGAGAGGTGCAGAAAAAGCCAAGAAAAGTGCAGAAAGAGGCAAAAGATGTACACAAAGAGACAACAGGGGTGCAGAAAGAAGCAAGACAGGTGCAGAAAGGAGCAAGTGAGGTGCAGAAAGAGCCAACGGGGTGCAGAAAGAGGCAAGAGAGGTGCACAAACAGGCAAGAGAAGTGCACAAAGAGGCAAGAGAGTTGCTGAAAGAAGCAACAGAGGTGTACAAAGAAGCAAGAAAAGTGCAGAAAGAGGCAAGTGAGATGCAAAAACAGGCAGGAAAGGTACAGAAAGACGGAAGACAAGTGTAGAAAGAGACAACAGGGGTGCAGAAAGAAGCAAATGAGGTGCAGAAAGAGGCAACAGACGTGCAGAAAGAGGGAAGAGAGGTGCATAAAAAGCCAAGAAAAGTGCAGAAAGAGGCAAAAGAGGTACATAAAGAGACAACAGGGGTGCAGAAAGAAGCAAGAAAAGTGCAGAAAGAAGCAAGTGAGATACAAAAACAGGCAGGAAAGGTACAGAAAGAGGGAAGCCGAGTGCAGAAAGAGACAACAGGGGTGCGGAAAGAAGCAAACGAGGTGCAGAAAGAGGCAACAAACGTGCAGAAAGAGGGAAGAGAGGTGCAGAAAAAGCCAAGAAAAGTGTAGAAAGAGGCAAAAGAGGTACTTAAAGAGACAACAGGGGTGCATAAAGAAGCAAGAAAAGCGCAGAAAGAAGCAAGTGAGATACAAAAACAGGCAGGAAAGGTACAGAAAGAGGGAAGACTAGTGCAGAAAGAGACAACAGGGGTGCAGAAAGAAGCAAATGAGGTGCAGAAAGAGGCAACAGACGTGCAGAAAGAGGCAAGAGAAGTGCAGAAACAGGCAAGAGAAGTGCACAAAGAGGCAAGAGAATTGCTGAAAGAAGCAACAGAGGTGTAGAAAGAAGCAAGAAAAGTGTAGAAAGAGGCAAGTGAGATGCAAAAGCAGGCAGGAAAGGTACAGAAAGAGGGAAGATGAGTGCATAAAGAGACAACAGGGGTGCAGAACGAAGCAAATGAGGTGCAGAAAGAGGCAACAGATGTGCAGAAAGAGGGAAGAGAGGTGCAGAAAAAGCCAAGAAAAGTGCACAAAGTGGCAAAAGAGGTACATAAAGAGACAACAGGGGTGCAGAAAGAAGCAAGACAAGTGCAGAAAGAATCATGGAAAGTGCAGAATGAAGCAACAGGGGTGCAGAAAGAGGCAAGAGAAGTGCAGAAACAGGCAAGAGAAGTGCACAAAGAGGCAAGAGAATTGCTGAAAGAAGCAACAGAGGTGTAGAAAGAAGCAAGGAAAGTGCAGAAAGAGGCAAGTGAGATGCAAAAACAGGCAGGAAAGGTACAGAAAGAGGGAAGACGAGTGCAGAAAGAGACAACAGGGGTGCAGAAAGAAGCAAATGAGGTGTAGAAAGAGGCAACCGACGTGCAGAAAGAGGCAAGAGAGGTGCAGAAAAAGGCAAGAAAAGTGCAGTAAGAGGCAAAAGAGGTACATAAAGAGACAACAGGGGTGCAGAAATAAGCAAGACAGGTGCCGAAAGAAGCATGGAAAGTGCAGAATGAAGCAACAGGGGTGCAGAAAGAGGCAAGAGAAGTGTAGAAAGGAGCAAGTGAGGTGCAGAAAGAGCCAACAGAGGTGCAAAAAGATGCAAGAGAGGTGCAGAAAAAGCCAAGAAAAGTGCAGAAAGAGGCAAAATATGTACACAAAGAGACAACAGGGTGAAGAAAGAAGCAAGACGTGCAAAAAGGAGCAAGTGAGGTGCAGAAAGAGCCAACAGGGGTACAGAAAGAGGCAAGAGAGGTGCAGAAACAGGCAAGAGAAGTGCACAAAGAGGCAAGAGAGTTGCTGAAAGAAGCAACAGAGGTGAACAAAGAAGCAAGAAAAGTGCAGAAAGAAGCAAGTGAGATACAAAAACAGGCAGGAAAGGTACAGAAAGAGGGAAGACGAGTGCAGAAAGAGACAACAGGGGTGCAGAAAGAAGCAAATGAGGTGCAGAAAGAGGCAACAGACGTGCAGGAAGAGGGAAGGGAGGTGCAGAAAAGCCAAGAAAAGTGCAGAAAGAGGCAAAAGAGGTACATAAAGAGTCAACGTGGGTGCCTAAAGAAGCAAGAAAAGTGCAGAAAGAGGGAAATGAGATGCAAAAACAGGCAGGAAAGGTACAGAAAGAGGGAAGACGAGTGCAGAAAGAGACAACAGGGGTGCAGAAAGAAGCAAATGAGGTGCAGAAAGAGGCAACAGACGTGCAGAAAGAGGGAAGTGAGGTGCAGAAAAAACCAAGAAAAGTGCAGAAAGAGGCAAAAGAGGTACATAAAGAGACAACAAGGGTGCAGAAAGAAGCAAGAAAAGTGCAGAAAGAGGCAAGTGAGATGCAAAAACAGGCAGGAAAGGTACAGAAAGAGGGAAGACGAGTGCAGAAAGAGACAACAGGGGTGCAGAAAGAAGCAAATGAGGTGCAGGAAGAGGCAACAGACGTGCAGAAAGAGGGACGAGAGGTGCAGAAAAAGCCAAGAAAAGTGCAGAAAGAGAAAAAAGAGGTACATAAAGAGACAACAGGGGTGCAGAAAGAAGCAAGACAGGTGCAGAAACAGGCAAGAGAATTGCTGAAAGAAGCAACAGAGGTGTAGAAAGAAGCAAGAAAAGTGCAGAAAGATGCAAGTAAGATGCAAAAACAGGCTGGAAAGGTACAGAAAGAGGGAAGACGAGTGCAGAAAGAGAAAACAGGGGTGCAGAAAGAAGCAAATGAGGTGCAGAAAGAGGCAACAGACGTGCAGAAATAGGGAAGAGAGGTGCAGAAAAAGGCAAGAAAAGTGCAAAAAGAGGTACATAAAGAGACAACAGTGGTGCAGAACGAAGCAAGACAGGTGCAGAAAGAAGCTTGGAAAGTGCAGAATGAAGCAACAGGGGTGCAGAAAGAGGCAAGAGAAGTGCAGAAACAGGCAAGGGAAGTGCACAAAGAGGCAAGAGAATTGCTGAAAGAAGCAACAGATGTGTAGAAAGAAGCAAGAAATGTGCAGAAAGATGGAAGAGAACTGCAGAAAAAGCCAAGAAAAGTGCAGAAAGAGGCAAAAGAGGTACATAAAGAGACAACAGGGGTGCTGAAAGAAGCAAAAAAAGTGCAGAAAGAGGCAAGTGAGATGCAAAAACAGGCAGGAAAGGTACAGAAAGAGGGAAGACGAGTGCAGAAAGAGACAACAGGGGTGCAGAAAGAAGCAAATGAGGTGCAGAAAGAGGCAACAGACGTGCAGAAAGAGGGAAGAGAGGTGCAGAAAAAGCCAAAGAAAAGTGCAGAAAAGAGGCAAAAGAGGTACATAAAGAGACAACAGGGGTGCAGAAAGAAGCAAGAAAAGTGCAGAAAGAAGCAAGTGAGATACAAAAACTGGCAGGAAAGGTACAGAAAGACGGAAGACGAGTGCAGAAAGAGACAACAGGGGTGCAGAAAGAAGCAAATGAGGTGCAGAAAGAGGCAACAGACATGCTGAAAGAGGGAAGAGAGGTGCAGAAAAAGCCAAGAAAAGTGCAGAAAGAGGCAAAAGAGGTACATAAAGAGACAACAGTGGTGCAGAAAGAAGCAAGAAAAGTGCAGAAAGAAGCAAGTGAGATTCAAAAACAGGCAGGAAAGGTACAGAAAGACGGAAGACGAGTGCAGAAAGAGTCAACAGGGGTGCAGAAAGAAGCAAATGAGGTGCAGAAAGAGGCAACAGACCTGCAGAAAGAGGGAAGAGAGGTGCAGAAAAAGGCAAGAAAGAGGCAAAAGAGGTACATAAAGAGACAACAGGGGTGCAGAAAGAAGCAACAAAAGTGCAGAAAGAGGCATGTGAGATGCAAAAACAGGAAGGAAAGGTACAGAAAGAGGGAAGACGAGTGCAGAAAGAGACAACAGGGGTGCAACAAGAAGCAAATGAGGTGCAGAAAGAGGCAACAGACATGCAGAAGGAGGGAAGAGAGGTGCAGAAAAAGGCAAGAAAAGTGCAGAAAGAGGCAAAAGATGTACATAAAGAGACAAAAGGGGTGCAGAAAGAAGCAAGAAAAGTGGAGAAAGATTCAAGTGAGATGCAAAAACAGGCAGGAAAGTTACAGAAAGACGGAAGACGAGTGCAGAAAGAGACAACAGGGGTGCAGAAAGAAACAAATGAGGTACAGAAAGAGGCAACAAACGTGCAGAAAGAGGGAAGAGAGGTGCAGAAAAAGGCAAGAAAAGTGCAGAAAGAGGCAAAAGAGGTACATAAAGAGACAACAGGGGTGCAGAAAGAAGCAAGAAAAGTGCAGAAAGAAGCAAGTGAGATACAAAACAGGCAGGAAAGGTACAGAAAGATGGAAGACGAGTGCAAAAAGAGACAACAGGGGTGCAGAAAGAAGCAAATAAGGTGCAGAAAGAGGCAACAGACGTGCAGAAATAGGTAAGAGAGGTGCAGAAAAAGACAAGAAAAGTGCAGAAAGCGGCCAAAGAGGTACATAAAGAGACAACAGGGGTGCAGAAAGAAGCAAGAAAAGTGCAGAAAGAAGCAAGTGAGATGCAAAAACAGGCAGGAAAGGTACAGAAAGAGGGAAGACGAGTGCAGAAAGAGACAACAGGGGTGCAGAAAGAAGCAAATGAGGTGCAGAAAGAGGCAACATACGTGCAGAAAGAGGGAAGAGAGGTGCAGAAAAAGCCAAGAAAAGTGCAGAAAGAGGCAAAAGAGGTACATAAAGAGGCAACAGGGGTGCAGAAAGAAGCAAGACAGGTGCAGAAAGAAGCATGGAAAGTGCAGAATGAAGCAACAGGGGTGCAGAAAGAGGCAAGAGAAGTGCAGAAACAGGCAAGGGAAGTGCACAAAGAGGCAAGAGAATTGCTGAAAGAAGCAACAGAGGTGTAGAAAGAAGCAAGAAATGTGCAGAAAGATGGAAGAGAACTGAAGAAAAAGCCAAGAAAAGTGCAGAAAGAGGCAAAAGAGGTACATAAAGAGACAACAGGGGTGCAGAAAGAAGCAAAAAAAGTGCAGAAAGAGGCAAGTGAGATGCAAAAACAGGCAGGAAAGGTACAGAAAGAGGGAAGACGAGTGCAGAAAGAGACAACAGGGGTGCAGAAAGAAGCAAATGAGGTGCAGAAAGAGGCAACATACGTGCAGAAAGAGGGAAGAGAGGTGCAGAAAAAGCCAAGAAAAGTGCAGAAAGAGGCAAAAGAGGTACATAAAGAGGCAACAGGGGTGCAGAAAGAAGCAAGACAGGTGCAGAAAGAAGCATGGAAAGTGCAGAATGAAGCAACAGGGGTGCAGAAAAGGCAAGAGAAGTGTAGAAAGGAGCAAGTGAGGTGCAGAAAGAGCCAACAGAGGTGCAAAAAGAGGCAAGAGAAGCGCAGTGCATGTGTTAGTGCCTGGGTCATTGCATGAATACATGGGTACTGACTGGATGATTAGAGTACTGCAAGGGGAGTGCATGGTGAATTTATAAGTGCTTGGGTTTTGGTGGAGTGATTGGATAAGTACATGGTGCTGGATGGGTGACTGGAGGAGTGCATGGGTAGTGACAAGGAGATGGCTGGTCTGCATGAGTAGTGCTCAGGTAATTGTAGCAGTGCATGTGATAGTGCCTGCGTCATTGCATGAGTACATGGGTAGTGACTGGATGATTAGAGTGCTGCAAGGACAGTGCATGGTGATTTTATAACTGCTTGGGTTTTGGCGGAGTGATTGGATAAGTACATGATGCTGGATGGGTGATTGGACAAGTGCATGGGTAGTGACAGAAGGATTGCTGGAGTGCATGGGTACTACCTGGGCAATTGGAGGAGTGAATCAGTAGTGTGTAGGTGGTTAGAGGTCTGCATGGGTAGTGCTCAGGGGATTGTAGCAGTGCATGTGTTTGTACCTGGGCCATTGCATAAGTACATGGGTACTGACTGGACGATTAGAGTACTGCAAGGAGAGTGCATGGGAAATTTATAAGTGCTTGGGTTTTGGCGGAGTGATTGGATAAGTACATGGAACTGGCTGGGTGATTGGAGGAGTCCATGGGTAGTGACAAGGAGATGGCTGGACTGCATCAATAGTGCTCAGGGGATTGTAGCAGTGCATGTGTTAGTGCCTCGGCCATTGCATAAGTACATGGGTACTGACTGGATGATTAGACTACTGCAAGGAGAGTGCATGGTGAATTTAGAAGTGCTTGGGTTTTGGCGGAGTGATTGGATAAGTACATGGTGCTGGCTGGGTGATTGGAGGAGTGCATGGGTAGTGACAAGGAGATGGCTGGACTGCATCAGTAGTGCTCAGGGGATTGGAGCAGAGCATGTGTTAGTGCCTGGGCCATTGCATAAGTACAACTTAAAACGGCACACTTGTCACATCAGGCCACGCCACCTCCCTGCACCCCTGGTGTGTTGTAAATTGGGGGATTAAGTCCCCTTGAGTCCTGAGGGTCCCTGGGGGCCAACTAACCCACCAGCTACCTCCAGTAAGTGCCACAGAGCTGCATTGCAGAGTGGTGTAAAAGGGGGCTTGGCCTTGGACCACCTCTCTGCAACGCAGCTCCTGGCGCTTACTGGAGGTACCTGGTGGGCTAGTTGGCCTCAGGGACCCTCAGGATTCAAGGGACTTAATCCCCCACTTGCAAACGCGCCCCCTGGTGCATTGTAAATTGGGGGATTAAATCCCCTTGAGTCCTGAGGGCCCTCCAACCCACCCTAGGTGGCCTCCTGCCCTCTCTGCTCCTTCCCATCTCTGCACCCCTTGGAACCTTTCACCCACCCTGGGGGCGCCTTCTCCGCTCCATCCCACCTCTGCACAACTTGGTACCTTTCACCCACCCTGGGGGCGCCTCCTGCCTTCTCTCTCCTGTCCCACCTCTGCACACATTGGAACCTTTAACCCATTCTGGGGGCTCCTCCTGCCTTCACTACCCCGTCCAACCTCTGCACAACTTGGTACCTTTCACCCACCCTGGGGGCATGTTCTCCGCTCTGTCCCACCTCTGCACACCTTGGAACCTTTCACCCACTCTGGGGTCACCTCCTGCCTTCTCTGCCCCGTCCCACCTCTGCACATATTAGAACCTTTCACCCACCCTGGGGCTGCCTCCTGCCTTCACTGCCCTGTCCCATCTCTTCACACATTGGAACCTTTCACCACCCTGGGGGCGCCTCCTGGCTTCTCTCTCCTGTCCCACCACTGCACACATTGGGACCTTTCACCCATCCTGGGGCCGCCTCCTGCCTTCACTGCCCCATCCCACCTCTGCACACCTTAGTACCTTTCACCCACCCTGGGGGCACCTCCAGCCTCCTCTGCTCCGTCTCACCTCTGTGCACATTGTAACCTTTCACCCACCCTGGGGCGCCTCCTGCCTTCACTGCCCCGTCCCACCTCTGCACACATTGGTACCTTTCACCCACCCTGGGGGCTCCTGCTGCCTTCTCTGCCCCGTCCCACCTCTGCACACCTTGGAACCTTTCACCCACTCTGGGTGCGCCTCCTGCCTTCTCAGCCCCGGCACACCTCTGCACACCTTGGAACCTTTCACCCACCCTAGGGGGCCTCCCACCCTCTCTGCTCCGTCCCATCTCTGCACACCTTGGAACCTTTCACCCACCCTGGGGGCCCCCATCTCCACTCCGTCCCACCTCTGCACAACTTGGTACCTTTCACCCACCCTGGGGGCGCCTCCTGCCTTCTCTCTCCCGTCCCACCTCTGCACACATTAGAACCTTTCACCCACTCTGAGGACGCCTCCTGCCTTCACTGCCCCGTCCCACTTCTGCACAACTTGGTACCTTTCACCCACCCTAGGGGCGCCTCCTGCCTTCTCTCTCCCGTCCCACCTCTGCACACATTAGAACCTTTCACCCACTCTGGGGATGCCTCCTGCCTTCACTGCCCCGTCCCACCTCTGCACACCTTGGTACCTTTCACCCACCCTGGGGGCGGCTCCTGTCTTGTCTGCTCCGTCCCACCTCTGCACAACTTGGATCCTGTCACCCACCCTGGGGTGCCTCCAGTCTTCTCTGCTCATCTCACCTCTGCACACCTTGGTACCTTTCACCCACCCTGGGGGCAGCTCCTGCCTTCTCTGCCACGTCCCACCTCTGCACACCTTGGAACCTTTCACCCACCCTGGGGGCGCCTTCTCCGTTCTGTCCCACCTCTGCACAACTTGGTACCTTTCACCCACCCTGGGGGCGCCTCCTGCCTTTACTGCCATGTCCTATCTCTGCACACCTTGGAACCTTTCATCCACCCTGGGGGCGCGTTCTCCGCTCCGTCCTACCTCTGCACTCCTTGGAACCTTTCGCCCACCCTGGGGGCGCCTCCTGCCTTCACTGCCCCGTCCCACCTCTGCCTTCACTTCACAGCACACCAGAGCCAAGTGCACACACCCGCTGCTCTGTTTGTTGTCCTTCTTCCTAGGCTGTCCAGCAAACAAACAGAGCACTGGGTACCTCTGCGGGCCCAGCCCTCCTAACGCATCAGATTTAACAGGGTCTGGGGGCAGCATTGCTGTAAAACCGCAGAGCCCCACGTCATGGGCCAACAATCAGCTCGTAATGACCCACATCTGCTGCCTAAGCCCTGACGTGTGCAGAAGGCAGCTTCATCCTAACACCCCAGAAGGCAGTCCACTGTCCATCTGCGGGGTCTGAAGGGGCTGCCCTGGCCCCCGAGCAGGCTGAGTCACATTTAAAGCTCCCAGACTGCTCATAAAGCGCTGCATAAGAAAGGTCCCACTTACCTACAGGAAAAAGGCAAAGTTTATATCCCCAGCAGGGTGCTCTGATCTGCTAACCAGGGCCGTGTATGTACTCCTGAGGGCTGCACAGCTAGAGGGGGACGGGGGGTCCTCGTCTGCGGGGCGGCCGGGCTGTGGGACTCCCGGTCGAGGCACTCATGGGAGATCGAAGTGGAATCTGCATTTAAATCTGTCCCGAAGGCACTTTAGAGGGATGTGGTCGAGTGTCAGTCACTTCAGCCAGCTTAGCGCCAGGAAGCTTCCTTGGGAGCAGCTGTTTGCGCTCAATGAATCGCTCTTCATTTATTTGTTCGTTCACAAACATCTAGTGACCCCGCTAAATCTTGACTATAGGGGGGGAGGGCATGATTAAGCTGTGTACATTTAAGGCTCTGGTTTTCATTTACTTTCTTCACATCTCCTAGTGTTCCAGACGGTCCTCGTCTGTCCATCGTGTTTACAAGTTGATTCCCACTGTAATTTACTCCTGTTGACGTCTCAGCAGCAGACAGGTGCCAGGGCGGGGTATAGGGCAGAAAGTTGCCAGGGCGGGGTATAGGGCAGAAAGGTGCCAGGGCAGGGTACAGGGCAGAAATGTGCCAGGGTGGGGTACAGGGCCGACACTGCCTTTCGGCTCAGCCCCTGTGTCAGCATCAGCACCGGTCCCTGCTCCCGAGCGGTCGCACCCCAGACGTGTTGTGGTGACATTCTCTAGTGTGCTCACCATAAGGACCCGGCGCTCATGAATCTGGAAGCCAGCACAGAGCTCCTCGAAGGAGCGCAAGACCCCTTCCTTGAACGTCCCGAACATCTCTACACATACATCATCCCCTAGGCTCTCATTGAGCTGCGGCGTCAGTACCTTACCCCATCCCAGGCCGGTCTGTGTGGGTACTTCCGGGGAGTAAGGTATATTCGTGCCCACACGACCCGAGTTTTTTTCTGCACCATGCGATGGCATGTAGGGCCCTGGGGGCTGCCCGGTTAGCGATGTGCGACCCACAGCATATTTAGAGATCATTGTTGGGCCAGGAAGTGTTTCACCCGCACTGCCTCCGCACCCAGACAAACAAATTAAAAAACAAGCCGCGGGGGTGGCAGTCCCCGGGGCTGCGGGAGGGCCGCGTGCCCTCCCGCATATGATTTACATAGCCCGGGGAGGTGGCGGTCCCCGGGGCTGCGGGGGCCCCCGCAGGCCCCCGCTACATTAATAAATTGCTCCCGGGACTTGGCCCACCCGGGGGCTTTGAAAACAAAGCGCGGGAGACCACGCTTCGTTTAAAAAAACAAATTCGGACGGATTCGCGCACCCGGCGTGACCCCACCCAAAAATAAAAATTAAAATGCTGTTTTTGGGCCTGGGGGTCCCTGTGGGACCCCCTGAGCAGGCCTGGGGGGTCAGGGTGTTTTTACCCTGCCCCCTTTTCTTGTTTTTTTAATCTTTTTTCTCACCTTTTTCTTTCTCCCTCCTCGAAGGACAAGATGGCTGCCAACACGTCCTGGTTTGAAGTGTTGGCAGCCAATTAGAGCCAAGCTCGTGCTGGGAGTTTAGGCTCTGCCCAGATATCAAAACTTTTTATTTTAAACATTTCTCAGGAACTACTGAATGGATTTACACCATTTAACAAAAAGGACTCTTTCTGAACCAAGGGCTACCTTTTTGCCAAATGTGGTGTAATTCCGTTCAGCAGTTCGGGCTGTAGCTTTGTCTAAAGTTTCCTATGGAAATTAACATGGGGAAAACGCGTTTTGGGACCCCCCTTTTTTCTCGGCCCCCGCTTGTCGAATCACCCCGAAACTTTCATGACAGGAGCTGACTGTAGCGCCCCACTAGTTTTAAAACTTTCGCGAAGATTCGTCAACCGGCGCCAAAGTTATTGGGAAAAGAAAAAACGCTTTTCCTATGGAAACTAGGTCCTAACTATAACTACCTACTGGCGACCCCCAGTAGGTAATATATATATATGCCAAGGTGTATTGAAGAATGAGTGGGTGTATAAGTGTCTGAATAGATGATTTAGTAGGTGCGTGACTGACTGTATAAGTGAGTGATTAATCGTGTCTTACTGAATGCATGGGTTAGTGACTAAACTGTGTGAATGTCTATTAGTCTGTCAGTTGGTGTGTAAGCGGCTGCATGGGTTGGTGAGTAGCTACATGAGTGTCTATATGGGTTATTGATTGGTTGTCTGAGTATCTGTATGGGTGGCTGAGTGTCTCTGTGGGTGGGTGGGGGGTGTGTGACTCTGTGCATAGATGTGTGAGTAGGTGATTCACTGGGCGTATGGGTTTAAGAGTGCATCTGTGAAGGGCTGTATGGGTGGGTGAGTGTGTGAGTGAATGGATGTCTCAGTGGTACGTGTGTGAGTAACTATATATGTGAAAGACAGTATATGTGAGTGTTGGAGTATATAAATGACTATATGTGAGAGTGAGCGATTGTGAGAGTGGCTGTATGGATGAGTGTGTGCTTGTGTCAGTGATTGTAGAAGAGAGTAAGTATGTGTTAGTATCTGTATGAATAAGTGAAGTGGTGTGTGTATAACTGTATAGGTGAGTAAATGGGAGTGTGATTGATTCTTTGCATGACTGACTAGGTGTGTGAGTAACTCTATGGATACGTGGTGGTGTGTGAGTGTCTGTATAGGTGTATGAGTGCATTGCGGGGACGCGAGTTATAGTTAGCTCAACTAACTATAACGGGTGAATTTCTCTGGTTTTGTACTAGTGAAATGTCCAACTAACTATAACGTCCCTGAAACCTATCGTTTTTTCAGTGAATATATATATATATATATATATGTATATATATATATATATATATATTCCAAATGCGAGGTGCTCCCAATTGAAAGTGCCACACACAGCGCATTTACCTTTCTTTATTTGCAAGTCTTTCAAAGCAACCAACTTGTCAGTTACAGTTACTTGTTTGCTCATTCTCACCAGATGCCAGGTCAGTGATAAAGGGCGGAGGACCGCCCAAAACGCGTTTGACAAAGGATTGGCGAATTATTGGCTGTAACTGACAAGTTGGTTGCTTTGAAAGACTTGCAAATAAAGAAAGGTAAACGCGCTGTGTGTGGCACTTTCAATTGGGAGCACCTCGCATTTGGAATATATTACGGCCGGCTCGGGTCGTGAGAGTGCCCCGCCACGGACAAGGCGGGTCCAAGCGCCTGGAAATATGGTTGGCGCGATGGAACAGCGTGTCTGTTTGCAGTGTCATAAAGAAGCAAAGTGCCAACTTTGTAAGTTCACAGCAACCCACTGTGGTGCAAATATTCAGATGAGGAGAAAGTTGAGCGATGTCCACTATGGAAGAAATTAAAATTGAACTATCTAGACCAGAATGCACTCTGTTCATACGCCCACTGGGCGGGACTTATAAGAACATTGCAAGTGCGATGTGAACTTGTTTGCTCATTCTCACCAGATGCCAGATATATATATATAATTTTTCACTGAAAAGCCATAGGTTTCAGGGACATTATAGTTAGAAATTAGCATTTAAAAAACCTTTGAAATTTACTGAAAAAAACTTAGGTTTCAGGGACGTTATAGTTAGAAATTAGCATTTAAAAAACATTTGAAATTCACTGAAAAAACCACAGGTTTCAGGGACGTTATAGTTAGTTGGACATTTCACTCGTAAAAAAACAGAGAAATTTGGCAGTTATAGTTAGTTGAGCTAACTATAACTCGCGCCCTGCAATGGACTGCTGATGACATCACATATTACATCATTCATGACACGGTCAGTGACATCACTGATGACATCATCCAGTGACTGTGTGTTTCTATAAAGTTCAAATATGTTTTATATATATATATGCCAAGGTGTATTGAAGAATGAGTGGGTGTATAAGTGTCTGAATGGATGATTTAGTAGGTGCGTGACTGACTGTATAAGTGAGTGATTAATTGTGTCTTACTGAATGCATGGGTTAGTGACTAAACTGTGTGAATGTCTGTATCAGTCTATCAGTTCAGTTGGTGTGTAAGCGGCTGCATGGGTTGGTGAGTAGCTACATGGGTGTCTATATGGGTTATTGATTGGTTGTGTGAGTATCTGTATGGGTGCCTGAGTGTCTGTGTGGGTGGGAGGGGGGTGTGTGACTCTCTGAATAGATGTGTGAGACTGTGAATCACTGGGTGTATGGGTTCGAGAGTGCATCTTTGAAGGGCTGTATTATGGGTGGGTGTGTGTGTGTATGGGTGTGTGGATGAGTGAAGGGATGTCTCAGTAGTACACGTGTGAGTAACTACATATTCAAAAGGCAGTATATATGAGTTTTGGAGTATATAAATGACTATATGTGAGAGTGAGTGATTGTGAGACTGGCTGTATGGATGAGTGTGTGCTTGTATCAGTGACTGTATAAGAGAGTAAGTATGTGTTAGTATCTGTATGAATAAGTGAGGTGGTGTGTGTATAACTGTATAGGTGAGTGAATGGGAGTGTGATTGATTCTTTGCATGACTGACTAGGTGTGTGAGTAACTCTATGGATGAGTGGCGGTTTTGTAAGTGTCTGTATAGGTGTATGAGTGCATATGATAGTGCTGTATTGATGAGTGACTCCATGTATGATGAGTGACTGTATGGGTGAATGAGTGGATGTGTGTGTAGACCTAGGAATCATTGAGTGGGTATGTAGTAACTGGTATTGGTATGTGTATGGTTTTGAAAATGATAGTCTGTATTTTAGAGTGGGTGTATCAAAGGTTATATTAGGGTGTGAGGAGGTGCATCAGATTATCACGTGGATGACATCATCCGTGATGTCATCAGTGATGTCATTTGAGATGTCATCAGTGATGTCATCAGTGATGTCACTGACCATGTCATGAATGATGTAAATATGTGATGTCATCAGCAGTGCATTGCGTGGTGCGCGAGTAATAGTTAGCTCAACTAACTATAACGGCCGAATTTCTCTGGTTTTGTACGAGTGAAATGTCCAACTACCTATAACGTCCCTGAAACCTGTGGTTTTTTCAGCAAATATATATTTATATATATATATTTGAAATGTCTGTGTATTGAATTACATATCGGCACCATGCGACAGCATACTCATCATCGACAGACAGATTTTACATGATGTCCCTATAGATAGACAGATCTTAGATTATGTTTTTAATATCTCTAAATCATCTCCCGTTCAAACCTATGGCTAGGCTTAGCTGGTCTAAAAATTGACCAATGTGCAACATCTTACAGTCGGTTTAGTGGATGTGCCTTGTACTCACCTCTTTTTTGCTTTTTTCCTCCTTAGCGTCTTGTCTTTGTGATCAGGTTTTTAAGATTTTTGAAAGGACACCATGCTGACGGCCCCTCCTTTTAAATCATTTCCCTATTGTGCATGCGTGTTACTGCAACGTCGTGGGCAGCAGACATATTCATGTCAGGCAGAACCTATTTTCCTTTTAATTGTCCTTACTCTACTCTTATTGCGCAATATGTTTATATGAAGTGCATGCCATTAAATTCAATTGTTTCTTCACACACGCTTATTCTTTTAGTGCCTCTGATAGCAGTCATATTCTCATAAGGTAGGGGTCCTATACTCATGAGGTGCATTTCTTAAAGTCTAAGGTGGATATTCACAAGGACTTATCTCCGATTTATCTCCACCTTAACTCATCAAAAGTGGAGATAGATTTAACACCCCATTCACAAGCGGTTGTAAACTGCAGACATCGCCAGTATTCCCGAGATAACTGCCCCAAAATTTATCTCCGCGGTGGACACCACCAACTAACCCTAATGAGATGCAGAGTAGGCGTTCCCGTGCAAAAGCACACGAAAAAAACACAACACAACTTTCACAACGAACTGCCATATCTACTATGTGAACCAAAAACAGGCGATAAGCTGCGGTAGCACCAGGGATTTAACACCTGCCTTCTGCTGGTGTTAAGCAGGATGACTACCTGCAGTACGAAAGGGAGCCCAGCACAGAGCCACATCGGAAGACCCACAGATGCCATGGAGACAATGATCATGCAGCTCCGAGACCCATGAGGCACATAACACCCACTGCCACCACCACCAGGCCTGCCACCACCCCAGGACCCGTCCCATCCCCCCCGGGAACACCAAAGAGGCAGCGCACACAAAGACAGCAGACCCACCTGAAACACACCTGCCACCCAGACACAACGCCAGAGGAGGACATTGCCCACTACAGGCCCAAAAGGACAACCAACCCCTGCATCCTGACCCACATCCCCCACCTGCTGATGGTACCAACCCAGCGGACAACCAACATCCCTCCGCAAACAAAGCTGCCGGCTGTGCAGCACATGTCGGCCTCTGGTACCATCCAACCCACAAATGCCAGAGTCGGAGGAGTCACACAGCCAGCCCCATCCAAGGTCATCACACCTGTCCTGGATGCCAACATCAGCCTGGCACCCCAGCCCCTCCACTTCACCCACACTGCGCAGGAGCAGCTGGAGACCAAGCAAGGCCCCTACGTCATAGCTGGATTCCCAGATGTGTCAGGGCCAACTGCACACATGTGCCCCTCGTGCCCCCTGCCGACACTGCACACAACTACCACAACAGAAAGCACACGCATCCCATGAATGTGCAGGCAATAGTGGACCGCCCGGGGCCCCTCAACAATGTCATGGCCAACTCGCCAGGCAGAGTGCCTGATTCACACATCTCCTGACAGTCCATCATCACCCAGCGCTCCCAGGATGGCACCCATGGCAATGCAGTGCTCGTTGGTAAGTAAGAAATGAACACACCACACACCTCCAGCCCACAGTCATGCAACTCACGACACTGGCAATAGGCACGCAGCACAACTACATTCAACATGCCACACAACATGCCAACCGACCAGACACGACAACACGACTCCATCAGAAACTTGGCCTTGCCATGCCCACAACCCAGCCACGGCATGGCACCACAGACACACAATAGCAGGATGTGAGGAGAGGCATGTGCGAGAGCGGCAAGTGACTAAGGAATGTGAACCTACCCAATGCCAGATGTGGCATGGAGATGCACAGATGCAGAGCTCATTACCGAACGAAAACAGTTCGTGTCTCGGCCGCTGTAAGAACTGTCATTCGTGATCCTTTTAAAAATATTGCTTATTTGCACAACTTTTAATCTTACTATTTTACTTCACCTACCTGCTATTTTGCACACTGTTGTTCTGGGGAAAGGAGCTGTGTTCAATGCTCCAAGAGGGGGATAACAGTCAAGGGGCATAGGCAAACAGGTTAGCGCTCTAGCTGCGACGGTTCCCGCGCTCGCCCTATTTCAAAAGGGGCAGATGACGGGGCCGCGCAGCAGAGCAGAGCTCATTACCGAACGAAAACAGTCCGCGTCTCGGCCGCTGTAAGAACTGTCATTGTGAATGAATTTGTGATCCTTTTAAAAATATTGCTTATTTGCACAACTTTTAATCTTACTATTTTACTTCACCTACCTGCTATTTTGCACACTGTTGTTCTGGGGAAAGGAGCTGTGTTCAATGCTCCGGGAGGGGGATAACAGTCAAGGGGCATAGGCAATCAGGTTAGCGCTCTAGCTGCGACGGTTCCCACGCTCGCCCTAGTTCAAAAGGGGCAGATGACGCGGCCGTGTAGCAGACGCGTGCAGCGGGTGTGCCGGTGGCGCGCCAAAGGCGAGCCTACGGCAAACCCGTCTGTGCCCGTCCGCGCCCGCCCGGGCCCAGGGGCCAGAACCCTTGGTTCTCCCGTAAAAGTAAAGCTTGTCTACTCCGCAGACCAGCTTTACCTCCTCAGAGAGATCATGTCACACAAGTGTGGCCATATAATTGCACCGACAAACACAAGAAGAAATTGCCCTCACTGCTCTTTTGAATTAGCTGCCCCGGCCACTGCCCCAGCTGTGAAGACTCCATCTGGTCAGACTGTCTTTAAAATGTGCCTATTAAACTGCTGCTCGTTGCCCAAACATGCTATTGAACTCCGGCTACTGCTGGAGGAAGAAGAACCGGATGCCTTATTCCTGACCGAAACATGGCTTAATAACCTTTCCGATCCGGTAGTGGTTCAAGCGCTTCCTCCAGGATTTTTGATCCAGAGGCAGGATCGCGAATTTAATAGAGGAGGCGGCTTGGCCATTATTTATAAAGATCAAACTAATTGTCGCATATCTGCAGGTCTTATTCCCGACTGTGAAAGTATGTCTTTTTCACTTGGTTTTTCTCATACCTGTACCTTTTCTGGAATTGTATTGTACCGACCTCCAGGAGCTATCGGTCAATTCAGTAATGAGCTACCGGAGATAATAGCCAAATCAGTCAGTTCTCTTCCTAATTTCTCCATACTGGGTGACTTTAATATTCACCTTGATGATACTTCTGCACCTGCGGCAGAGGAATTGACTGATAGTCTGGGCGCCCTTTTACTCAATCTGAAAGTGACTGACCCCACTCATGAAAAAGGCCATTTGCTTGACTCTATTTTTTCAAACATCCACAACCTTGCTGTTGATACACCAACCCCAATACCCTGGTCGGACCATCATATGATCTGCTTTTCGTGGACCCCTCAGATCAATAGTCCGCCAGCAGAAACACTTAAAAAACTGAGTCGCAACTGGTCTAAACTCCCCATGGAGTCTTGGGAGTTAATTCTTAGTAACACCAGACCCGTGCTCGAGGCCATCCCAGCCACTGCCAATGACAAGTTTAACAACTGGCTTGAATCTTCTTTAGACTTGGTAGCCCCCAAAAAATGGACGACCAACAAGAAAGGTCCCAACAGAGTAGCATGGTACACTCCCAAGCTCAGAGAGATGAAGCAAAAATGCAAACGGCTGGAGAGAAGCTGGAGGAAAGATTTTTCCACCTCCAAGAAAGCTAAATATAGAGAGGCTACCATAGAATACAAGGCAGAAATTAGAATTGCCCAATCCTTGTACTACAAAAAAAAGATTATCTCAGCCTCCAACTCTCCGCATGAAATCTTCCGGATTGCGAAATCTCTTCTTAATCCACCCTCTCCCTCCCCTCCCTCCGATGACATTTTAGGGTGCTGTAACAATCTGGCAGTATTCTTTTTAAAAAATTCAAGATATTTATCTGGAGTTCTCCCCGACCCCAGTATCTCAAAATTCCTTCCATTCGGATAACCACTCCCGAACGTCTGTTGTTTCCCTAGCAGAATTCCCTCCTTTGGATTTGAAAATTCTAAAAAAATATCTTAACAAACTAAAATTGGGCTCTCCTAGTGATGTGGCCCCCCCCCAATATTTTAAACCAGGCCTGTGGCACAGTTTCCCCTACCATATTGGACCTCTCCTCCGGGATCGTCCCTTCTCCATGGAAACGCGCCATGGTCAAAGCCCTCCTAAAAAAACGATTTTGGATCCATAAGTATTCGCAAATTACCGTCCGATCTCACTTCTGCCAGGGATTGCTAAAATTGCTGAAAAGTATGTCAAATCCATCATCTCTGCCTTTCTGGAAAAGAATGATTGCTTTCATCCCTCACAAACTGGTTTTAGACCTCAACAGGGCACGGAGACTGCCCTGCTGGTAGTAGTTGAAGAAGCCAGAAAAATCCAAGATGTCGGAGGCTCTTCGGCTATTGTTCTCTTGGACCTTAGCCTGACCTTCAACGCAGTTAACCATCATCTACTAATTTTGAGACTCAGAGACGTAGGAGTGACAGGAACGGCACTAAGGTGGTTGGAGTCCTTCTTGGACGACAGATCATTTCATGTCTTTGAGGATAACTTTATCTCTGAAAGGATGCCTTTGAGATGTGGGGTTCCCCAGGGCTCTTCTTTAAGCCCCACGCTGTTTAATGTTTACATGAGACCCTTGGCTGAAGTCGTTAAGCCCTTTGGAATTCAGATTGTCACTTATGCTGACGACACTCAGCTGATTGTCTCCCTAAACCAATCTAACAAAGCAGAAACCAATCTGGCAGGTTGTCTTGAAAGGGTGTCCTCCTGGATGGAAAACTCGTATCTGAGACTCAATGGGGCCAAAACTGAGCTGATGTTCATGGATAAACCCTCCCCCCTGGATTCAAGCTCACTCTGGCCCAGGTGCCTGGGCACTATGCCTCCCCCCAAAGATCAGATTAAAAGCCTTGGTGTCTGGCTGTATCAGAATTTGAACTTCAAGGAGCAAGCACGAAAGGTAGCAGGTACCTGCTATGGGATTTTGAAGATGATAAGAAAAATCCTCCCCCTGCTGCCCTTCAATGCTAGGAGATTGCTGGTTCAAGCGTTTATTCTCTCGCGACTTGATTACGCCAACGTTCTCTACTTAGGATCTCCATGCTCAACGATGAAAAAACTGCAGATGGTACTAAACTGTGCAGCACGCCTCCTCATGCAGGCCCCCTATCGGGAATCTGCAAGGCGGTTTATCGTCTCCCTCCACTGGCTCCCGGTCGCGGAAAGAGTTCAATTTAAAGCATTGTGTATCGTCCATAAGACCTTGTTCTCCAAGGGTCCACCGATTCTCCGGTCCATTATCTCTTCTTACCGTCCCAATAGATCCTTGCGCTCTGGGAATAAGCACCTGGCAGTTGTTCCCAGGATAAAGAGGTCCCGCAGTGGGGGCCGCCTGTTTTCCTAAAATGCAGCGAAACTGTGGAACCAGCTACCTAATCATATCCGCCTTGAGGATAACTACTTGTCCTTTCGAAAACTTCTTAAAACCTTCTTGTTTCCTTGAAGACCAGTCGTAGTTCTTTGGATGACTCTGCTCTTAGCGCTGGGAGGCCTTATGGTAGCCATGCGCTATAAAAATGCATATTCATTCATTCATTCAGATGCCGGACAGACCACAGCATGCAAATCATGGAAATGGCCATGTGGAGATCAACTGCTGGTGCATGGAGTGTAGTGGCCAGTGGACGCTACCATGTCCCCTCAGGCTGTGGGGCAGAATGCAGAAATGTCGCACGTTACGTCCCCCCCCCTGCATGCGCGGGCGGAGTGGGTTGGGCCTATGTACACCAGGCCTGCGTAGGGGTGTGAACAAAAAGCCAGTTGCACTGGGCGTGGTTCTCATTCGGAATGGACAACGCGTCTGCCAGGGCGGCGCCTCTCAGCCCGCCACGAGTCCGGTGACGAACGCGGCGGGGCCTGCGTCCCTGTGCGCCTGCTGCATCCCAGGCCGCTGGGCCCCAGACCCGTCATGCCTGCCCCAGAACACCAACGAGGCTCTGCTCACCTGCCGACACCGGCGTGTGTCAAAGAGGGCCCACCACATGCCGGTGCAAGCTCCAGGCCCCAGGCACGCGACCTTTGCAGCCTCCACAGACCATCGCTGGCCTCCACGGTGCTGGCCCACAGTACTCCTTTTACATTTACATACTCCACCGGCGTCCTCCTCGGCCCAGTGGGTCCCACATGTGGAACTGTGTCCTGAGTCATGAATGGCAGTGACCCCAAGTCCGTGGCAGCGGCCACAGCACCAGACTCTCTTCGATCAGTGAGGCATATTTCCATATCGCAGGCCGGCGACACGTGGTGCCACTAACCCTGTTCAACGCAAGCCGGCGACATGTGGTGCCACTAACCCTGTTCAACGCAAGCCGGTGACACGTGGTGCCACTAATCCTGTTCAACGCAAGTCGGCGACACGTGGTGCCACTAACCCTGTTCAACGCAAGCCGGCGACACGTGGTGCCACTAACCCTGTTTAACGCATGTCCGCGTCCCATGGTGCCACTGAACCTGAACTACGCAGGCCGGTGGGACCATCCAACCTAAGCCGGCGACACTCGGTGAATGGCCCCTGCTGGCCGCTGCCTCAGGCCTACACTGCAGTCCAGTAGGCCACACATGTGGAACTGTGTCCTGGGTAAGATATGGAGGAGTCCACACCATTGGACATGCCTCATCGCAGGCGGCATCCCCTATCAGCACTGGTGCCACTAACTCTGTGCGCAATGACACATGGGCACTCTCTGGTTGAACTTTGGTGACTTCTGAGTCCATGGCCTGGGGGTTGTCTGCATCATCATCTGGCTGGGACGGACTTGGTGTCCGACATGTGTTTGCTCCACTCATCTCCCACCATGGTGACTGTTTCAGCGTGGTTCTGCCCTCGGCATCATGCCCCGGGGGTACACCTTCCACTGTCCACCGAGACACTCCGCGACTACCCCCTAATCATCTGCGGGAACCTGCTCTGCTCTCGTGACCCTGCCCCAGTGCACCGCAAGTCAGCGGCCCGTTGCGGTAGACCCGTGCAGGACGCTGTGCATCCGGGGCCACTAACTCTGTGCAGCTCAGGTCATGGGTCCTTTACGGTTGAATGGTTGTGTCCTTTACGATGTACACTGTTGTCGATTTCTGACTGCACCAGGCAGCCCTTGCCGGCTGGTGTGCACACACCCCACACACATCCAACACAGGTGTCACTCGATATGTGTGCCTGCTAATAAATGTGGCCGGGCGCACGTGCCCGTAGCCATTCACACCATCTGAGCAAGTGTGTCCGTGTGGTCATTGTGTCAGCATGATGGGCACGGCACTGCAACATCACAGTGCGCTATCCTCAGCGGACGTCACCATGTCACCTCAGCGTTGGCAGTGACCTTGGACATGTAGCTTCGCCCGGCCCCCCCTGCAGGCACAAGTGGCGTGTGCTGGTCTGGCGTATGTCAGTTCAGCGCAGGGGTGTGCTGCATCGACAGGGGGAGCAGGGCGTGGCTCGGACCTGGCCTTGGGCAGGATGTGCGGTAAGTGTGTATCTCTGTTGGGGTGTTGTCGCCACCAGGGCCACAGTAGACGATGTTGCAATGTAGCATGCACCAGGAGGGCGGACCCGCACAGATGGGGAAATGTAGGAGCGCAAGACCGCTCGGGGTCTTGGCACATGCATGCCAAGTGTTATGTGTATCAGTCCTGCGGCTGCATGAGTCAGTTGCCTAGCCTCATTCGCAGCGTGATCACAGCCAGCCATGGACTTTACACTTGTGTCCGCCCTGTCCGGACCATTGGCCTACACTCACTTGGCCGCACACCTTCAAAGGCCAGCGTCACGGTGTTTTTGGCATGCCGCTGGACATGCGCGGACAGGCATAACAATGGTGTGCCGTAGGAGTGCACATGATACAACCGCGCAGGGCACACAAGTGTGGGGGCTCGTGGGAGGGTGGAGCAGCTGTGAGGCAACGTAACACACAGTGAGGCTGCACATGTGCCACGTGCTGGGCATATCATCCATGATTCCCAGGGTCGCAGACATCCCACCACACCCACGGCAGGCCTCTGTACGTCTCCTGAATGCATGCAGATGGTGAAGTTACTGTATGGATGAATGGTCCTTTGTCTGCACTATCTGGCGGTAGCATATCTGCAGCTCCTAGATGTGACTTGCATGTGCCCAGCACCCCCTGACAGATAGGATAGCATTTCCAGGTGACTCCCACACTAGGCACTGCCAGACGTGAGGCCAACGTATACACATCCCACACGCAGAAGTCCTTGGTCGTAGTTTGCGTGCGTGAAATGGCCTTCACTCGTACTCCCACCACACCCCAGGCCTGCACCCGTTGTACACAGACACTGCTCATTGCTCCGAGCTGTGGCGTTTCATCCACAGGACTGGCGCGGGTCCTCACAGTGGCGCTTCAAGCAGAGCCACTGAGGCAATGGCAGACCATCCCGGACACATGCTCTACTCCAGTCACGTGGAACTGTACCATGCACATCTGCTGCATGTACTGGGGGCACTGCCATTGGCAGTGCTGCGGATCAGTTACAGGCTGAGCTTCCGCATTGCCAACGTCACCTGCGTTCAGCCTTTGTTGCACTGTCGCTCGTGCATATTCGAGTGGTCCATGGATGTCTGCCTCTCCAACGTTACGGTAGCTGACCTGGATTTCGACGTGTGTGTGCACCCCCTGTTGGGCCACGACCAGGATTGTCACCGTGATGCCTGTTTATGGCATGCCTGGATGTTTGGCATGCATGCTGGGGACTGGACCTGGGAGATTGCAGGAGTCGTCGTGTGCAGTGACCACATTGAGCCGCTCCCTGATTGGGCTTTCGTGCATATTGGGGCCAGGGGTTGGAGTGAGCACAGCTGTCCGGGACAGCTGATGGGTTACATGCCGACATGTCAGATGTGGTGGACAACGATCTCGCATTGGAAATGTTGGCCTACGCTGCTGCACTCGCGTTCATGGACGAGTGACAAGGTACCTGCAGCCAGGACTGCATGTGACCCATTGCATGTGTCCCGATGCCTGGTTGCATGTTGGGGATCTGGTCACATGTCCCTAGGAGACAGTGGACATGGCTGCATTGGCCTGGACTCCTGATCCATGCGCAGACAACATACGCGGGTTGGCAATGACTTGTGTTGGTGATGGACTCCCCCGGGGTGGACATGGGCGCTTTCCAACGTTCCTCATTCAGACATGCTGCTGCATTGGTCTGCATGTCGTGGCACTTCCCTTGGCCGTACTGACACACACTTGTTGATAAAGTTTCTGCACGTTCACTTGTCTCCAACTGTGTTGAGTGTTTATTTGTATGCCAATGTGTGTGTCACGGCCAATCTGGGTCCCTGCCTTACATGCATTGCTGCCCCATCAGGGCTGTGGGTTGGTACTTGTGCATTATCATGTCCCTGTTTCGTGCTTTGTCAGATGCGTATGGCCATTTGCCGGACACAAGCGGGTGCACTTGTGTCCTGTGTTCGGTTGTGCAGATGTTGGTGTGTGTACCACATTGTGTTGGATGTTGGGGTGCTCTGCTTCCTATGTGTGTGTGCTGCATTGTGTGTGAGATGGCCCTTCAGCTCTGATTTGGCTCATTCTTCTCCCTTTCAGGCAGTGTGGTTTTCACTTCTGTGCTTGTTCAGTGGTGTGATATTGCCGAGTTGTGTGACTTGTGCTCTTGGTTGGTGTTGTTCCTCTTGGGCATGGTTTGTCTGCAGTTGTGCTGTGCTTAATTGTGCATGTGTGCCATTGTGCCCATCTCCCCCCGTCCCCCTAGTCCCTGGTCGTTCCTCTCCCTGTTGCTGTTGTGTCTGTTGATTTTGAGCAGTTTCCGGGCCCCGACTCCTGCCACCATCTCCAGCCTGATGTGGTGGACACCATTTCCTCCATGTCATCCAGCTCCTGGTGTGGCGCTGGACTCCCACCTCCGGTGTGCATTATTGCCTTCTCGTTGTTGGCGTGTTTGTGCTTGTTTGTGCGTTTTGCATCATTCCAGCTGTTCTGGTTTTCTGCCATTGTCCTCCTCCGCTCTCCGGCTGCATTCACCTTGTCCACGATGGTCTGCCATGTCTGATGTTTTGTTGCCAATGTGCTTGTGGGGTTGTGTGCTAGCTCCGACTGCCTCCATTGTGCTTCACTGTTTTCTGTTTGGTTTGTCTTTCTTTTTCCTGCTTTTGTTGTGCTTATTCCCACATGCTGTATATGTGCCGCGGGCCTTGCGCTGCTTATCGCTGCTTTCCTCCTCGCGAATGGGCTCATCGCATGTTTTTTGGTGTTGGGGTTTGTGTTTTTATCTCCGTCGAGGTGGTTGTATCGCGGTCATTGGCTGCGGTTTCGGGAGACTATCGCATGTTACCGCTGTGTTGTCAATTCCACGTTAACACGGGGTTGTTTTCCCGCGATAGGCTGCAATGTGTAAAGTTGCGTTAAATTGTTTTGGAGATGTTTAGCACACGTTCTTGTGAATATACCCCTGAAAGTACTCTCACTCGATTTTATTTATCAGAAACTGCGGCTCTGACTTTACCCTCAAATTGCAAAAATAAAGTTTCTCCAGTGCCCACATGTTTTTATAAGGTCCTGTCTACTTTTGGTCGGCGTCTTATCTAGATTCTTTCAACTCATGCCCATTTCGGCTGCCATGATGGAGTCAGGCCCCCTTCCCGATATCTATTCTATGTTTTCGTAAAATTCTACAGTTGCTAAGATTAAACGGTTACCTGTCAGTAATCAATTGCTGTGAGGATCTTTTAGTTACAGTATCACTGGATTTGATTATTTATGGCACCCTTTAATGATATAGGGGATATTATGACAAAAATATGATGTATCCATATATACATCCACATAACTACATGTGTGTTTGTAGATATGTATATGTATACATATACACACTTCCCAATAGTTTATCTTCATATATTTACTGTATTCCATGATATTCTTATTTAGATATTCTATCTATCTATACCCTGTACTATCTTAGCAATCATTCCCATTCCTCTCTATTATTTAAACCAGACTGATACGTGGCAAACTTACTCATGTAAAATTGTTCTCTTCTCTTCTTCCTTTTCTTATCTGCATCTCCCCCGCTTGATGAAATCACTTTCTGTATGTTCGTCTATGTATGTCTTGGCTAAATTTATTGGAAATTAGTGTCCAATGTTCTTTAAACTGTTCATTTTAATGAATAGACCAGGCTCATTTTTTATTTGCAGCCCTATTGGTATAATCCCTTACTTTAAATAGTCTATTAGGAACTCTAAGTATAATTCGGTACGTAATAATTTCTTTTTCAGATTCAAATAACATTGGATACAATTGCCAATAGATGTACCGGAGACTGGATGCTTCTAATCATTGAGACGGGACAAGAAATAATAATACTAGAGAAACGGGCAATTGAAGCCCCAGAATCTCAACTAAGAGATAGCACAGCATTAGAAGAGGCAAAACACAAATTAGTAGAGATACAAGAGGACATAGTAGAATACAGGGAGTACATGGTGAATAAAAAAAACAATAAATTCAGAAACGATGTAAGTCAGTACAGTGTGGAAAGAGTATATCCATACCTCCAAAAAGATTATCATGAGAAACCGGTAAGTGACACAGTACAAAATAGAAAATGGTATCCAAATTACAACAGGATTCATAAACAGGTACCTTTTTCAGATACTTCATATACGAGTACAGACTCAGAGGAAGACACCAGACAGGATCACAGATTCAATAGGGAAACAGAGAAGGAGGCAAGAACCCCAGCAGGGAGAACCCTATTTTTTTAGATCAGCAACAAAAAAGGTACAACTCAATCTCCCGGGGGAGAGGCAGAGGGAGAGGCAACTATCAACACCAAAACATGGGCATAAGAAATCATTACATGAGAACCAGGAGCCAAACAAATTGGGGCCTAAGAGTGAGAAGGCACCCATAATCAACCTGTCATCTAGAGTCTTAAAAATAGAAGAAACACAAGTATTAAAAAGAGGTTTAGGGTTTGCACCCACAGCACCACCCAACAAATATGAGATAGAAAAATATATAAGACACTTGTTTAGGAAGATCAGAATAAAAATTATTTTTTGAAGGTAAAGAAAGACCACCCACTGAAAATCAGTCAGAATTAAAACCGCTATGTACTTGGACTCCACAAAGACAAATGGTAAGGTTTTTGAAAAGGTTATAGAAAAGGGTATAGAAAACCTCCTCACTGAGAAATTCTGGAGTAAGAACAATCTATCTAAGGAACACAAAGAAGACCTCAAGGAATTAGATAGATGTGACAATATAACAATCAAACCAGGAGATAAGGGGGGAAGTATTGTGGTCATGGATACCACAGACTACAATAACAGAATGTATGCTCTTCTCAAAGTTAATGCCCATAATAGGAAGTCGAGTAGAGATGAATGGAAGATACTAGAATAAAGAGTTGTTAGACTACCAAGGTTTACAAGAGAATATGAAATGATTTGACAAGAATTTCTCCATAACAAACATTCCATATTACCGGCTCTGTACCCCAGGGTACGAAAAATTTACTGGATGCTCTGATGAGTCCCATTATCTCTAGCATGAACTCCCTTACTGAACCACTCAGTAAATATGTGGATTTTTTCTTGAGACTGATGGTCTCAAAACAAACTTCATATATAAAGGACACAATAGATATAATTGGGAAAATTGAAGGTTTAAGTTTTAACCCCAACAATGATCGGCTGGTTTCACTATACTTTGAGGCCCTATTTACAAACATTCCCTAACTGCCACGGTGGAAATTATTGGAAATCTATTGTAGGATGAACAAGGGGATTTAACATCTTGTGCCAGTATTATTGCATTGTGGCGATAATCTTGAAAAACAATATCTTCCTTTTTAATGGGGAATATTTCTGCCAAATCAAAGGGACCTGCATGGGTGCAACTTGTGCCCCTAGTTTAGCCTGCCTCTTTATGGGTAATTTCGAAGATAAGCATATATTTAATGAAATGGCACCTTTCTTTGAGAATGTAACTCACTTAGCACAATTTATAGATGATGTATTTTTTATCTTGCGAGGTAGGATGGAAGATTTGGATGCCTTCATTCAGTGGCCAAATTGTGACGATCCCAACTTGAAATTTACCTTGACAAGTAGCCAATCCCACTGGGACTTTTTAGATATTAAGATCAAAGTGGTGAAAGGTTTATTAGAAGTAGAAGGCTTCACCAAACCATCGGATCGCAATACCATCTTGCATTACGTGAGTAATCATCCGAATTGCCAAAAGGATAATATACCTTTTGGGCAATTCTTGCGCCTCAGGAGAAATTGTGTGAATAGAATTGATTTTAAAATATGTGCTGAGAGCTTACAGGGTAAACCTCTTAATAGAGGCTACGCAAAGAAAATATTCAGACAGGCATATAAAAGGGCTAAACATTATAATAGAGAAAGTCTATTTGAGGGATATAGAAAACAGGATATTGTGTGTTACCAACTTCTCATGTATCAGTAATAAAATCAAAAATTGAATCAACCGGAACTGGTCTCTACTGAATGAGTGGGAAAGGAAAACGTAGAAAAGCCTATATTTGCATATAGGAGAAATAGAACTATCAGAAATTGTGTTATTCATACATACAAAGAACCAAAATTGTTACTACGAAGGAGTAGTACACATGGAAACAAAATAACAGGGAATTTCCCATGTGGAAACTGTGGAAATTGTAACACTGTAATGTCAGGCAATAGTATAGAGCTTAATGGTGTGAAACACTTCATAAATACCATGATGAACTGCAAGACTAAAAATTTAGAATATTTGGATATCTGTCCTTGCAACAAAGGCTATGTAGGTGAAACTAAAAGAGAGATACGTATTTGGTTAACCCCTTCCCTGCGCATGACGGAACCACGCCGTCATGAGCCACGGGCGGCGTGTGCTCATGACGGCGTGGTTCCGTCATGCTGCGGCCGCTCCGCCCACGCGGCACTGATTCCCCGCCTGTGTGGGCGAATTAGTGAGTGGGCGGGGTCGTGACGGAACCACGCCGTCATGAGCACAGCTCGCCCGTGACTCATGACGGCGTGGTTCCGTCATGAGCATGGCGGCGCCGCAGTGGAATTACCGCAGCGGCCAAGGGGTTAAATGAACACAAATCAGGTATCAGAACAGGAAAGACAAATGCACCATTGACAGACCACTGGAGGGAATATCAACATACAGAAAGTGATCTAAAATGGTGTATTTTAGAGAGTATTAAGAACTCATCAAGAGGGGGAGATACAGATAAGAAAAGGAAGAGAATTAAACAATTTTACATGAGTAAGTGTGCCAAGCATTAGTCTGGTTTAAATAAAAGAGAGGAATATTGCCAAGATAGTACAGGGTATAGATAGGTAGAATACATAAATAAGAATATGGAATACAGTAAATATATGATAAACTATTGGGAAATATGTATGTATATACATATCTACAAACACACATGTAGTTATGTGGATGTATATATGGATACATCATATTTTTGTCATAATATCCCCTACATCATTAAAGGGGGCCATATATAATCAAATCCAGTGATACCTAAACTAACAGATCCTCACGAGAATTGATTACTGAAAGGTAGCCTTTTAATAATAGCAATTGTAGACTTTTACAACAACATAGAATAGATATCGGGAAGGGGGACCTAACTCCATCATGGCCACCGAAATGGACATGAGTTGAAAGAATCTAGATAAGACACAAGCCAAAAGTAGACAGGACCTTATAAAAACAGGTGGGCACTGGAGAAACTTTATTTTTGCAATTTGAGGTTAAGAAAAGAGCTGCTGTTTCTGAAAAATAAAATCGAGTGAGAGTACTAAGGATTTAAGAAATGCACCTTATGAGTATAGAACCGGTACCTTATGATAATAGGACATCTATCAGAGAAGCTAAAAGCATAAGCGTGTGTGAAGAAACAATTGAATTTAACAGCACTTGCTTCATATAAGCTGACACCCACAACCTTGCGGTACCACGCATGCATAATAGGGAAATGATTCAAAAGGAGGGGCAGTCAGCATGGCGTCCTTTCAAAAATTCCAAAAACCTGATCAAAAAGAAGGGATGCTAAGGAGGAAAAAAGAAAAAAAGAGGTGAGTACAAGGCCCATCCACTAAACCGACGGTAAGATGTTGCACATTGTTCAATTTCTAGACCAGCTAAGCAGAACCATAGGTTTGAACGGGGGCTGATTTAGAGATATTAAAAACATGATCTAAGATCTGTCTATCAAAAGGGACATAATGTAAAATCTATCTATCGAGGATGAATATGCTGTCGCATGGTGCCTATATGTAATTCATTGTCTGGGCATTTTAAATATATATATTAAACGTAATGCTCGCTGTTAAAATATTGAGGTAACACAGTGTCTTAGAACAAAGGACAGTCCTAGACAAAAATTATACCAGTATACTAAACGAGGACAAATATATGCAAGAAAGAAGGGCTATTAGGATCAGCCACCACTGATTCACGGTACCTTCCATTAATCATTGTAATAGGGAATATTCTATATTAAAATGTGAGAAGGGAACTAAAATAAGACAAATGCAGAAATAAATGGGTGATTTATAACTAGCTACATAAAGGGATGATAACTGAAGTGACTATCATGTGTCTCAGTAACTCTAAAAGATTGTGAGGGGAAGACCAACAAATATTCCCTCCATAAAGAGAGCCAACAAAATGAGAAAGCAAGTGAAATGAGGCCTCTTTTAAATTAGGAATAGAGAAGTAATGAGGATTATCTACACACCGTACCCTAGCATTGAAAACTGAGGTAAGGATATTTGTGATATATGTGGCACGAGGCAGATATGAATGAGTTATTAAGATCCCTGGACTATTTAGATGTACCTTTATATTCCCCACACAGGCCTGGCAATAAATTTACGGGCAGGTAATCAAGCTTTATATTCCCCACACAGGCCTGGCAATAAATTTACGGGCAGGTAATCAAGCATTATTAATAGCCCATATATAAACAACCAGGACGGTCAATGAATACCTGGAGGTAGTAATACTGAAAGTTCATCACTATATAGTGAGTAAGTATATTTATCGACAGGCTTTGTTCTTGAAAGACCTAACTTACTTGATTAGTGAAATCTAATAGAATCGTTTCTCTCTTCAGAGAGAACTAATAGCAATTGACCCCACTCAATTGAGGATACAACCAAAAAGATAAAGGGTGTAGAAAGGAACCCCTTTTTTTGAGGTATGTGAGATACACATTTGTAGTCAGTAACATTTGAATGACTTAGGAGGATTCAGAGTAAAGAGCTCCAAAGGATTTGAATATATAGAAATTTAGGACCTCTAATGACTGAATGTGAAGAGTGGTTTACAAAAAAGAAATTAACTGAGAATCCATGAGTCTTATAAAAAAAAGCAATGACCATTGATTATAAGTGAGTTTTGAAGATTAATTGTGAGTAATGACTATAGTATGAGTATGTGAATGGACGAGGGGATGTATTGGGGAATACTAGAGAATAAAACAAATCTACACACTGAGCCTGTTTATGTAAACTTGCCTTATACATTTTGAAAATTGGATTGAATATTTGAATACCGTTCTTTCCTTATTTAGATAAACCTATGTCTTTTAAAAATGTTTGTCCTGAAGAAGGTCGAGTAAATAATTATAAAAAAACACATAAAAGCTGCGTCGACAACTTAAGACAAAGATTTGAAACCTTTATGTGAGTTGGTTATAATGCTTTCTGTAGTTGAATTTAGGGTCACTGTCAATCATAACCATTTGAAGAGGAAAATGAATTTGATATGGATCTGTGATGAATTTTTACGTATAATAGACAGAATGCAATTATAAAAAGTGGATTTTTGATTTAATACATGTAATATTGTATACAGTATTTTTTAATTCTATATATATCAATCTGTAATTAACCAGACATTTTTACATAATACAGTGGACGGTGTTTAGAGAGTGTTGATACATACCAATAGGTAGGTGGATTTTTCTCTATATGTATATAAGATATACAGCCATGAATATTGTGAATTGTTGAGTGTGTGATACAAAAGGGATCCTTTTCTGGTTTTTAATTAACTTTTATTAGAAGGGTACCTCTCCCAAATTTGTGGAGCCAAATGTTTATACTCTGCTTGAGTCATTCGATGTAAAGCATCTAAAGTGATTCTTAGATTTATTCTTTTAACAATTGTTTACAGACTTTAGTACATTGCACAATCATACTTTATTGTTCAAGAATGATTTCTCATTGGATTGACTTATGACAAGTTGGTGCTTGATGGAGTATGAAGGAATGGGCAAAACAAAATCTATATATTTGTACTGCTTTCAATACATTTTAAGAATTGTTTGTTTGTTTAGTTTAATTTTAATGATGTGTTATAAAGTTTTTTATGTTTTTGTCAATGTATCTGAAATGACTATAAATAAATGAAAAATGTAATGACTGTGAATGGCTTTGCTATTGGGGTTTGTGTATTGCTTCCAGACAGTAACACAAATGGAGCTTAGTTGTGGATAGGATGGCCCGTCCGGTTAGGATGGCTAGATAGTGGCTGTACCTAGCCCCAGAGTAGTTCAAAGGGCTTTGCCACCTGCACACACAAAGGAACCTGACTCCAGGCTTGCCCTGCCATATGCCATACCCAGTCAGTTTACAGCCTTGGGCAGGGGAAGGCGAAGAACTTTCTAGAATCAGATGTAGGGGTAGGACAGGGAGTTACCACACACAAAGTTTGGTGTTATTTATAAATAATGTATCTGGAGAACTACTCATCACAACACTCCTGGACCTGTGGACGTTTCAGAAGAAGAACTGCCCTGCTGCTACAGGACTGACTTGCTGTCTGAGAAGGAAGATTGGTCAAATTTGCCTTCATCCCAGGCTAACCAAAGTGAATACAACGTTTGGTCAGTTGGCTGACCTCCTGTATGAGTTGCAGGGAGCACAGCAAGCTTCAGAGCCCCCCCTGCAATTGCCCAGCTGACCTACTGCAACTGAACTAGTCTGGACCTGCTCCTGGTGGTGCTTGAGCACCAATGCCCTCTGCTGGAGTGAGTCCCTGATCCCAAAGAGGTGCCACCCCCAGTCTTGGACTCTTAGCTGGGATTAGATTGTAGTCCTACTGAAGAAAAGGTGGAAATCCTGAAGTTTGGGCTTCTAGCGACAGTGAACTTGCCCGCTCATGCCAAGCCTCTGTTGACCGAACTGACCCCAAAAGAGTAGCTCATGTGAAACCTGCTTTTTGCACCTATAAAAATAGACTGTGCCACCTGCCAACACAGACCTGCAATTCGTGCTGCAGCAACAACAGCCAGCCCTGACCACCAGTGAGAAGCTACAGCAACAACCGTCCACAATGCTTGACCGATTATTCGTACTACATTGATGATCATCCATGATGCTTGACCTGCTCTTCATGCTAAAATGAAGCCGGTCCGCAACGTTCAGTTTCCACCTATGTGAATGAAACTCTTCACACTGGTTTAAGTAATCATAAATAAAGAAATATGTATTCATTTATTAAAAATAGTTTTTGATGTTATTTAATAATATGTTGATTGTGTTATACTTTGTTTATTTCATTACATTTGAATTGTTGGCTGTTATGTTTGTAGGTGTTAGACCTGGCATCCTTGGCGTGGGTCTCCCTTCCATTTTTTCGTAATGCCTCCACTGTTGCCGATATGTTTTTGCTGGACTAGATGCTCATGGGCACTTTGCCGCTGCTAGTCAGTGCCAAAGTGCAAGTGCTCCCTATCGTTAATTGATGTAAGTATTACTGACTCCATGATTGGATGATTGGTTTACTTGTCAGTCCCTAGTACCGTGCACTGAGTGTGCCCAGGGCTTGTAAATCCAATGCTGCTGGTGGGCTTGCAGCACGGGTTGTGCCACCCACAGAAGCAGCTTGTAAAGTGTGTCTCAGGCCTGCCATTGCAGAGCCTGTGTGCAGCCTAGGGCTGCCATGTCGACTTGGTGAGTGCACCCACTTACCAGTCCCTAAACCTTCCCTTTACTGCATGTTGGTCACCCCTAAAGTAGGCCCTAGGGCAGGGTGCATTGTAAGTATAAGGTAGGACATGCCCTGGTGTGTGTTTCATGTCCTAATAGTGAATTACAGCCATTTTCGTTTTTCACTATTGCAAGGCTACCTGCTCCCCATAGGCCAGAATGGGCAGACTGACTATTACACCTTATAGTCAGAACTGACCCCGGGAACATGGTAGAAAAACGAATTTAGTATGCCTGAACTCAGGATGATAAAATACATCTTTTAGTGAAGTTGGTTTTAACATTCTGTGTTTGAAAATACCACTTTTAGAAAGTGGGTATTTTCTTGCCTAACTATCCAAGCCTGCCTCTGCTAGGTTGTGTATTCCTTGTCTGGAGATTGAGTGACAGGGGCTGGGGGTGGCTACCGGAGACAGGGTGAGTCAGCACAGCGCTGAATAGAAAGATCTGCATCCAGAGTGGAGGGAGGAGTTGTACCTGGGTCTGAATAGGGCTGTGCCTGCCTTCCACAATGCTGGCTCCACCTCCTGCCGGGCGGCTGAGCACTCTGCCCCCCATTCTGAAAGGAAAGAAGGAGTCAGAAAAACAAAGTGTTCCAGGACTGACGAGAACTGGTTTTGGGCTAGGCAGAGGCCTCTCTGCCTCCAGAGAACAAAGAGAATCAGGGTATAAGAGGGGCACCCAGACCCCAGGAAGATTAGATCACTTTTGGGAACAAGAAGAAACCTTTGCTGAAGAGCGGAACCAAGAAGAAACTGAGGAGAGACTATCCCTAAGCCTGAAGTGCTGCTTGGGGGATTGGCCTGCAGTGGTTTGCCTGACTGCCAACGAAAGGAGAAAGGAACTTTTGCTTTGCTGTGACTTTCATCAACTTGTGAAGGATCTCCAAGGGCTTGGAAGAGAGCTTGCCCCCTGACCGAAGTCCCAGGACCATTGGACTTCACCCCTTTGTGAATTGCTGCTGGAAACTCTGTTTCAGTGGCTGCAGAGGTAGGGAGCTGTGACCGACTCTCACGACCGACTCAGTGTCCTGAAAGCACCGCATCGAAGCACCGTCTCGCCCTGCAACGCACGGCCCTGGTCTCACCGACTCCGTCAACGAGCCGCTGCCTGCACCGCATCGAGGGACAACGCGTCCTGCAACGCTTCGCTACGCCGAATCGAACTGGTCCGACCGACACGGTCACTGCTGCTGAGTTCGAGTCCTGTGACCGCACCGGAGTTGGGCACCGCTCGCACGCTTTGCGACGCACCGCCCGACTCGCACCGCTGTCCGGACTGATCGACGCCAGCTCCTGAATCCGGCTCCGTCGCCGCACCGCAACCTGCCAGCACCGCATCGAAGCACCGTCTCGCCCTGCAACGCACGGCCCTGGTCTCACCGACTCCGTCTCGACGACGTCAACGAGCCGCTGCCTGCACCGCATCGAGGGACAACGCGTCCTGCAACGCTTCCATTTTTGCATCGCGACCACGACGAACAGCCATCCGGCTCGCACGCCCGTGCCTGCCGCTTCAAGTAAAAGGTACTGTGACCGAGTCTGTCTACGCTGTGTTGGCCCGTCTCGACGCGGTCAGCTGGATTTGTTAGACTCTGTTTGTTCTCGACATCGCCGTAGCCGGAGGAGGCTACCGACTCGCACAGAACCTTGAATTAAGCCTTTTTGATCAGAACTAAGCACTCTTGACAGTATTGTGGATTATTTTTGTCGTTTATGGTCTTGTGATAAATCTATATAAAGTATACCTATTTTTATAAATATATAACCTGTGTGGTGTCCATTTGTAGTGTTGTCACTTGATTACTGTATGTGTTCACAAATGCTTTACACACTGCCTCTGAACTAAGCCTGTCTGCTCGTGCCAAGCTACCAAGAGGGTGAGCAGGGGTTATTTCGGGAGTGTACCTACTTTCCCTGACTAGACTCAAGGGTCCCTATTTGGACAAAGGTACCTACCTCTGCCAACTAGAGACCCCCAAATCTAACATTGGTGGTCAGCGGTGAGGATTCTGGACTTGCATTTGTGACCCATGTACAGTGATTGGTGAACACTACTTAGTGAGTGCAGACCAAAACGCAACCACATACTTTTATAGCATTTTTTCTGGGATTTCCTATTTTTGCAAATGCCAAGTTCAGTCACTATGGAGAAACCAGCATCAGTAGCCTCTGTTGAGTGTGATTGGGAAGAAGAGAGGCTAGAATGCTACACCCTCAAGCAGCTCAGGCAATTCTGCAAGAAGTTTAAAGTGTCCATGACCGGGCTCTCCAGGAAGGAGGACCTCCAAAAGGTGCTGAGGGCCTGGGTCGAATCAAGGAGTGCCCCTGTGGAGCGGGCTGAGAATGCAGAAGGGCAGCTGGAGGGGCTATTGGGTCTAGGGGATAAAAGACCACCTTCCCCAGTAGGTAGCAGTGTTTCTGCCAGAGGACTGTCTCCAGAGGAGTTGGAGGACAGGAAAGAGAGTAGGATGCACGAAATGGAGCTGACCAAGCTCAAGCTGAATGGGCAGTTAGAATTCCAAATGCAAACTAGGAAATTGGCCCTAGAGGAAAAGAAAATGCAGTTTGAACATGAGAAAGTTTTGAGGGAGTTGGAATTGAAGGCCAAGAGCTTAGAGATTACTCCCTCTGGTGGCAGTGTACCGCCTGTGCCTGTTGAAGCTAGGGTGTATATTCCCAAAGATGTGGTGAAGGAGTTTTTAAAAATGATGACATAGGGCAGTGGTTCAAAGCCTATGAGGTAGCCATGTCTTCCCACCGGGTCCCTGAGAAGGATTGGGGAGCGGGGTTGTGGGGACGGTTCCTCAGTGAAGGGCAGGATACCTTGTTGGATTTGCCCTCTGAAGTCTATAATTCGTACAGCCACATGAAGGATGCCTTAATGACTAGGTATGGTTTGACCCCTGAGCTTTATAGGCAAAGGTTCAGGAACTGTAGTAAGATTGAAAGCAGTACCTGGGTTGAATATGTGACCTTCTTTTGCAGAGCCTTGGATGGTTGGGTAAAGGGTAGCAAAGCGACTGATTTTCAGGCGCTCTTTGATTTGATTGCCTGGGAGCACTTGTCCGGTAATTGTTTTCCTGAGCTACGCCAGCACCTGATTGATAGTAAGCTGACTAACCCTAGGCAGCTTGCTGAGGAGGCGGACCGCTGGGTGAGTACCCGGGTCCACAAGGGTCACGTGGGAGACTCCGCCAAGGGTGGGCAGGGTCCCCAGCAGAAGAGTGGGGGGACAAGGGTAAACAGAAGGAGTTCCATAAAGGGCCCCAAAGTAAACCCCAAGGGAACCAAGGGAAAGGTTCCCAGCCTCCCCCTGAGAAGAAGCCAGTGGCCCCGACAGGCCCCCTGTTCACCAGGGACCACTGGTATGTTACAAGTGTGGCGCCCCTGGCCACAAGGCAAACGATCCTCGTTGCCCTTTGTATTGAAAACCAGCACCCACCAGTGCAGTCCCCCGGCAGTTGGCTAGTGTAGCCCTGGAGGAGGAGTTGGGTGCCCAAGGTGGGGG